>OX456527.1:21976606-22576606 GCA_949748255.1 Eustalomyia histrio | reverse complement strand
AAAAAATATATTAAAATTGCCCGCCGTTTACAGTGGCACGAATTTCGAGATTTTGATATTTTCCTCTTTGAAAAAACACACATAGTTATTTCTAATAAATATATTTTTCTCATAATTTAATGTCTATGAACTTTTTTTTCATTGTTTTTTCAAAGTGGTGTATATAAAAATTTCGAGATTTGCCAATGTAAAATAGGGGGGTTACAATTTTCAAAAAAAGGCGGCAAGAAAAATTAAAAAGTGCCGATCTGTCCTTTTTTTATAAAAAGAAAATATTTGCAGTTTTTATAAAGTAAAAAACCGCTTATTGTATCACGAAAAGGGCTAAATTAGCATCGCTAAAGTTCCTTAGTTTTATTTTTTACAATTATAAAACAGCTGGTTTTGTTTATCAACTGTTCTTTTGACAATTTACCCAAAGAAAAAGTCTGGGTAACTTTCGGTAAAAAGAGAAACACTAATACACTCTCATAAACGCTCTCATTTACCCAATTTTGAGTACGGGAACGCTTTTGGGTAAATTTGGGTAAGTTTGGGAACGTACGGGAACAGACTTTATTTTTACTGAGTATTTGTGTAAACGAACAACATCCAGTAAAAATTTGTCCAAATTATTGAGTAAACGAACATACTTACTACTTTAGTGAAAAGTGGCAACCATATGTTTTGAGTTTTGAAGCGCCACGATTTTGTTTATTTTTTATTTAATTTTTTTAGAGACATTAAAAATAAACGTTAAAACAAATTGGTACCTGAAAAAAATTTGCCAAAATCCTTAACATTCGCCAGATTTAGCTGCCTCAGAATATTTTCTATTTCGAAACTTGAAAAAATGGCTCGTGGTAAAAGATTTGCGGTGGATGGCTATTTTAAGGCAGTACTTACTATAAACAGAGTGTATCAAGCTAAAAAAAAGGGATTATGTTGACAGATAATGAACATTTTTCCAAAATTTGTGTTTCTTTTTTAGGTCAGCTAATTTTGGGATCAGCCTACTAATTTAACCATATTCAAAAAGATGGAACATAAGTATATTGCAGAGACATAGAATTTATAAATTGTGTGGTTATATCGTACGTAGAGGGTGTTCAAAATATAACTCAAGAAACATTTTTACGGATACGTACGGATTCATGAATCCGGCTTCTACTGTACGTTTACGGTCCGAAAATACGTATCCGTCAAAGCTTGTACTTAAACGGAACATTAACAGACCGTATAAATGAATTTTCGAAAACAATGCGTTATTATTCCGTTTTGGTGTATCCGTTTCTGTGCCGTCATATACGGACCACTGTTTTACATCAGTTTTTCTTCCGTTGCTTTTGGATTTGCTTAGTAATAAAAAACTAATACTTAAATATCCCTCAGGTAAATATTTATAAAATTGAAAACAAGTTTTACGATGATGTGTGCAAAATTATGTTGATTTGCAAATAAAAATATTGCCCGACAGCTGAAAATAATTTTATGGAAAAAATTGCAAATTTGCATTGTTTGCTTCATCATATCGTAAGTATCACAATTTAAACCAAAATTAAATATTTGTTTTATTTGTTCATTATTTTTAATGGACCACAATCGCAGTGATTAATGGATGGTAATTGTGCTAAAGATAAATATGGTATTTGTTGGATTTAGTTTATTTAGTTTTGTTATTTTAATTTTAATATATTTGTTTATAAATTTAAAGAAAAAAAATAAAAATTTGCTATAACAATTAAAATAATTTGCCTTTACACAAATCCGTTTTTTGTTGAAAAAACGGTACGAATGCGGACCCAATACGGATCCGTTAACGATCCGTCACTGACGGACTTTTAACGGATAACTCCGTTTTTCATCCGATATATCCGGTCTTTAAACGGTCCGTCATTGACGGTTTTTAAACGGATTCGAATCAGTTTCGATGTTCCTTAAAATCCGTTTTCTGGTCTGTTTACGGATAAAGAAAACGGTACGTAAACGGAGTTGGATTCCGTTTATGACGGACCGAAACCGGTACGTAAACTGTACGTATTGTTTGTTGGAAAGACTTGCAGTAGAAAAATTTTTGAAAATCCTAGAATCTTGCAGTACAAACATTTGCTTACATTCACATTTTAAGTACATACGAGGAACTCGTTGAGAGCTTACGAGCACGTTTTCCTTCATAACTCAAGAACCAAATGAGTCTCCACCTTAAAAGGTCTTAGTTTTTAACATATATTTTTTCAGAATTTTAAAAAAATTGAATTTTGAGATATGGGTATTTGAAGATTACACTTAAAAAAAATGACCTTTAACCTTTAAATATAAAAAAAATTTAGGACGCCAACGGTATCAATAGAAAAATTTTAGGTTGTATAGCTTAGAAGTTATGGGCGACTTTGTATGGACACTTTTTCGACATTTTGACGTTAATCATTTGATAAACACTACCCATTTATAATATTTGTGGCGAATTTCATTTAAATCGAAGATGACAAATCCAAATATGACAGTTTTCTATGCGGTTTGACATGGAATGGCCCTTGAATAGTTTTTAACTTTATCTGAGTAAGTTTTGCTTCTATAGGACTTTTCCATGTGAGATGACCGTCCAGATGGATACCAAGGTATTTGACACAAGCTTCTTGGATTATAATCTGATCATTACTCCAGATCAGCGGACACATTTCTCTTCTCAACGTGAAAGTCATATGAACTCATTAGCCAGTCCTCCAATACTCAAATGTGATTTTGTAGCCATCTAGATATTATTACCAAACTCTAAGTATTGCCGTATTATCAGCGAATGTTGAGGTGTGACTGTTATTAATTGACATGTCCAAGGTGTATAAAATATACAGCAGTGGGCCCAGTATACCTGGTGGGACTCCCACCTTTAAGTCCTGAGGAGAGCTGATTAAAATTTTTTCTGGGAAAAGGTAAATTTTCTAAGTTTTAAGGGTCGAGAATGTGAACCACACCTAAACGTCAAGTTTTTTTCTGCATTTTATTTGACATTTCTCAATTTCAGACTAACTCAATTTGAACCATAGAAAGATACACAATCGAGCAATGCGTCAAAGTTATTCAGGCTTATTATAAAAATGAGCGTTCAAATCAAAATGCACTTTGTGATTTTTTTGGTCAGCATAATCGACCAAATTTGTCCACAATCAGGATAATTGTGCACATATTTCAACTTCGATTCGCCGTCGGTGTTCGCTATCGCGAGATCATAACGGAATTCTTGAAGACAGAAATTGAGGATATGGATATGCACTAGAGAACTGCAAAATCAAATTTTCTTGATTTAATCATATACAAAAATTCTTGTTCACTTTTAATAATTCAACAAAATTCGCTGTAGAATAAAATCAGCATCATGTTACTGAACACTGTTAAGTGATTACATTTGCATAAAACATAAACGACAGATGATTCACACTGATTCCAATTACGCGTTCAGTAACATGATGCTGATTTTATTATACAGTGAATTTTGTTGAATTATTAAAAGTGAACAAGAATTTTTCTGTATGATTAAATCAAGAAAAAAGTTGATTTTGCAGTAGTCTGATATGCACGATATGTAGTTTCAACAGGACGGTGCCACTTGCCACACAGCTAACGAAACAATGGCTCTTTTGCGCGACAAATTCAATGGCCTTGTTATCTCACGTGGTGTCAATTGACCACCAAGATCATGTGATTTGACACCGTTGGACTTCTTTCTTTGGGGTTATTTGAAAGAAAAGGTGTACGTCGATAAGCCAGCAACAATTCAAGAGCTTAAGGATGAGATGATTCGGCACATTAACGGCATATAACCTCAATTATGCCTCAGAGTCATCGAAAATTTGCACCATCAGATGGAGGTGTGCAGCCGAAGTCACGGCGGCCATTTGGCCGATATCTTATTCCATACATAATTGAACCATACCATATTATCATAATAAAAAGAAATGACAATAATTTTCTAAATGATTTGTGTTTTATTCAAAGTCAACATCGGCCCTTGAAATTTAGCCACCCTTTAGCTCTCTAGCAGCTTATGTGTATTTGGCGGTAACATAGGTTTTATCTTACATAAAAGTTCCTCATGCTTAAACTACGTCAATAAAAAAAGATGAGCAGTAGTTTTTATCCTCAAAGGTTTTTTTTTAATAACGGTTACTAATCTGTTTCCTTTTGAAATTAAATTGGTGCGCTGGGATTAAATTGCCTTGATTTACCACTACCGTCAGCTTTTTAATTAGCAACTTTTCCAACGATTTGGACATGTTTGTTATATACGATTAGACTTTTTTGTGATCCTTACCTGGCTTGGGTATTATGTATACACTCAGAAAAAAAGTTAGTAGAAAAATTTGTAAACGGTTTTTAATCCCACTTTACTATTTTTATACTGATTTTTAGTAAAAAAAATATTATTTTGCAAATATTTTTGCTATCTCTTTACATTTTACAAATTGCAGAATTTTTACAGAATATTTAAAAATTTTTGTTGCTAATTTCATAAATCATTATATAAATTTTTGAATCCCTGATTTGCTAAAATTAGCATAAAAATTACTACTTTTAAAAAAGTGGATATTGAGGGAAATGTTATTTCAAAATAAAACTAACACCTATAAACTTAAATTGCCTTAAAATGTTACATATGTTGAAAAAAAGGAATAGGAAGTGAATATACCGACTCATGTCTAAAAAAAGGATATCCAGTTAAAATAGCCCTTAAAACAATTAAAATTTGACCTTACAAGTAAAAAAAATTTACTAAAATATTTTTCAAAACAGAGATTACCAAATTATGTTTTAACAATTTTTAAGCTTTTGACGTTTTTTTTTTTTAATTTTCTCTATTTTTTATGAAAAAAATAAATAAAAAATAAAAAAATTTTGATGCTCGATAAAAAAAATAAATTTAAAATTTTGTACTATCCATCTAAAAATCAATATATATATGAGCATACATGATCATACATGGGCTTGTATATGATCATACATGGTCATATACATCCATACATAATCTCATATATGACCATATATCTTCGGATCCGAAATTTGAGGGTATATGGTGATATATGTGCATATATTATCATACATGCTCATATATTATTCATGTATGCTCGTATATGATCATATACGTCCATATACCCTCAAATTTCGTATCCGAAGATATATGGTCATTTATGAGATCATGTATGGTCATATATTGAACAATGTATGGATGTATATGACCATGTATGCCCATGTATGATCATATATAGGCCCATGTATGATCATGTATGCTCATATATATTTCGATTTTTAGATGGGTAATATTAATAAAATTTAGTATTTTTTTTGCTGATTTTAGTAAATAGATTTTAAATTCCACTTTACAAAAAGTTTACTAAAATTTAATAGCGGCAACTAATTTTTTCTACAGCAGACGTGTCGATGAAGGAAAAAACTTAATAAAATTCGTAAAATTTTAGATACAAAAAAAAGTTTTAATGCAAGTTTTTTCCTTCTCCTATCAAGTGAAAAAAAATCGAGTTAGGGCTTTTTATATTAAGCCATCGATGTGCTGCTAAGATTAGCAAAATATACCGCTGGGCTCAAATTAGCAAAATTTATTACGGAAAATTTTCATTTGCCATTACAGACTTTTTTTGGCGTATTATAGCATTAACATTAAATAATATTATTTTTAATGCTACACGGTATGGAGTATAAGCATCCTGTTACTGAAGTTGTCAATACCAGGGATTTTTTTTTGGTGTTAAGTTCAACAATCGCCTTTTCGACCTCTCGAATCTCAAACCATAAAGAGGGGTTATCTGCTTTGTGCTGGGGTAAAAAATGATTTCTTCAAAGGTTTTAAGAACAGATCTTCTTTTTTGTATCATTTTGCAAAGGAGGCTTACATCACTTCTTGATGTTGGATCCAAGTTAGTAAAGCAGTTTTCTGGTGTTCAAGTAGCCGCTTAAATTAGATCGACATTCCTTTAAACATTGCTTAAGTTGTGAAGATCAATGCAATTGCCATTCTCTTCGAGCTCTTCTATTTTCATATAAGAGTCGTTTGACAACTGCAGAAAATATTACATTTTGTCTGCAGTGTCGGGGGGTTTAGTAGCAATTAGAGCAGCATGTTTGAGATTTGACTCTAAATTTCTTATCGAGAGGTTAATATCGTCTGGTGTTCTTAGCTTGTGATTTATTTGTGATTTAAGTCCTGTATTTTGTTAATTTTTTGCAAAAATATTTGTCGAAATTTGGTTTTCTTACGATTGCGACTTTATAATTAATAAAGAAAATTATAATTTTCATAGAATGTTGCAGTTTTAGGGGGTTTTTGAGCTTGTGCGGAGTGATCTTGAAAAGCAGCAGTCTTTTCAAAGTAAAACTTGTTAATTTTGCCATCGATTAGACAAACATTTTTTTTATAACAACTGAGGATGCTGAATCAATGAAGCACATACTTGACAAATGCCCTGTCTTTTCTAATCTGAGGATATGAGGCAATACAAGACAATGGCTGTGAAGAAGATGATAATGTTTATCGTAAATCGTAGCAACGCACTTGTCGTAAAACGAAACATACAGTTAGGGACTTAAGTCTTCATACATACCTAAAATTTCATATTTTCATCAATTAAAGAGTTCCAGGAAAAAAATTTTTAAATCAACAAATTCAATTCTATTTTAATTAATATACGAAAACAAAATTTTTCATTCTACTTTTAAAACAAAGAGAAAAACGAAAGAAAACAAATAAGAAGAGTGGACAAAAGTGTTCATACATAGCAAAAGAAATCTTATAATAATAAAAAAAAAATAATTTTTAAGTTAATTTTATTTCAAATTAATATTCTGTTGGTCCACCTTTAGCGTCAATCACTGCCTGCAGACGTCTTGGCATTGATGCAACAAGATTTTCGGTCACATCAGGGGTAATCTCGGACCAGCACTTTTGTAAAGCGTCTTTTAGCTTTTGTTTGTTGGGAACATCAACATGAGCAATTTTTCGTTTTAAAACATCCCAAACGTGCTCAATAGGATTCAGGTCCGGCGATTGAGGTGGGGATTTTAATTGCCTTGGTGCATGATATAGCAGCCAATCTCTTACAATGATCGCGGCATGTTTGGGATCGTTGTCCTGTTGGAATATCCAACTCTGGCCAAGACCCAACATATCCACCGATGGCTGCAAATTATGCTCTAAAAGTTGTTTATACACTCACAATATATTTTCCGTTACCGACTATAGTTTATTTAAGAAGTAATACGTAAAGTTTGTTTTTAAATGAAGAATCAATTGAAATTCATAGAAATATATTTTTTAACTATTTGAATCAGTCATTCAAAAAACAAACTATAAAAATCTACAGACATTCAGTAGGAGTTGATATTTTCAGTTAAATGTAAAATTTTATGTTTTCTGTTTCAAAAAAATGGGTTGAATATAATGAAAAATCAGTAGTCCTCTTTTTGATTGTATTTTCGATTAATTTAATATGTATTTTAAGTTGTTTTTAACGAAATAATATTGTGAGTGTAGTAGTATCGATTCATAATACCGTCTATAAACACTAGCTGCCTAACTCCAGATGCTGCCATTGCGCCCCAAGCCATTACGTTGCCTCCGCACAACATTCTTTGGTTCCAGTGCTGCGTTCTTTTTACGCCAAACCTTTCCTCGTCCATCATTTCCAAATAAGTTAAACTTGCTTTCATCGGTAAATAAAACTCGTTTCCAAAAATTGAGAATTTGCGATGCTTTCCGCCAATTTGGGCGCTGAAATTCTAGGATTTTTGTCCACTTCTCTTAAAATAAGACTGACATCTCGCCTGGAGAGTTTCTTTGGGCGCCCTGATCTTGGCTTGTTTTCTACAGAGCCAGTAGTTTTGAACTTTTTTATAATATATTGAACCGTAGCAAAAGGTTTGTTAAAAAATTTACTGATAGCACGGTAAGATTTTCCTTTTTTGTGTTCTTGAATAATAAGATTTTTTACATCGATACTAACTTCTTTACGCGGGCCCATCTTGTTAATTTGTAACAATTTATTTGACTGATAAACTGCTAAAACGTAATTCAGCAGTCACGTAAACTACATGAATTACAAAAAACTAACGGTATTTGATCTACAACTATTTTTATATTATAAATAAATCAGAAGAGAATGTAGTGTATGAACACTTTTGTCTCTCTTTATTTTAGATTTTTTTTCATATTTACCGTTATTTTTAAAGAAAATAAAAGTTTTTGCTTTGTAAGAGTAATTAATATGGAAATGAATATTTTGGTTTAGAAATGTTTTTTCTGGTACTCTTTGATTAGCGAATATATGAAGTTATGGGGATGTATGAAGATGAAGACTTAAGTCCCTAACTGTATGTAGGTGTATGTATGTTTTTATTATATTGGTGTTTAACTAAAAATGCGGAACTTTGGAAAATTTTGGGCATTTATTGTGACACAAATACAAAATTTATTCAAAGTATTGGCCATCGTTAGCTATAACCTTTTCCCATCTTTCTTATTTTTTGAGGTCAAAAACGAATCATTCTGAAGTGAAGCGTATTGCAGTGAGAGCGTAATGGCTGTTGGACGGGGCAAAGTCTGCACTATAAGGCGCGTGTGTGCAAAGCTCGCCATCCACTATTTTTTAAATAGTTTCTAACTGGACTTGCAACATGTGACCGAGTGTTTAACAAATAAAATAATTAAATTTGTCTGTGCCTGTTTTTGTTTTTTTTCTCAAAAACTTGTGCATTAGAAGGTTAAATAATTTATAATTTATACTTTTTCCGTTATGTTAAATTTAAATATAGATTTTTACGAGTCATCTTGCTATGATTTTCCAAAAGAGTCATCTAGCGCTGAAATTGATATTTTCGCAATTATAAGAGTCTGGCTGTGAACGTCCTCTGGCAAACAGTAGCAAGTGACAAAAATTAACAAGATGATTCTTAAACATCGTCATCCAAGGTTTTTAATACGGTTAGTAGAGAGGCAGCCGTTTTAAAAAACTGAAAAGAATTCAGCTTTGAAATATTTAATTCTTAATTGTTTACAAACATGTTACCCATAAATATAAACTTAAATCCAAATTAAAAAATATTCCAGTTATATTAAAGGCTTTCTGGGAACGTAACATAATCATCTGTAACATTTTTTGTGATTGTTGCGGCAATTGCGGCCATTTAAATGCTGCAAAGATATTGGTGGACACTAGAAGGCTCTATAGAGAATACAATATTAATGTTTACTATAGTTTAACTGTAATTCAAACTCACCTGTTCTTTAATCAATTGTCCACCATAACAATATAATAACAATTGCAAAGCTACTGCTGTCAAAAATGTAAATGGATAATATAACGATGCTACGGAATTTCCATTGCCAGTAAAACAAAATACCAAAATACTTATTTGTGAACAACTAATTATTGATTTAACGAAAATTATTTCACAAAATATTGAATCTAGTTGTTGAGCCAAATCCAAAATATAACAATGAAATTTTATATTTTCAATTATTAGGCAACGCGAAGATTTCCCTTGATTTTGTAAAGCGGCCTTTTCAAAACGTTGTTTTAGTATGCAAAATCGTATATAAATATTTACCACTAACCATAGAAATAAAGACTCTATAGCTATCGAGCCATTGCATACAAAATTTTGTACCGCTATATTCCAAGCAAAAGCTCCAAGATAGCCTAATGTAGTGTTTGTATTCCAAAAGAAACTAAAATTAAAGAAAGAATTTCATTGATATTTTTCATACTCGTGTATAAAAACTCTTAAGTTTTAAGGAATTGGAGAGATTTCAAAAGCGATAATACATAGAAAAGATAAATTGTTGAAACATTTTGTACTCGTGTATTAGTTTATTCTTTCGTTGCCAATTTTTATCAAAAAATTCTCGGCAGCAGAGTGGAAACAAAATTGTTTCATATTGGAGCATTTTAGTACAATTTGACAGTACAAATTCAGGAAAAGTTTTATCATATAACTAATATATTAAATGTTTCATAGATTTTCGTCCAATGTAACGTTTCATAGTAATATTCATAATTTATAGGAAAACTGCGGATGGAAATAATAAAATGTTTGCATTATAATTGGTCGTTATAAACGTTGAATTTTATACAAAGAATTGTACCATAATTATTGAAACTTGGAAAGTTCGTTATAGGGAAAATTCTTTATAAACACATTTGTTACAAACATGTTCCGCTGGTCGAATGTGTTCCACTGTATTATGCACAAAACACATCTAAACCAAATAACTGCTGTAGATTTTTTTTGACTTTCTTTCAATAATGAAATAAATGTGCTAGAAAAACTTATCAAAAGCTTTAAGAAGTTTTTTTTTTGTTTTAAATAATTTAAAAACTTTTTGTAAAAAGCTGCAAAAAGAAGTTTTCGTAATTGTTTTGTATTAAATGGATATCGTGAAGGAGGAATTAAATGCTATCAGGAATCTCATTTTATTACTTTAATCCAAAAAAGTAACAAAATTCGCTATCCCTTAAAAATCGCTAAAATGAAATTGCAACACACCCCGAGTAAAAAAATTTTTCTTATCCAATTCTATATTCTTTACAATCTAGCTGATCTAAATTGATCCGAAAAATGGCAGGTGAAATTAGATCCAGCAATATATTTGTGGATTTAGAAGGATCTAAATTGTTCCGAAAACATGGGAGGTCAAATTAGATCCAGAAATATATTTTGGGACTTAGAATGATCTAAATTGATCCAAAAAATGGCAGATCAAACTAGATCCAGCAATATATTTAGGAATTAAGTGAGATCCAAATTTATTCCAAATATGGCAGATTAAATTGTATCATGTTAGTTCCAACAATACAAGGGCGGATCAATAAGTCCGTAACTTTTCGAACTTTCCTCGTATTTATATGAAATGCAACACTGCTCCTATCAAGTACCACCTGTAAATAGTCTACTGTCAAATTATGAGCAAGTTCCGTCATTTACTTTGCGTTTTTAACAGCTGTTCAAAACATACCGCCTCGTGGATTTTTTTTAAAAATTGAAAAAAGTGAATTTCGAATGTTCATGGAAAATTAGTTTTTGCGAAAAAAACCGTCAATCAAACCAAGGAAAAGCTTGATAAATACTATGGGGACTCTGCACTGACTTTCGTTGTGGTCGCCCAAGTACAAATGACGCTGAACGTTCTGGACGGCCAAATGAGGTTAATACAACCGAAAATTTCGAAAAAAAAATCCACATTATGGTGTTGGCCGATCGAAGAGTAAAAGTGCGTGAGATTGTTGATGCCGTAGGCATTTCATGTGGCAGTGTGGTTTCGATTTTAAATGATCAGTTGGATTTAAGAAAACTGTCTGCAAGATGGGTGCCGTGTTCGCTCTCAATTGACCATAAACGTAAACGTGTGACAACTTCAAAGGATTGTTTAGAGTTTTTGCGGCGTTTTGTATTTGTGGATGAAACATGGATCCATTTCAACACTCCGGAGACCAAGCAGCAGTCTAAACAATGGATTTTTTTCGAGTGAACCGGCTTAGAAGAAGGCCAAGGTAAGTTTGTCGGCCAATAAGATGATGGCAACTATTTTTTTGGGATGCACGCGGGATAATCCACATCGATTACCTTCAAAAGGGAAAAACAATAATATCACGCAAAGAAAAAACATGGTTGGGTGAATCATATTCGAAGAGCATCATATATTTTTGGGTTTATGATTGTGCCAACAATAGTGGTACTATATTATGGTTATCATATTATGATAATAAAATATCCATAATTTTACCATAATATGGTCCCTACAGTTATATTATGATTCAAATATTACAATATTATGATTCTGTATAAACATATTATGATGTCTAATTTATCATAATATGATTGCATGTACTCATGGTATGCTCAAAATATTATTACATTATGGTCCCCATAACTATATTATGATTTCAGGATTATCATAGTATGATCCATATAAAATCTTTATATAGAATCTTTTTGACAATGAATTGATCATTGTAAATAATATAACATGTATAAGGAATTTTCGAAAAAACCCTCAAAAAAATTTTCTAAAGTTAAAAAAAAAAAAATAAACTGGATCTTAATAGGTCAATTTATGAAATGTTTTAATGCCACATGAAAGGTATTTTCTGTCCAGTTTTAGTAAACAATATATGATTGTTTTTTTAAGACATTTTGGTTTTTATGAAAAGAAGACAATACTCGTATTAGGACTGTAAATGTCAAAGTCATGTTTTATTTGATGTATAATTATTTATTGATTGTTGACAGCATTTTATGGTTACATAATTATCATATTTTTTTCATAGTCAGAATTTTTGTTACCACAGTATACTTACAGCCAATCATGTTATAAAATACAAGGTGTCAATCATAAAATAGTGAAATATTTACTATTATAATGATGGTAGCGACCATGTTGATGGTTAGACAACCAATAATATGGTTGTGACAACCATACCCGATTGCAGCAAGCACTATATAGTAGCAGTGATCATGTTGCAACCATGTTTTTTCTCTGCGTGATCATGCCAACTTATTGGACCGATTTAATGAGGATTTAAAAAAAACGACCTCATATGGGAAAGAAAAAAGTTCTTTTTCATTAAGATAATGCACGGGTGCACACGTGTGTAGTCTTAATGGCAAAATTCCATTAATTGAACTACGAATTGGTACCTGATCCTCTATGTTCTCCGGATTTAGCCCCCGGTGACCATTTCCTATTTCCAAACCTACAGAAATGGCTCGGTGGAAAGAGATTTAGCTCCAACGATGAAATTATTGATTAAACAAATGCCTATTTTATAGACCTTGAAAAATCCTATTTTTTAGAAGGGATACAAAAATTGAAGAAACGTTGGACTAAATATATTGAGCAAAAAGGAGATTATGTTGAAAAGTAACTTTTTTTTTTTTTTTGCAAAAACAAACTGTGTTTCTTTCAAAAAGTCATGGACTTATTGATCCGTCCTCGTATATTGAATCATATACAATTATATCTCATGCCATATTGAAATATATTTTTGATAATGGACCATATATTATTATATCTCAAGTATTAGATGGAATATATAATTATATATGGTTCTGTATAAGTCATATGTAAATAAAGATGGTCCCGTTTAAGCCATATATAATTATATATATGGCTTTATAGGATAGAATATATACCATATCATAGCATATATATATAACTAGATGTGGTTATATATGGCACAATAAAGTTAATTTTTAAAAAATTAATGTAATATATAAGTATATATGGTAATACATACTGACATATGTAATTATATATGATAATATATTATTATATGAGGCCACATATGATTATATCTGAACTTTTTCACTCGGGACCATACATGAGACTAATTAATAAAATGGACTAATTAGTTGATAATGTCATAAGCATTGGTCAAAAATAAATTAGTCACCCTGTGTCTGCTTCATTAAAATTGATCACTTGGGATCCCTCCGGACCTATCTTATTTGTATGGTCGGAGTGTGATATTTGTAGCTCGAAAACTATGCGAGATAGGGCAAAGCGAGTATTAATATACAACGATAATACAAATAGGACTGGTCTGAGAGGCATCCAGAGAGATCAATTGTTTACAAAACTACCACAAGGTGACCCATTTCTAACGAACAAAGTAGAATAATACGGAGAACAATATTTTTATTATGGGAGTGTGTTAATTTATACACACAAAAAATGGTACTACATAATAGGCAAATTTTAGGTTGAATAGTTTAGAAGTTATGGGCGACTTTGTATGGACACTTTTTCGATATTTTGACGTTTTTGCCAATTTTCATGACGTCATATTTCGAAAACCGAAAGGGTTTGGGGTCGAAAGGTTTATGATTTGATAAACACTACACATGGAATGACCCATTTGTTTCATTACTTTTTCCAAATAAATGCCAATGTTTTGGCATTAACAGAAACCAATGTCACAATTGTTTTTCGCCAAATAAATAGTCACCTTGTAAGTGTTTTACAAAAATTCCTTGAAATCTCTTCCGGACCAGTCTAATCTATCCGTTTTGCGTTATCTCGTTTAGTTATCGAGATAGCGGCCATTGTTAAAAATGACCAGTATTTAAACATTCCCAAATACGTATTAATCCTAATTGGCTTGCAGGCAGAATCATCGTCGCATGGGATGAAAAAAAATTACGAACATAAAATTTATTCTTACGTTGCTTTATGTGGTATTTCCAATTCACTTTCCAATCCTTGTAAATATGTAAACAATTTTATAAATATTGTAACTAACAATCCACCACTTCCCGCTACACAAACAGCTATAAAGTAAAATTTACTTATTAACAAATATTTTTCAAAAAAATTTTCAAAAATTTTCCATTCATCTCTGGTAGCTGAAAAGAAATACATAAGAATTCTTAATATAGCCAATATTAAAGTGTAACAAATTATTTACTACCTTTTTCATTCCATTGCAAAATTGTTTGTATTAATTTATAAATCTTCTTACGTTTAAAGAAAAATATAGCAATTTTCCATAGAACAATAATTAATTGATGCAGCAAGCACAATGGTATAGTTAATTCATTTATATCATCTAAATGTTTTAAAACAAAATCTATGGAGGCGACAGAAAATATAAATGTTAATATATAACTGAAAATACAAAGCAAAGGACGTTTGATGATTATTTCATTATGACTAAAAGGATCAATGCCAATGACAGCAAATGTTAACTTTGGTATTAGTAAATAATTTTCGTGTTTCGATTTTAAATTCTTAACCATCCTGACTGAAATGTTTTTAAACTATTAAAATTTGTGTTTCAAATGTATTTGCTTTTTATAGGGTAATAAATAATGCTTCAGGTGTTGGAAGGGCACTTAATTATTCTGTAAAATAATTTATTTGTATAAAGTTATAGTTAATAAATTATTAAACAAGTTTTACATAATTTGTTGATTGAAAAGTAAAAAATAAACTTTGCAGACATGCGAAATAATATTTTAATTAAATACAATTTAATATGTTAAAATATTAACAAAATATTTGTTATAGGTAGAGATGCTATATATATTTAACCGCTATAAGTTTTTCGAAATCTAACAGACATATTACACTCAGAAGAAATGAAATTAAGCAGAAATAACATTAAATTAATTAGAAACAAATTTGAAAGCAAACTAAGTTTGTTTTTTTTTTAAATATGTTTCCATTTACTTAAAATGTGAAAACAAAATCTAAATCGAAGACATATTAATTTAAATACGAAAAATTTTATTTTAACTATAATCATATTTACTTTAGTAAGATTTATACTTAAACAAATTCCATATAATAATTGATTAAGTTATGTTTTTTTTTTTGAACATTCGCTTGCAGAATAATTCTTCTTTGGTTCTAAACAAAATCATAATAGTTTTCCTTCATTCTAAACGTTCCAAGTTTGAACACTATTTTCAAGTTCAATTATATAAATTATAAAAATTTTAAAACTTACTCAAATTAACTTTTTAATAAAAAATTTTCTAAATCTGTATATAAAATGTTTTATCCATACTTTATTATCTGAGAGGTATCAAAGAAATTTATTCTAATATAAAAAAATATATATTTAAAACTATATATAAACTTCTTAAACTATTTTCCATAAAACTACATTTAAACATTAATGCAGGAAATGAAACCCTGAAAAAAATGGGTTCGGCTTAATCGAAATAAAAGCAGTACAAATGTTTTATTAATAGGAAATTTTTTTATTTTTCAAAGAAATTTTCTTTTAAATTTAAAATTAATATATTTTTTAAGTTTTCTTCTTTTTAATTTGTTTTTTGTAGCAACAAAATGAATTTCAAGGCTGAAAAGCCCCTCTCATTTGAAGAATTCGATTTAGAAAATCGTTCCTTCTTTTTAAGAACTTGTTCGAGCATATCTTCATCATCTTCTGAAGATCAAGATATTGATTCTCTCATAAAAATCTCTTCTCTTTCCATTAGAAAATTTTTGAAAATTTTATTTGTTTCTAAAATATGTTTTTTTTTTACATTTTCAATATCTTCGGGACTTAGCATTATCTTAAATCTGCTATCTATATCAGTGGTCGGCACTCTAATGCAACCATATTGTTGCCATTTTATGGGTGAGTTGCGCTCTCCCTCTCTTAATGCACTGAAAGAAATGTGTTTGTAATTTTCCTAAAGTTACATTTAAACAAAAAAAAAAAGCATAACAAAAAATAAACATAAGCAAATAACAAAAAACAAGAAAGCGCAAGAAAACAAAAACATTGGCCCGTAATCATAGTCAAGCACTAAAGTCGGCTTATTTTAAAAACGACTTTAAATTAAAAACCTGTTATTACCTACAGGTTGGTTGAAAAGTTCCTGCGCTCGAAATGAAAGAATACTGTTTTTGTTACGAAATATATATTTTTTTATTCAATATAATCTCCTAGAAGCTCAATACACTTGTTCCAATGATCTTCCAATAATTTTATCCCATCCTTATAATGGTTTTCCGGAAGCTCTGCAAAATAACCGTCTACGGCTGCTATGGCCTCTTCATTCGACGAAAAATGCTTTCCACGAAGGAATCGTTTGAGATTTCTGAAGAGATAGTAGTCACTGGGAGCCAAATCTGGTGAATACGGTGGATGTTTAAGCAATTCGTACTTTACTTCTTTGAATTTAGCCATCGTCAAAACACTTTTGTGAGCAGGTGCATTGTCTTGGTGAAAAATGATTTTTTTCTTCTTTAAACCAGGTCTTTTCTCACGAATTTTTTCATCCAGCTGATCCAAAAGGCTGCAATAATATTCAGAGTTGATTGTTTTACCTTTCTGAAGATAATCAATCAACAAAATTCCTTTTGCATCCCAAAAAACTGATGCCATAACCTTTTTTGCTGATCGTTGTGACTTCACCTGCTTTGGAGCTGAACAACCAGCTTCAGTCCACTGTAAACGTTCCTGTTTCAATTTAGGATCATGGTGGTATATCCAAGTCTCATCCATAGTTATAAAACGATACAAGAAGTCGGTTTTATTCGGCTTAAAAGGCTCCAAATTACGCGGAGAAATTTGTAATAATTGAAATTTTTTTGAAATTCTATTTTAAGGTACATTACTTTGTGTTTTTTTGTAAGCAAAAGGGTAATGTATGTTTGTTTTGAAAAAATGAAGCGCAACTCAGTGGGTAGAGTTCTTGGGTTCGAATCCCATCATGACCACATTATTTTTAATAACGTTTAAAATATTTGTAATAATGTAATAATTTTTTTTAAAAAAATCTATTTTTAGACACATTACTTTTTCAATTCTCGTAACCTCTTACATTATCGCTTCTAAGGTAATGGGTATATACATTAATTTGAGGCTCATCGCCTGTAAAATTCATCAATGAAGTAAGGTGTAAAGTAATCCATGAACCCCTATGGCTACACATTACTTAACACATTATTTGGTAATGTGAGAAGAATTCCCTTGATTTTGTAAAGCGACCTTTTCAAAACGTTGTTTTAGTTAAGAAAGTTTACATAATTTTTTTTTCCCAAAATTTACATGGTACATTTTACCATTACCAAGGAACAATGAATTTGTGCTAATACTTGGAACTACCATATATATCGGTATTTATCAAATAAAAGTGTTAAATTTATCTGTGCTTGTTTTTCCCAAACTTGTGCATTACAAGGGTAAATAATTTAAATTTTATACTATTGCAGTTGGGTTAAATTTAAATATAGATTGATATGAGTCATCTTGCTAAGATTTTCCAAAAGAGTCATCTAGCGCTGAAATAGTGTTTTCGCAATTATATGTAAGTCTGGCTCTTATACGTCACCCATGGTTTTTAATACGGTTAATAGAGATCCAGCCGTTTTCAAAAACTGTAATGAATAAAACTTTGAAATATTTAATCCGTAAATGTTTACGAACAAGTTACCCATAAATATAAACTTAAATCCAAATTAAAAAATATTCCAGTTATATTAGAGGCTTTCTGGGAACGTAACATAATCATCTGTAACATTTTTTGTGATTGTTGCGGTAACTGCGGCCATTTAAATGCTGCAAAGATATTGGTGGACACTAGAAGGCTCTATAGAGAATACAATATCAATTTTTTGCTATTTTATAGTTTCAATCTAAATAAAACTCACCTGTTCTTTAATCAATTGTCCACCATAACAATATAAAAACAATTGCAAAGCCACTGCTGTCAAAAATGATAATGAATAACATAGTGTTACTATGGAATTTTCCTTGCCAGTAAAACAAAATACCAAAAAACTTATTTGTGTTGAACTAATTATTGATTTAACGAAAATTATTTCACAAAATATTGAATCGAGTTGTTGAGCTAAATCCAAAGTAGAGCAATGAAATTTTATAGTTGCAATTATTAGGGAACGCGAAGATTTCCCTTGATTTTGTAAAGCGTTTTTTTCGAAACGTTGTTTTAGTATGCGAAATCGTATATAAATATTTACCACTAACCATAGAAATAAAGAGTCTATAGCTAACGAGCCACTGCATAGAAAATTTGCTATCACTATATTCCAAGCAAAAGCTCCAAGATAGCCCAATGTAGTGTTTGTATTCCAAAAGAAACTAAAGTGAAAGAAAGAATTTTATTAATATTTTCTTCATATATAAAAAATCTTAAATTTTAAGGAATTGGAGAATTCTTAAAAGCGATAATGAAAAAGATAAATTGTTTATAACACATCGAAAACAATCTAGCGATATGCAACCTGTGCTGCTCATTTTTATCAAAAATTCTTGAAAGCAGTTTGGAGTGGAAATTGAGCAAAATTGTTTCATATTGGAGCATTTTTGTATAATTTGACAGTACAGAAAAATCTTTATTTATTTTTTATTTATTTTATTAAACATATAATTACAAATTATATTTTAATACCCTAACCGAACACTAGCAACGATGGCCTTCAGCTCGTTGTAGCGAAAACAGACCAGAGCCTCTGGTGGGAATCGAACCCACGACCCCCGCACTGATAAGCTAGCACGCTACCAACTAGCCTACCGGGGCGCTCATATACTAACATATGTATATTGTATTAATAAAAAATCGCTAAAATGAAATTACAACACACCATACATGAGACTAATTAATTATGTGGACTAAATAGTTGATCATATTATAAGCATTGGTCAAAAATAAGTCAGTCATCCTGTGTCTGTTTCATTAAAATTGATCACTTGGGATCCCTTCTGGATGATATTTATCTTTCGACATAGCAACCATTTTGTAAAATGGCCAGTAGCTCGAAAACTATACGAGATAGGGCAAAGCAAAAAGATCTTTTAGAGTATTAATATACAACGATAATACAAATAGGACAGGTCCGGGAGGTATCCAGAGAGATCCATTGTTTACAAAACTGTCACAAGGTGAAGTATGAATGAAGTAGAATAATACCGGGAACAATATTTTTATTATGGGAGTATGTTAATTTATATTAGCACATAAATTGATATAAAAATAATTCATACTTAGGATCAAGACATTTGTTTCATAACTTTTTCCAAATAAATGCCAATGTTTTGGCATTAACAGAAACCAATGTCTCAATTGTTTTTCCCCAAATAAATAGTCACTGGTCATTTCTTAAAAAAGGCCAGTATTTAAACATTCGTCCTAATTGCCTTGCATGGAAAATCATCGTCTATTGGGAAGAATTTACACTTTGGATCGAGCCAGATTACCCGGTTCCCTGGCCAAATTCAATTATATTAAAAGAAATAAAAATTTATTCTTACGTTACTTTATGTGGTATTTCCAATTCACCTTCCAATCCTTGTAATAATGTAAGCAATTTTATAACAATTGGACGTAATAAACCAGCAACTCCTGCAACACCAACAGTTGTAAAATAAAGTTTACTTATTAACAAATATTTTCCACAAAAGTGTTCAATAATTTTCCATTCATCTCCGCTAGCTGAAAAGAAAAACATAAGAACTCTTAATATATCCAACATTAAAGTATACAAAATGATTTACTACCTTTTTCATTCCATTGCCAAATTGTTTGTATTAATTTAACAATCTTTTTACGTTTAAAGAAAAATATTGCAATTTTCCATAGAACAATAATTAATTGATGCAGCAAGCATAATGGCATCGTTAATTCCTGCATATCATCAAAATGTTTTAAAACAAAGTCTATGGAGGCGACAGTAAAAAAAATTGTTAATATATAAATGAAAATACAAAGCAAAGGACGTTTGATCATTGTTTCACTGTGACTCAAAGGATCTATGCCAATGGCAGCAAATGTTAACTTTGGTATTAGTAAATAATTTTCGTGTTTCGATTTTAAATTCTTAACCATCCTGGATGAAATATATTTTAACTATTGAAATGTGTGTTTCAAATGTGTTTGTTTTTTATAGGGACTTAAATCATGCTTTAGGTGTTAAAAATGCACTTAAATATTCTGTAAAATAACTTACATGTTTAAAGTTATAGTTTATAAATTATTAATCAAGTTTTATATACGATGTATTGCAGACAAGCGAAATAATATTTTATTTAAATACAATTTAATATGTATGTTAAAATATTAACAATATGTTTGTTATAGATAGAGATGCTATGAATATTTATTACACTCAGAAAAAAAATAAATTAAGCTGAAACAACATTAAATTAAATAGAAACAAATTTGAAATCAAACTAATTTTGTTTATTTTTTTTTTTCAATTAAATATGTTTCTATTTACTTAAAATTTGAAAAGAGAATCTAAATTGTTGATATATTTATTTAAAAACGAAAAATTTTATTTTAACTATATTCATATTTACTTTAATAAGATTTATACTTAAATAAAATTCCATATAATTATTGATTAAATTTATTTTCCTTTATTCGATCTTCAATATTATATTATATTATTCTTTTGAATCGAGTCTAAGATCTTTTACAAAAAATAATGATTATTTATTATTTTCTTCCAATATTTCGTCTCCACATTGGGTGACTTCTTCATGTTTATTTTGAACATTTGCTTTGGTTCTAAACAAAATCATAATCATTTTCCTTCATTCCAAGTTTGAACACTATTTTCGTGTTCACTTATAATTAATTATAAAAATTTTAAATTTTACCAAAATTAACTTTTTAAGAAAATATTTTCTAAATCTGTATATTAAATTTTTTATTCATCTATTATTATCTGAGAGTTATCAAATAAATGTATTCTTATATAAAAAAAATATATATTTAAAACTAAATATAAACTTCTTAAACTATTTTCCATAAAAGTATATTTAAACTTTAATAATTTTAAAGTATTCGGGCAATTCTTATCATACCCTCCACCATATATGGTGAGGGTATATATGAGTTTGTCATTTTGTGATTATGCGATTTTAAGTCGATTTAGCAAATCTATCTGTCTGCGTGAAGACGCAAGCGGGGTCTCTTATTTTTACCTAGATTAATGGAAATCTTCCCCCTAAACTTTGGTATTGAAAATGTGAAGGTTCCTCTAAATTTTCTATACAAATTGGTGAATTTTTATACAATTTCATAGTAGCGACTAGTAAAAAAAATATTTTCTAATTTTTTTCAACAGTTGTTCACCCTTAAAATTTTTTTTCACCTCAAAAATTTTTTTTCACCACTAAAATTATTTTTCACAACAAAAATTATTTTCCGTTACAAAATGCTTTTCAACACAAACAATTTTTTTCCCCTCAACAATTTTTTTCACCACTAAAATATTTTCTCACCTCAACATTTTTTTTAACACAAAAATTTGTTTTCCTTCCAAAAAGTTTTTCATTACATAAAATTTTTTTCACCTCCATAATTTCACTTCCAATATTTTTTTTACATTTTTTGTAACAAATACACTAAAGAACAGGGATGATAAAGTTTGTACTTTAAGCGGAATTTACATTCACCCTTATTCTAGTTGTCGTTATCAATGTCGTTGTCGTTTTTGAGTCAACATCACTTTGCTTCGACGTCGACATCACTTCGACACCAAATTGGTATTCTTAAACAGTGTTGTAACGACGTCGACAGTTTATCGATTTAAAAAAAAAAACACATCTCTAAAAATTGAGTCGGCAGATTTATTTTGTTTATTATTTTTGCGAAAAAATGTTTTTTATGTGTAATTTAAATTCTGATACCAGTGATGAAGAAAATAAAGAAAATCTAGTATTGGAAAGAAGACTTCTCATACAGAAATCCAATCTGCCGGATAACAAGTGAGTAGCAAAATCAAAGTCTGTTACTTTAAAGAATGTTAATCTTCTAATTTTTTTTAAAAGGTTTGAAAATTACTTTCGGCTGAATAAAACAGCCTTCAAAGATGTGCTGGAAACAATAGCACCTAATTTGAAAACCGGAATCAAGTCCACATTTATTTCCAAAACAATAAAGTTGGCAGCTACATTAAGATTTTTAGCCCAGGGGTCGTACCAGCTCAGTATTGGAAACGACTTTAACTTAGGGTTCAGCTGTTTCTGAAACTGTAGAAGATTTGCCACAGCTTCCTCCAGCGGGCTCAATATAAATTGCTTGAATCTTCCGCCACCTGTAGCATTACACTCGGCTTTTTTGGCTACCATTTTCTTTTTAACTTTAAATTTTAAGTCTCGCCAAACCCTAAATAAATTTTGTTATATTTTTATAATGCACTTTATATGATCATGCTTTCTTTACCTTCTGCCATCCATCTCACATTATTCTCGGTGGGCCAAGTGCATTTAATAAATTTGATATTTCTTCCCATTTTTTCCGTTTTTTTTCAGTTATTACTTTTCCTGAAGTTGTTACTAAAAATTGTGTCGACAAAATTAGAGTCGGTTTAAGATAATATCGTCGTCACATTTTCTTACAGAATACCAAATACTTATCGACAGTTATCAATTATTTTCGATAACGACAACGGGAATACAAATTTCAAAAAAAAATCCCAAGACGACATTGTCTTGATTATCTGATTATCCATCTTATTTTACCTAAGGAAAGTTAAACTAAAAATCCTATGAAATGATGCGCTAGTGAAAAAAATATATTCGGTAAACTCTGTGTATTTACACCTTTAGATGCAAGTCTTATGCAATTGAATGAAAACAGCTTTTTAAAAAAATTTTTCAAATTTTGGTTTATTGTTCACTTGTTTTTTTTACCGCCAATTTACTTCACAGCTGTTTTGTTTGCGTTTTGTAAGAAAATGCAACACTGCTACCATTTGATTCTTATAATTTTATGAAATATTTTAAAAAGAAACGAAGAAATCAATCTAATACTGAATTTACACTATGGCGAAAATCTAGTTTATAAAAAAAACCCCTTGACGAATATTTTCTAGCAGCAACGTAAGCACGATAAAGATATTTTATTTGGGAGAACCTGAAAACAAGTCACTGTTAATGATATTTTCAAGAAATCATATTAGAAAAATATTAAAGCAACGACATTCCAAGTTATTGCTACTCAAAATATTCGATCACTGCAGCTACCAGTGATATATCAATCACGTTGATTAAATCGCTGATCTCTACTTTGAATATTAGAGTGCCACAAAGACCAAAAACTTTTTTTTGAAGAAAATAGAGAAAGAAAGTTTACATTATTTTTTTTCCAAAATTTACATGGTACATTTTATTATTACCAAGGAATAATGAATTTGTGCTAATGTTTGGAACTACCAAATATATCGGTATGAGATCCATCTTCAGTTTAAAACTACTGGTTACTAACAAATAAAAGTGTTAAATTTGCCTGTGCTTGTTTTTTTCCAAACTTGTGCATTACAAGGTAAAATAATTTTAATAATTTAATTTATACTATTGCAACTGGGTTAAATTTAAATATAGATTGATATGAGTCATCTTGCTAAGATTTTCCAAAAGAGTCATCTAGCGCTGAAGTTGATAAGAGTCTGGCTCTTATATATTGTCACCCATGGTTTTTAATACGGCTAGTAGAGAACCAGCCGTTTTAAAAAACTAAAATGAATAAAACTTTGAAATATTTAATCTTTAATATTTAATCTTTACGAACATGTTACCCATAAATATAAACTTAAGTCCAAATTAAAAAATATTCCAGTTATATTAGAGGCTTTCTGGGAGCGTAACATAATCATCTGCAACATTTTTTGTGATTGTTGCGGCAACTGCGGCCATTTAAATGCTGCAAAGATATTGGTGGACACTAGAAGGCTCTATAGAAAATATAATATAAATTTGTTTGCTATTTTACAGTTTCATTCTAAATAAAACTCACCTGTTCTTTAATCAATTGTCCACTATAACAGTAAAATATCAATTGCAATGCCACTGCTGTCAAAAATGATAATGAATAACATAGTGTTACTATGGAATTTTCCTTGCCAGTAAAACAAAATACCAAAAAACTTATTTGTGTAGAACTAATTATTGATTTAACGAAAATTATTTCACAAAATATTGAATCGAGTTGTTGAGCCAAATCCAAAGTAGAACAATGAAATTTTATAGTTGCAATTATTAGGCAACGCGAAGATTTCCCTTGATTTTGTAAAGCGGTCTTCTCGAAACGTTGTTTTAGTATGCGAAATCGTATGTAAATATTTACCACTAACCATAGAAATAAAGAGTCTATAGCTATTGAGCCACAGCATAGAAAATTTGTTACCACTATATTCCAAGCAAAAGCTCCAGTATAGCCTAATTTATTGTTTGTATTCCAAAAGAAACTAGAATTAAAGAAAGAATTTTATTAATATTTTTTTATATGTAAAAATTCTCAATTTTTAAGGTATTGAAGAATTTTTAAAAGCGAAATGGAAAAGATAGAAGATGCGATGGTATATATTTGTTTATCCTCTCCTTTGTAAATCATAGAAAACAATCTAGCGATATGAAATCTGTGCTGCTTATCAAAAAAAAAAAAAAAACTTCAGAAAATTATATGCAAACGGGTACATTTCCATCGTCTTGAAAGGTTGCCAATGTTTGGCCAATCTCGAAAATGGGTGCAGCTATTAACCCCGTACAATTACCGCTCAATTGTAATGTGCTCTGAGCTCTCAAAGGTTATGGAAAGCATGGTTAATTATCATCTTGTACTTCTGAACGGAAGAAAGTATGACTTTCGTAGAAATCGTTCTACAGGTGAACTGGTGGCGTTGCTCTAGATATTTCCAAGGCATTCGATTGCGTGTGTCACAAAGCACTCGTGTCAAAGCTTAAAGCTTTTACTGTCGGTGATACTTTTCTTTGTAAAAAAGGGGTATCATCCGATGATTTTCAGCTGAATTCTGTGGTACCGCAAGTTTTTGTTCTTTCTCCTTCACTTTTTCTTATCTTTATAAATTACGATCTGTCATTCATATTCCTTCGATCATAGCCCTTTGGAGGTTGGGCACATAAGGCGAAATATAAATGACACTCTCAATGTGGACCTTGCCACCCAATGTTCACCAATGCCATCTGTACATATGTGTTTTGTCGATATTGAGGAATCGAATGATCTTGATGTTCTGGGCATGATAATTCAGGTGTCGATATAAGCATTCAAGTGCTTATGTTTCCTTAACCGGTGGAAGTACTATTTCACTTCATCAAATCTCCTCATTATCTATAACACTTATATTTGTCCGCAAATGGAATACAACTCCCAAATATGGGCAGGGGCTTCAAAGTCTATTTTGCAGCTTCTAAAACTTGTTCAAACGAGGGCGCCTGCACTTATCAGTGGCAGTGAGGTAACCACTTAAATTGACTCATTGGAACGTTGATTTTGTTTTACTGTTTTATTAATATTAACATGAGAGGTGTTCTGTCGAAATAAGTAAACTAATCCCCGGGGCTTGGGGTTTTGTTCGAAATACTCGCTTATCAAATAGATCACATCCATTTGGTGTCGATCCGCTATGTGGCTCGCACAACGCCTTAAAGGGAAAACTCGTTCTTTAGTCTTATTATCCATATGTGGCGTACACTCCTCTACAATCCGGAGGGTTGCGCTGAATTCCATTAATAATTTAATATCCTAAACGGAATTAAAATTCCCCAACTATTAACTTCAAAGAGTGAAGATCGCATTTGATGCCTCTTTCGTAAAAATACACCTCATCCAATTTACGACCAACGGTACCCTCTCAATCGAAGAATTCAAGTAGAGGAACCAATAAACTGAAAACATCTTGCACAGAGTCTAAACTGTCGAGCGTTGTATGTGGTGACAACACAAAGTTCGGAATGCAGTTATTCCAAAACAGAGTGAACCATTAAATATGTAGTAATTGTGGTGAAAACTACACTCCAACTCCAGAGACTGTTTCGGCTACTTACCCTCTCAATCGAAGAATTCAAGTCGAGGAACCAATAAAGTGAAAACATCTTGCACAGAGTCTAAACTGCATTGTATGTGGTGACAACACAAAGTTCAGAATGCAGTTATTCCAAAAAGAGTGAACCATTAAATATGTTGTAATTGTGGTGAAAACTACACTCCAACTCCAGAGACTGTTTCGGCTACTTACAAGTTTAAACATCTAGGGTAACTCATAGACCTGTAAACGTTCGGTACCAGGCATCCGACTTTCCTAGTCTACGATATAACTTGATAATTCCACTTGGACCAAAAATACGAAAGAAAAGCGAATACCTTTGCTAATCACTTGGAAGAAGGCTTATTGTGTCGAGACCACGAAATTCTTAGCCGATTTACAGAAACATTTAGCTTCTAGCAAGGGTTGTAGCGCAAGTATAGTAATTGTGATGTGAATGCATACATGTTTGAATTGGTACAACCCTTGCTAGAAGCTAAGTGTTTCTGTAATCGACTGTCTTTCCAGATTTTAACTTCTTATTTTAATGCACAGCAAGTTTGTGTTGTGGGACAGTCATAGCACTGTTGAACAGGTTCATAGAAACACGACTCTAATAAGGAGGGCATTTGAGATTAAGCAATGTTGTTTCGCCATATTTATCGATATTTTCCAAACCTTCGAAAAAGTCTAACACCAAAACCAAATCACTAGGTTATTACCGGCGAGTACAAACAAGCTCTTTGTGAGTTATTTGCCTGATAGAACTTTCCCAGTACGATAGAAGGATGAATCTTTTCTACCCAAAAAACTTACTGCTAGGGTTATATATGACTAGGACCGCTTCTTACTTCTGTAAGTACTCACAACTCCAGTCTCATAGTCATGAGCTGGAGGTTTGGTTGTTCACATTATATTTTTACCTTTAGGAGGGGAAACTATCCTGCAATTAAAATATACAACTCGGAATTCACCTAGAAAGTCACCTCCCGTGGTCTCACCACACTGAATCCAATATCAAACAGATAAGACTTAATTATATCTACACTCACCAAAAAAAGTCTGTAATGGCAACTGAAAATTTTGCTGTTATTACGGGAAATTCTGCGGTATTTTTTGCTAATCTTAGCAACACATGTCTGCTGACGTGTAGTACAATGAAATTAGTAGAAAAATTAGTAGCCGCTACTAAATTTTAGTAGACTTTTTGTAAAGTAGAATTTAAAATCTGTTTGATAAAATCAGCAAAAAAAATTACTAACTTTTATTAATATTAGTAAAAAGCTTGGAATTTATTTTTCTTATCGAGCACCAAAAATTTTGATTATATTTTTAAAAAACGAATTAATCATTTTGTTTTAATTTGGTAATTTCTGTTTTGAAAAATATTTTGGTAAATTTTTTTTTTTACTTTTAAGGTTAAATTTTAATTGTTTTTAGGGCAAATTTTAAGAACTAAAAAAACTTTTTAGTACTATTTTAAGTGGATGTCCTCTTTTTAGACATCAGTCGGTATCTTCACTTCCGATCCCTTTTTTAATATATGTAACATTTTAAGGAAATTTAAGTTTGTAGGTGTAAGTTTTAATTAGAAATAACATTTCCTTCAATAACCTCTTTTTTAAAATTAGTAATATTTTTTGCTAATTTTAGTAAATCGGTTTTCAAAAATTTGTAAAATGATTTCTGAAATTAGCAAGAAAAATTTGTAAATATTCTGTAAAAATTCTGTAATTTGTAAAATGTAAATAGCAAAAAGATTTGCTAAATAATAATTGTTTACTAAAAATCAGTACAAAAATAGTAAAGTGGGATTGAAAACCGTTTACAAATTTTTCTACTAACTTTTTTTTCTGAGTGTAACTTCACAGACTTATTGATCAACGTTCAGTCTTAGAATTGTAGTACACAATTTTGTATACAATTATTTAAAAAAATAGTAGAGAAGATTTGTGGCGATCCATGGTGCCGACTGTTCGTGACGAAATAACGAATTCTGCCAGCAAATACGTATGCAAGCCAGCTGTTCATCTCAATTCCCTTGGTCGGGAATTCTTTTTATTCAATAGTCATCGTCGCTTTGGAAAAACTAACAGTTTAGATCTACTAACAAATAGTAAACACTAATTTATATTATTAAATGGAAAAAATTTTAAGGATCAGCGCTAGAGGGAGTGCACACTTTCGACCCAAGCGACCATCTTCAGCCTCCTTCTGAACCACCCAACACAAATAACTCATTGTTTTGAAAAGGCATTTATATCACACACTCTAAGGAAAATGACTATGCGAAATTCCATTTTTTAGTTAGTGAATGATTACCCGTACAAATTAGCTTTTTCCATCTATTTATAGAAATATCCCTTGGCAGTCATATTCGATTTTCGAAGCACAAATTGACAGGGTAGCCATTCCAATTGTTAATGCTTTCATTTCAGGGAACGAATTGGGAATCTGGCATACTAATATTTTTTACTTCAAAACATGTTTAAGTGCTGTTTATTATATTAGATTATAAATTACATCGTGCCCTATGTTTTTGTATGTAAATTTCATAAATTCATAAAATTTATTCTTACGTTGCTTTATGTGGTACTTCTAATTCAACTTCCAATCCTTGTAAATATGTAAGCAATTTTATAACAATTGGACGTAATAAACCACTTACTCCTGTCAAACCAACAGCCATAAAATAAAGTTTGCTTATTAACAAATTTTTTCCACTTAAATGTTCAATCATTTTCCATTCATCTTCAGTAGCTGAAAAAATACATAACAACTCTTAAAATATCCAACATTAATGTATAAAAAATCATTTGTTACCTTTTTCATTCCATTGCCGAATTGTTTGTATTAATTTAACAATCTTTTTGCGCTTAAAGAAAAATATAGCAATTTTCCATAGAATAATAAGTAATTGATGCAGCAAACACAATGGTATAGTTAATTCATTCATATCATCTAAGTGTTTTAAAACAAAATCTATGGAGGCGACAGTAAATATAAATGTTAATATATAGCTGGAAATACAGAGCAAAGGACGTTTGATGATTGTTTCACTGTGACTCAAAGGATCTACACCAATGGCAGCAAATGTTAACTTTGGTATTAGGAAGTAATTTTTGTGTTTCGAATTTAAATTCTTAGCCATCTTGAATGAAATGTATTTTAACTATTAAAATGTGTGTTTCAAATGTATTTGCTTTTTATAGGGCAATAAAAAATGCTTCAGGTGTTAGAAGGACACTTAAATATTCTGTAAAATAACTTAATTTTATGAAGTTATATTTAATAAATTATTAATAAAGTTTTACATAAATTTTTAGTGAAAAAACTAGTAAAAAAAACTTTTCAGACATGTGAAACAACATTTTACTTAAATACAATTTAATATGTTAAAATAAAGGGTGTCCCAAGAAGAACGCAATTTTTAAATTTTAAATAAAACACAGATATTTAAAAAAAAATCGTGAAACTTTATTATATCGTAAAGTAGACAGAATGAGGTTATGTATGGAACAATATATCGTGCAGATGGCCGCCGCGGCTTTGCTGGCATGCACGCGATCTTTTAATGAAATTTTCAATGACCGTTTTGCATGAATGCTGCGGTATTTCCTTGATGCAGCGTCCAATTTCCTCTTTTAAGGCTTGAGTCGTCGTCGGCTTATTCGCGTAAACCATCGACTTCAAAAAACCCCAAAGAAAAAAAATTAATGGTGTTAAATCGCACGATCTAGGCGGCCAATTCTGATCTCCAAAACGCGAAATAAAACGACCGGGAAATGACTGATGCAGCAATTGAATTGTTTCTCTGGCTGTATGACATGTGGCGCCGTCTTGTTGGAACCACATGCCCTCCACATTCATTTCTTCAATTCTAGGCAAGAAAAAACTGGTTATCATTTCACGATACCGAACACCATTGGCTGTTTGCGCTTGACCTGCCTCATTTTCATAAAAAAAGGTTCAATGATTCCTCCAGCCCAAAAAACCACACCACACAGTGACACGTCGAGGATGCATTTGCTTCTCGTGATCACTCGAGGATTTTCCTCACCCCAAATGCGACAATTCTGCCTATTGACGAAGCCATCAAGATGAAAATGGTCCTCGTCACTGAAGATGATTTTATTGGCAAAATCAGCATTTTCATGTTGTCTCTCCAATACCCAATTAACGAACTCCCTTCGCTGTCCATGGTCAGCTGGCTTAAGTTCCTGAGTCAATTGAACTTTGTATGCATGAAGATGCAAATCTTTCGTCAAAATTCGCAGCAAAGTGTATTTGGAGACACCAATTTGCTGAGCTCGGTGTCGAATTGAGGTGGATGGAGTTTGAGCGACATCATCACGTACAGCTGCGACATTTTCGGTCGATCGACCTGGTCGATGGCGCGTTGTTGTCATTACATCACTAACAGACCCAATTTCGGCAAATTTATACATTAATCTCTTTACAGTTGACTCTTTTGGAGCATTATTGTGACCCCAAATTGATCGCAATTTGCGAACTGTAGCCGCAAAACTTTCACCATTTTGGTAAAACAATTTCACAATGAGAATGCGTTGTTCATTCGTGTAGCCTTCCATTTTTACTAACCTCGTACCTTCTACTAGCAAACAATAACAATTGTTCAAATGTCAAACAATGACACTTCGAATGTTGCCAGATTTAAAAATTGCGTTCTTCTTGGGACACCCTTTATTAACAAAAAGTTTGTTATGGAGATGGTATGAATATTTAACCACTATAACGTATTACACTCAGAAGAAATGAAATTAAGCAGAAACAACATTAAATTAAATAGAAACAAATTTGAAGTCAAACTAAGTTTTTTTTTATTAAATATGTGTCTATTTACTTAAAATGTGAAAACAAAATCTAAATTGAAAACATATTAATTTAAATACGAAAAATTTAATTTTAACTATAATTATATTTACTTTAATAAGATTTATACTTAAACAAATTCCATATAATAATTGATTAAATTATGTTTTTTTTTTGAACATTCGCTTGCAGAATAATTCTTCTTTGGCTCTAAGCAAAATTCTAATAATTTTCCTTCATTCTAAACGTTCCAAATTTGATCTATTTTCGAGTTTAATTATAATTAATTATAAAAATTTGAAATCTTACCAAAATGAACTTTTTAAGAAAAAACTTTCTAAATCTGTTTATTAAATTTTTTAACCATCCTTTATTATCTGAGAGGTATCAAAGAAATTTATTCTTATATAAAAAATTATATATTTAAAACTAAATATAAACTTCTTTAACTATTTTCCATTAAACTATATTTATACTTTAATGTTTATAAAGTTTTCGGTCAATTCTTATCATACTGCCCACCATATATGGTGAGGGTATATATCAGTTTGTCTTTTCGTGAATAACGTGTTAAAATATGGGACTAAGATTCCATGTATATATATTTGTAATCATGCGATTTTAAGTCGATTTAGCAGTCAGTCTGTCTTTTAAAATGGTGATCCCGGCGTGAAGTCGCTTGCGACTTTAAACTAGATTAATGAAAATCCTCCCGGAAAGTTTGTTATTGAAAATCTGAAGGTAACTCTAAATTTTCCATACAAATTGGAGACTGGTAAATAAAATATTTTCTAAATTTTTTTTAACAGTTGTTCAGAAGTGACTAATATTTTATTTTCACCTCAAAAATTTTTTCACCTCAAAAATTTTTTTTTCCCACCAAAATTTTTGTTCACCATAAAAATTATTTTCCTTTCCAAAAATGTTTTGTACACAATTTCTTCACCTCAAAAATTTTTTTCACCACAAAAATTTTTTCCTTTCAAAATTGTTTTTCAACAAAACAATTTTTTTCGCCTCGATAATTTCACTTCCAATATTTTTTTTTTAACATTTTTTGTAACAAGCACAGGGATGATAAAGTTTGTACTTTTAGCGGAATTTACATTATCTGATTATCCATCTTTTTTTACCTAAGGAAAGTTAAACTAAAAATCCTATGAAATGGTTTGTTGTTCACTTGTTTTTTTTACCGCCAATTTTCACAGCTGTTTTGTTTGCGTTTTGTAAGAAAATGCAACACTGCTACCATTTGATTCTCATAATCTTATGAAATATTAAAAAAAAAAACGAAGAAATTAATTTAATACTGAATTTACACTGTGCCCGAAATCTCGTTTAAGCCGGATTTTGGCGAAAATCTAGTTCATAACTAAATTACTGTTCTTTTAAACTGTGTTGTGAATCACATATAAAAAATTAATGGGAAATAAAACTAAAAAAAAACATTGACAAATATTTGCTAGCGGCAACATAAACATGATAGAGATATTTTATTAAGGAGAACCTGAAAACAAGTCAATGTTAATGATATTTTCAAGAAATCATATTGGAAAAGTATTAAAACAACGACATTCCAAGTTATTGCTACTCAAAATATTCGATCCCTGCAGCTAACAGTATTATATCAATCACGTTGATTAAATCAGCGGCATGATTAAATCGCTCATCTCTACTTTGAATATTGAAGTGCCACACCAAAAACTCTTTTTCAAGAAAATAGATAGTTTTATAATTTTTTTTTTCAAAATTCACATGGTACTTTGATTATTACTAAGAAATAATGAATTTGTGCTAATGTTTTGAAATACCAAATACGAGGGCAGATCAATAAGTCCGTGACTTTTCTAACTTCTCTCATAGTTAAATGAAATGCAACTATCAAGTACCACCTGTTAATAGACTACTGTCAAATTTTGAGAAAGTTTCGTCATTTACTTTGCGTTTACCCGGTGTTCAAAACATACAACGTCGTGGCATTTTTTAAAAATAGAAAAAAGTGGAATTTCGAGTGCTTATTTAACAATATTTTTTGCGAAAAAAAAACGTCAATCAAACCAAGGAAAAAGCTTGATAAATACAATGGGGACTCTGCACGAAGAGAAAAAACATGGTTGCAATTTGATCACTGCTACTATATTGTGCTTGCTGCAATCAGATATGGTTGTCACAACCAAGTAATTGGTTTTCTAACCATCAACATGGTCGCTACCATCATAATTTAGTAAATATTTTACTATTTTATGATTGGCACCTTCCATTTTATATCATGATTGGCTTTAACTACACTGTGGTAACAAAAATTCTGACTATGAAAAAAATATGATAATTATACAACGATAAAATGCTGGCAACAATCAAGAAATAATTATACAATCAAAGGAAAAAAAGTTCTCAAAGTCTATGATGTTTTCCTTAACAATTTTTCTTCAAAAAGTCCTTAATATTAAGTTTTTTTTAGAAAAAACATTTCTAAAGAAAATATTCTTAAATTTTAAGAGCTTTTTATAGTTTCTGAGAACTTTTCCTTTAAGAAATTTTCTTAGTTATGAGGGACTATAATATGATAACATTTTAAGCATACTATGATTACGTGCGATCATATTATGATATATTCAATATAAAATGTTTATTTAGGACCATAATATGGTAATTTTTGAATCATAATATAACTGTAGGGACGATATTATGGTAAAAATATGGTTATTTTATTATCATAATATAATAACCATAATATAGTACGATTATGGTTGGCACAAGCATAAACCCAAAAATATATGATGCTCTTCGAATATGATTGACCCAACTATGTTTTTTCTTTGCGTGTGCACCATCGATTTCAATGGTAAAAATGTGGTTTACTGATGCTGAACGTTCTGGACGGTCAATTGAGGTTAATACACCCGAAAATGTGGAAAGAATCCACGATATGGTGTTGGCCGATCGAAGAGTAAAAGTGCGTGAGATTGTTGATGCCATTTTATATAGCAGTGTGGTTTCGATTGTAAATGATCAGTTGGATTTAAGAAAGCTGTCTGCAAGATGGGTGCCGCGTTTGCTCTCAATTGACCATAATGCACGGGTGCACACGTGTGTAGTCTCAATGGCATAATTCCATAAATTGGACTACGAATTGGTACCTCATCCGCCATATTCTCCGGATTTAGCCCCCAGTGACTATTTCCAATTTCCAAACCTAAAGAAATGGCTCGGTGGAAAGAGATTTAAATCCAACGATGAAATTTTTGATCAAACAGGACCTTAAAAAATCCTATTTTTTGGAAGGGATACGAAAATTGGGGAAACGTTGGATTAAGTGTATTGAGCTAAAAGGAGATTATGTTGAAAAAAACTGTGTTTCATTCAAATAGTCACGGACTTATGGATCCACCCTTGTATATCGGTATGAGATCCAACTTCAGTTTAAAACTACTGATTACTAACAAATAAAAATGCTAGTTTTTCCCAAACTTGTGCATTACAAGGTAAAATAATTTTAATAATTTAATTTATACTATTGCAATTGGATTAAATTTAAATATAGAATGATGTGAGTCATCTTGCTAAGATTTTCCAAAAGAGTCATCTAGCGCTGAAATAGATACATATTTTCGCAATTATATGCTAGTCTGGCTCTTATACATTGTCACCCATGGTTTTTAATACGGTTAATAGAGAAGCAGCCGTTTTAAAAAACTGAAATGAATAAAACTTTGAAATATTTAATCTTTAAATGTTTACGAACATGTTACCCATAAATATAAACTTAAATCCAAATTATAAAATATTCCAGTTATATTAGAGGCTTTCTGGGAGCGTAACATAATCATCTGCAACATTTTTTGTGATTGTTGCGGCAACTGAGGCCATTTAAATGCTGCAAAGATATAGGTGGACACTAGAAGGCTCTATAGAAAATATATTATAAATTTTTTGCTATTTTACAGTTTCATTCTAAATAAAACTCACCTGTTCTTTAATCAATTGTCCACCATAACAATATAATAACAATTGCAAAGCCACTGCTATCAAAAATGTTAATGAATAACATAGTGTTACTATGGAATTTTCCTTGCCATTAAAACAAAATACCAAAAAACTTATTTGTGAACAACTAATTATTGATTTAACGAAAACTATTTCACAAAATATTGAATCGAGTTGTTGAGCCAAATCCAAAGTAGAGCAATGAAATTTTATAATTGCAATTATTAGGCAACGTGAAGATTTCCCTTGATTTTGTAAAGCGGCCTTTTCAAAACGTTGTTTTAGTATGCGAAATCGTATATAAATATTTACCACTAACCATAGAAATAAAGAGTCTATAGCTATTGAGGCACTGCATATAAAATTTGCTATCACTATATTCCAAGCAAAAGCTCCAAGATAGCCCAATGTAGTGTTTGTATTCCAAAAGAAACTAAAATTAAAGAAAGAATTTAATTAATATTTTTTTCATATGTAAAAATTCTCAATTTTTAAGGTATTGTAGAATTTCTAAAAGCAAAATAGAAAAGATAAAAGATGAGATGGTATATACGTATTTGTTTATTCTCCTCTCTTTTGTACAAACGAAGATTGCCAATTTTCAGCCAATCCCGAAAGAGGGTGCGGATAATAACCCCGTACAATTACCGCTCAATTGTAATATACTCTGCGCTCTCAAAGGTTATGGAAATCATGGTTAATTACCATTTTGTAAATTATAAACAATAAACATTGAAAAGTTAAAAATTCAAGTGCTTTAAAAATGGCTTGTATTGTGCTTTATTTTAATAATTTGTTTCATGCCTTTCGTTTATTGTCAATATTTTAAAATAAAATTATTTATTTATTTTATTTTAATTATTTTATTTATATTTAATCGAGCCCCAAGGGCAATATACGATTAATACATTATATAAATCATATACGTAATGAAGATATGTATTACATTATGAATCATACAGGTTGGTTTTCCGGAAGCTCTGCAAAATAACCGTTTACGGCTGCTATGGCCTCTTCATTCGACGAAAAATGCTTTCCACGAAGGAATCGTTTGAGATTTATGAAGAGATAGTAGTCACTGGGAGCCAAATCTGGTGAATACGGTGGATGTTCAAGCAATTCGTACTTTAATTCTTTGAATTTAGCCATCGTCAAAACACTTTTGTGAGCAGGTGCATTGTCTTGGTGAAAAATGATTTTTTTCTTCTTTAAACCAGGTCTTTTCTCACGAATTTTTTCATCCAGCTGATCCAAAAGGCTGCAATATTGAATATTATTGATTGTTTTACCTTTCTGAAGATAATCAATCAACAAAATTCCTTTTGCATCCCAAAAAACTGATGCCATAGCCTTCTTTGCTGATCGTTGTGACTTCACCTGCTTTGGAGCTGAACAACCAGCTTCAGTCCACTGTAAACGTTCTTGTTTCAATTTAGGATCATGATGAGAGATCCAAGTCTCATCTATAGTTATAAAACGATGCAAGAAGTCGGTTTTATCCGGCTTAAAACTCTCCAAATTACGCTGAGAAATTTGTTTTCGATCCAGTTTTTGTTTATTTCTTAATGTGTGCGGCACTAACTTTCCAAACAGTTTTTTCATACGTAATTCTTCATGTAAAATATGGAGTACTCGTTCGTCTGAGATGCCTATGGCATTAGCAATTTCACGCTTAGTCAAACTTGGATCTTCACTAACCATATTATGTACCTGCTCAATGATTTCTGCTGTGGTTGCAGTTTTTGGTCGTCCTTCACGTGGATCGTCTTCAAGGCTGGTACGACCACGTTTAAATTCACCAGCCCAAAATTCAACGGTGCATTTTGAAGGTGAGGACTCCTTATACACTTCTAACAATTGTTCATAAATTTCCTTTGCTTTTAAACCCTTCAAAACAAAGAATCTAATGCCTGCACGATATTCAATTTTTTTCATATTAAAAAAAAAATCAATGACACCTCAACTTCAAATGGCTTGTAAACAAAGAAAGAATTGACAGAATGACTTGCAACTTTGCATGTGTTCTCAGGACAGTTATACCAACTTGAGAAAAAAATAAGTGTGGAGCTAGCAGTGTCATCTCTTGAGGAGCGCAGGAACTTTTCAACCAACCTGTAGGTCCTATCGTTGTGACTAACAAAATCAATGAGAGTTTTTAAAATAATCTTAATATTTCCGTTTTAAAATTGAACTGAAGTAATCAAAGGTTCTCAAATTAATTGGAAGCCCATTCCAAATTCTTGAAGCTCCACTAGAAAAGATTTCACAAAACTGGTGTTATTTATTTTTGGTAGAGTTAACTGTGAATTTCGTGTAGACCGCGAAAAAATTAAAGTTCTCAACAAAACATAATGGTGTATTCATTTTTATCATGCGGTGCAGAGTCAATAAAACTCTTATCTGTACAAAGTCACCAAAAGTACAATCTAGAAAGTTAAAGGAAGAATTAGACACGTGGTCTGATACCCTGAGTCTGAAAATGTATCTGAGAATTGGGTTATATATCAAGCGCAAACGTCTAAGCAATAAAATATGTGGGTCATAAGAAGAGAGTGTGCTAGATTAATTTTAATATGTTTTGGTAAATAACAATCAATGCTAAATAACGAGCGCAGAGTCATTCCAACTTTGACAGCCACATTCGATATATGATTTTTAAAATTTAGACTGCTATCAAGCGTTTTACCTAAGCATTTCATAGTGTCTACAAACTGAAAATCAATCCCATCAAACGAAATACTTATAAAATCATGTGAATAATCATGTGGCCCAAAAACTATAGCCTTTGTCTTATGAGGGTTGAACTTGAGTTTACTATACTAGATCGAGACCTGGGACAGCACATAGTTAATAGTTGTTTCATGGCAATCAAGAAAAGCAGATTTATGTCATCAGCAAAAAAAAAAATTTGCAAAGCGAAGTTCTAATAAATTCAATAAAATTATTTACATACATTAAAAATAACAAGGGTCCCAGGACTGAGCCCTGGGGCACGCCGCTAAAACATCGCTTTAAAGTCGAATTTTGGTCCTTAAGGCCAACAAATTGCTTTCGACCCGATATATACGATTAACTTACATGAAGTAGAGGAAAAATTAAATTGAGAGGCAAGTTTATGAGCTAATGCATTATAATTTTAAAATCTGAAAAGGTAAGCCAAAGCCACATTTATTTGGAGCTAAGCTATGTCCTTACATTATCTTTTTTCTTATTTCAGAAAGATTTTACAAATTTCTGCGCTTCTAAATAAAAAAAAGGATTAGTGAAAAAACATCGAAAGTCAGAAATCAAGATTAAAAATACAAAACTAAAATTATAAAAATGTATCTATGTTAAAAAGAGTTAATAAATTGTATTAAAAACAATCTTTGCCATGTTTTTATGGCTTTCTTTAAACTTAATGTTAGGGCTTGAAAACAAGTGTTATTATTTTGTTGTTTGAACTTGAATTGAACTGTGATTCAAGACTTGAACTTAAGTATATTATCACTATAATGTTCCACTTGAATTCCAGTACCCGTTTTTCTGGAATATGCTATTAAAATAAAGTGTAATTAAATTTGGTTTCACGAAAAAGGACATTACAAATATGATATCAAAACTGATCAAGACGAAATCCATTGAATATTGGAACAAACAGAAACCACTGAAACATTCAAAGAAGTTCTTATCATACAATGAAAAGAGGGGCAGAGAAGCCCTTCAGATGAACAGACCAAATCTAAGACTCGTATGCGGAGCACTCACAGGACACTATCCATGTAATTACATCCTAAACAAAATGGGACATAATCGAGATACGACATGCAGATATTGTATGGAAGATGAAGAGACAATGGGGCATGTAATGGCAGACCTGATATCATGCAGGAACAATACAAGAAACTAGAAGTGAAGAACATTGTACTGCTACTCAAGGCTGCACTGGAGAATAACTGAAGAATATACTAGAGGGTGGACAATAGATCTACTTGGTCGCGGTGCTGGAGATACAGACTACTCAACCCAACTAACTATCTCACAATTATCGACAGTATGCCTTTTATAGAAATCGTTCTACGGGTGAACTGATGGCTTCTTTTCGGAGCGTTGGAGAGTACAAATAAGCTCTTTACGAGTTATTTGCCTGATAGAACTTTTCTAGTACCATGGAAGGATACATTTTTTCTACCCAAGAAAATCATTGCTAGGGTTCTAGAGGATAGTACACTAGGGCTGCTTCATCCCAACTAATTACATTGCCCAACAGCATTTTTGGAACAGAATAGTGACCCTATAATTCTGAAAGGGTATGTTGAGTAGATCATTTTTGTAGAACAAACTTATGGTCCAGCACGTCTGAGTATTTTTTTACAGTGGGTCAAAGTTTTAATTTTTCGGTCGAAGGGAGCATTATACTATATGAAAAAAATGCTGTAAGTTAATGTCTGAGAGAATTCTTATGGTCAGAGTTGTATTGTGGAATTGTATGAGGATTATTTTTGTGCAAGATCTTAACCCTCTAACTGGTCTCTTTATGGGTCAATTTGACCCTTTTTTCGAGAAAATCAAAAAATATCCTTTAAAAAAGGACATTTAAGGATTAAAATATTCTACGAAAATGTTTCCCGGAAAATTTCAGTGGGGGTAACCAAAGACACAAATGTTGTAAATAAAGCTCTTTACGATTAATTGGCAAAATTACACGCCAACTTCTATAAAAAAATTATAATTTTGTTTTAATAGTGGAACATATTTATTTTTTTGCTTCAAATTTTCGAGTAAAAGGGAATTGGGAAATAGCAGTAGTATGACAATGGATTAAAGATTAAACTTAATATGCTTTCCTGTATTTAGCTTGACGTGAATGTTCCGATGGGTCAAGGTTTCTGTACAAGCCCCATACGTATTCAGCAAGCATTACACTTTGGGATTTCCCTTTGAATCTTTCTTCCAATACCTCAACCGCCGCTGTTATTTCTGTATTGGCGACTGTCATATTGGCCGAAAATGTATGTGTAGGCGGTTGAGGCACCGAAACACCTTCACAGCGCACTTCTGGTAAAATGATATTATTTGTTGCTTCGTATGTCATTATCGCGTAGTGCCTTTGGCTTCTACCAAATTTGTAATTTACGCAGAAATAGCATGTATCTGATTTGTGATCTTCAGGTTCAATCCATGTAATAGGCGCAGAAAATAGCAGCGACTTAGTACCGCCTTTGTACCAGGTAAAAAGACCACTTTCGCAAGTAGTACATACGGTTTTTGGTATCCAAGCTTCAGATAAAAATCGTATTCCAAAGAAAAGAAAATATGGTTCTTCAATTGTAGGGAATGTCTTTCTTCTGCTTCTGCTTATTTAAGCTTTAATTTTTCTTTTTTTATATTAATTTTAGTAAAAATCACACCCGATATGTACTGCTTAGTAGCTCAATTATGCTTGAATTTTTTCTTTTATATTTTATTATTAATTTTAATAAATATCACACCCGATTTGTAAGTCAAAGCTGACTAGACGCGAGAACTCAGTGTTTGGCCCTGCGGAACTTGACGCCGTTTTTACCTGTTTTGTATATGTTGGTGTATAATTTTACTAATTAAGCGTAAAGAGCTTTATTTACAACATTGGTGTCTTTGGTGACCCCCACTGAAATTTTCCGGCAAACATTTTCGTAGAATATTTTAATCCTTAAATGTCCTTTTTTAAAGGATATTTTTTGATTTTCTCGAAAAAAGGGTCAAATTGACCCATAAAGAGACCAGTTAGAGGGTTAAGATCTTCCACAAAAATAATCCTCATACAATTCCACAATACAACTCTGACCATAAGAATTCTCTCAGACATTAACTTACAGCATTTTTTTCATATAGTATAATGCTCCCTTCGACCAAAAAATTAAAACTTTGACCCACTGTTTTTACCTTTAGGAGGTAAAACTATCCTCCAATTAAAATAAACAACATTGTTATGTAATATAACTCGGAATTCACCTTGAAAGTCACGTCCCGTGGTCCCACCACACTGAATCCAATACAGATAAGACTAAATTCTATTTCACAGACTTATTGATCCCAGTTCTGTCTTAGAATTGGAGTACACAATTTTGTATACAAATATCTAAAAAAAAAAGAAATATCTTGAAAAACAGTAGAGAAGATTGGTGGCGATCCATGGTACGTTAGAAACAACAACAATGTTCCCAGAGATTTAAACATGCCGACTGTTCGTGACGAAATAACGAATTATGCCTGCAAATACGTATGCAAGCCAGCTGTTCATCTTAATTTCCTCGGTCGGGAATTGTTTTTATTCAATAGTCATCGTCGTTTGGGAAAAACTAACACTTTAGATCTAGCCATATTACCCGCTTCACTGGCCAAACTCAATTATTTTGAAAGAAATTATAAACATAAAATTTATTCTTACGTTGCTTTATGTGGTATTTCCAATTCAACTTCCAATCCTTGTAAATATGTCAGCAATTTTATAACAATTGGACGTAATAAACCACTAACTCCTGTCGAAAAAACAGACATAAAATAAAGTTTACTTATTAACAAATTTTGTCCACATAAATTTTCAATCATTTTCCATTCATCTCCTGTAGCTGAAAAGAAATACATAAGAACTCTTAATATATCCAACATAATGTATAAAAAATCATTTGTTACCTTTTTCATTCCATTGCCAAATTGTGTGTATTAATTTATAAATTTTCTTACGTTTTAAGAAACACATGGTAAATTTCCAGACAATAATAAGTAATTGATGCAGCACGCACAATGGTATAGTTAATTCATTCATGTCATCTAAATGTTTTAAAACAAAATCTATGGAGGCGACAGTAAATATAAATGCTAATATATAATGGAAAATACATAGCAAAGGACGTTTGATGATTGTTTCATTAGGACTCAAAGGATCTATGCCCATGGCAGCAAATGTTATCTTTGGTATTAGAAAATATTTTTCGTGTTTCGACTTTAAATTCTTAACCATCTTGAATGAAATGTATTTTAACTATTAAAATGTGTGTTTCAAATATTTTTGCTTTTTATAGGGAAATAAACAATGCTTCAGGTGTTAAAAGGACACTTAAATATTCTGTAAAATAACTTAATTTTATGAAGTTATAGTTAATAAATTATTAATAAAGTTTTACATAAATTTTTAGTGAAAAAAATTGTAAAAAAAAAACTGCAGACATGTGAAACAACATTTTACTTAAATACAATTTAATATGTTATATTTTAATAGAATATTGGAAGATGGGATGTTGTGAAAATTTGACCAATAAAAGTTTTTCGAAATCTATCATACGTATTACAATTAGAAATATATTAATTTAAGCAGAAACAACATTAATATCCCAGCAAAAGCATGGTAAGAACATATTATTACTGTATACATTACTTTGTAATAAGTACTCCTTACAGTCAGCATTATTTTAAAAATAAAAGTAATGTATTACCTTTAATATGTTACTTATTTTATTATTTTGAATTAAATAATAATAGGTTACTTGTAATGGCTTACCTTTTTTTTTATTTTAGTACTAGTGGATCCCGGCGTGCTTCGCTACGCATGAATATTACAATGAATCAAATTCATTGGTTCATTGATTTCTCGATCCGCGAGTTCGATGAAAAAGAACCTTAAAATTATCACTCACTGGCAGCTGTCAATCTTATTGCGTGTATGCGCTTCAACGTGTATTTACCGTGTGTATGAAGTCAGCACACAGTATACATACCGCACACGCTCATGGGCCCCTACGTATTTGTTGTTGTTATACCCTTCACCATAGGTGGAAGGGTATATATAAGTTTGCCATTCCGTTTGTAATTTCTACAATATTGATCTTAGACCCTATAAAGTATATATATTCAGGGTCCTTATGAAGAGCGAAGTTGATTTAACGATGTCCGCCTGTCCGTCTGTCCGTCTGTGTGTTGAAATGGGTTTTCCGAAGAACCCAGACATAATGAGGACTTGATTCTTTTTTATTTCTGTTACATGTGATCCATTTCTGTTTGCTATTAAAAATCAGACAGATCGGTTAATAAATGGCTGAGATATTAGCAAAAAACCAGGACTACCTCTAATTTTTCCAGTAAAATCCCTTTGTTTAATATGTATGTAGAATTTTGAGCATAACAACACATCCATGTGTTAAAATTCTTTTCTTTCATCTCCACCTTTTATACACAAACAACACACATACAAAGATTTGTCATTTAAATAAAAACCAAACAAATCTCTAATTAACGAAGACTTTTATATATGTACCTCTATTGACGATGATTTTGTGTGAGCTTCAATAGCTCAGTTGTCTAGACGCTGTGTCACAAATACTTTTTTTTTTCTCTAAGGCCGTGGGGTTCGAGGTTCAAATCTCGGTGAGGTCAATTCACTTTTTTTTTGTACATTTTTTTTTTATTATTTTCTTAAGACTTTTTTTTGCTTATTTTTGTTTTTTTTAACATTTAATAACTAATTTATATAAAATTTTATATTAATAATTAAAATTCTTTTCTTTCATCTCCACCTTTTATACACAAACAACACACATATAAAGATTTGTCATTTAAATAAAAACTAAACAAATCTCTAATGAACGAAGACTTTTATATATGTACCTCTATTGACGATGATTTTGTGTGAGCTTCAATAGCTCAGTTGTCTAGACGCTGTGTCACAAATACTTTTTTTTCTCTAAGGCCGCGGGGTTCGAGGTTCAAATCTCGGTCAGGTCAATTCACTTTTTTTTTGTACATTTTTTTTTTATTATTTTCTTAAGACTTTTTTTTTTGCTTATTTTTGTTTTTTTTAACATTTAATAATTAATTTATATAAAATTTTATATTAATAATTAAAATTCTTTTCTTTCATCTCCACCTTTTATACACAAACAACACACATACAAAGATTTGTCATTTAAATAAAAACCAAACAAATCTCTAATTAACGAAGACTTTTATATATGTACCTCTATTGACGATGATTTTGTGTGAGCTTCAATAGCTCAGTTGTCTAGACGCTGTGTCACAAATACTTTTTTTTTTCTCTAAGGCCGTGGGGTTCGAGGTTCAAATCTCAGTGAGGTCAATTCACTTTTTTTTTGTACATTTTTTTTTTATTATTTTCTTAAGACTTTTTTTTTTGCTTATTTTTGTTTTTTTTAACATTTAATAACTAATTTATATAAAATTTTATATTAATAATTAAAATTCTTTTCTTTCATCTCCACCTTTTATACACAAACAACACACATATAAAGATTTGTCATTTAAATAAAAACTAAACAAATCTCTAATGAACGAAGACTTTTATATATGTACCTCTATTGACGATGATTTTGTGTGAGCTTCAATAGCTCAGTTGTCTAGACGCTGTGTCACAAATACTTTTTTTTTTCTCTAAGGCCGCGGGGTTCGAGGTTCAAATCTCGGTCAGGTCAATTCACTTTTTTTTTGTACATTTTTTTTTATTATTTTCTTAAGACTTTTTTTTTTGCTTATTTTTGGTTTTTTTTAACATTTAATAATTAATTTATATAAAATTTTATATTAATAATTAAATAATCCATAAATAGGCTAAAAACATCAACATTTTTATAAAAACCCTCTGATACAAACAAAATACAAACGTTTTTATACCTTTCACCACAGGTGGAAGGGTCGCGGGTTCGTTAAGATTTTTTTTTTGTTTATTTTTTGTTTTTTTTTTTACATTTAATAATTAATTTAAATAAAATTTTATATTAATAATTAAATAATCCATAAATAGGCTAAAAACATCAAAATTTGTATAAAAACCCTCTGATACAAACAAAATACAAACGGTTTTATTTCTATTTTTTGCTCCGATTTAAAAGAATTTATAAAAAGATTTTTAAACCATTTTATTTCTCACATATTAAGAAAATTTTATACATAATTTCCCTTTGAGTGCAACTATTTTAGGTCATAACTTATAAAAATTTATAAAAAAAATTATAAACTATTTTCCTTCAAATTTTTAAAATTAGGCTAAAGAAATTACAAATATTTCTAATAAAAAAGCGAAATAAAATCCTAAATGCAAATTTGCCAGCTAAATCAAACTATTTTGTAGAAATAAAACACATGCAGTTCTAGTGATTTCTTTTAACGATTTGTTGAAATTCTTTTCTTTCCCCTCTTAACCTTTTATACACAAACAATAAACACTATTCTAGAGCTGTATTATGACCTATGGATACGTCTTATATAGCAAAAGATCGAAAATCTTTAGTATAACATATTTGCTGAAAAACTCGGAAATATCGGTTCAGATACAAAAAAGTTATGCCCAAAACATACATTTTTTTAAAATACATATTTTCTGGAACCATAAATCTTCCCGAGTCCAAGTTTTATCTCCAAACTAAATGGTTAATTTCCTCTTAAAGGCGTCCGTATATAAATCTGTCCATTTCATATATGTCCATATATAAACTTCAGTTTTTTCCCAACCATGGTGAAGGGTATATAAGATTCGGCATAGCCGAATTTAGCCGCTCTTACTTGTTTTTTTTATATGGACAAAATTACATGTTGACATGAAAAGTCATAACTCACGAATGCCTCGACCGATTTAGTGCAAACCTTAGATAAACCATATACACAACCATACGAACAAAAATTTAAAAATTCGGTTTAACCGTTCGTGAGTTATAAGGTCACAGCACACTTGCAACAATTTTTTATATATACAAGTTGGTTGAAAAGTTCCTGCGCTCACCAAGAGATGGCACTGCTAGCTCCAAACTTTTTTTTCTCAAGTTGGTATAACTGTCCTGAGAACACATGCAAAGTTGCAAGTCATTCTGTCAATTCTTTCTTTGTTTACAAGCCATTTGAAGTTGACGTGTCATTGATTTTTTTTAATATGGAAAAAATTGAATATCGTGCAGTCATTAGATTCTTTGTTTTGAAGGGTTTAAAAGCAAAGGAAATTTATGAACAATTGTTAGAAGTGTATAAGGAGTCCTCACCTTCAAAACGCACCGTTTAATTTTGGGCTGGTGAATTTAAATGTGGTCGTACCAGCCTTGAAGACGATCCACGCGAAGGACGACCAAAAACTGCAACCACAGCAGAAATCATTGAGCAGGTTCATAATATGATTAGTGAAGATCCAAGTTTGACTAAGCGTGAAATTGCTAGTGCCATAGGCATCTTAGACGAACGAGTACTCCATATTTTACATAAAGAATTACGTATGAAAAAACTGTTTAGAAAGTTAGTGCAATACAATTCAACAAAAACTGGATCGAAAACAAATTTCTCAGCGTAATTTGGAGCGTTTTAAGCCGAATAAAACCGACTTCTTGCGTCGTTTTATAACTATGAGACTTGGATTTACCACCATGATCCTAAATTGAAACAAGAACGTTTACAGTGGACTGAAGCTGGTTGTTCAGCTCCAAAGCAGGTGAAGTCACAACGATCAGCAAAGAAGGTTATGGCATCAGTTTTTCGGGATGCATTGATTGGGATGATTATTATCCTCAAAAAGGTAAAACAATCAACTCTGAATATTATTGCAGCCCTTTGGATCAGCTGGATGAAAAAATTCGTGAGAAAAGTCCTGGTTTAAAGAAGAAAAAAATCATTTTTCATCAAGACAATGCACCTGCTCACAAAAGTGTTTTGACGATGGCTAAATTCAAAGAATTAAAGTACGAACTGCTTGAATATCCACCGTATTCACCAGATTTGGCTCCCAGTGACTACTATCTCTTCAGAAATCTCAAACAATTCCTTCGTGGAAAGTATTTTTCGTCTAATGAAGAGGCCATAGCAGCCGGAAAACCATTATAAGGATGGGATAAAATTATTGGAAGATCATTGGGACAAGTGTATTGAGCTTCTAGGAGATTATATTGAATAAAAAAATATATTTCGTAACAAAAATAGTATTCTTTCATTTTGGGCGCAGGAACTTTTCAACCAACCTGTATACATAGATACATAACGAGACATTGTTAGAACATAGTTTAAATAATAACACAAATATACATGTAAGTGAACAGGAAAAAGCCTAAAAATTAGATTAGAGTAGTGCCGAATTAATTTATTTTAACTTGTTTGTGTTTTGACACATCTTTTATATTTATTTCGTATTCAGAGTATGAAAGAAATGGAGTAAACGAATTCCAAATATCTCGATATATTTAAAAATAAAAGGAATGGACAATGTCCTACAAAAATTTGTATCCCCTGTGTTGTCCAATAGGATATTTTTTTATAAATTTGTGGTGATCCCATTGGCTTCGGGACCATATTGATCCATGTGGTTAGTATTGTGTAAAATCAACAACTATCCTCTGTCGATACAATCCACATTTAAAAAATTGGCCAAATATGACAAAAACTAAAAATGGTTCATTTATCAAACATTGGCTGTCAAAAGGTTAATTTACATATTTCAAAAAAAAAAGGAAAAGCGGATTATAAATTGGAATTCACAACACATCGCATTACCTTGTCGCTTACTCAAAGTTAAATTATAGTTGGTTACCAGGGGTTAAAAAATAATGTGTTACTCAATTTATTACGGAAAATTAAATAATGATTGGTTATAAGTAACCAATTATTAATATGCATACGCGTAACCCATTATTCTTTATTTTTAAAGGTAAGCATAACACCTTACCTTTTGGGATATACGTGAAAACCTTGGAGCTTAGATTACTAGACTCATTATTTGGTAAGGTCTGTTTTTGCTGGGATAGAAACAAATTTGAAATTAAACTAATTTGTTTTTTTTTTTTTAAATTAAATATGTTTTTATTTACTTAAAATATGAACTTAGTTTTATATTATGCCAATTTGGCAAAAAGGTACAATATTTATAGAAGTTTTATCTTTTCAAAACCAGATTTTCATCTTCTTTTAAAAGCTTCTCGGGTTCCAGATATTTTTTATGACGTTTTATATAATTTTTAAAGTGATACAAACAATTTAATTTTTTTAACAAAAAAGTGCTAAACTAGCACCTGTCACCTATTTATAAATTTTGATTGCCAACTCATAAAAAAAATGCTAGATCTAGCAGCTAAAGTGCTAAAATGGCAAGCCGACATTTGAGACATTTTTCACAAAATTTCTCAAATTTCTACTCAAATACAATAAAACCATAGAGGAAGAATAGTATAGAGGATGCAACGCCGGCAGCGGCCAAATCAAATTTTATACAGAATACAAAGGTTCGGAAACTGAGAGCAAACAGGGGAAAATTGAGCAAATTTCCCTGATTTCTGCAAAAATTTGAGTAAAATTCCCTGTTTTTAAACCTTTTTTCCAAATCCAATTGGGAAATCTGCTAAAAACTAATTGGATTTGCAAAGAAAATCAATTGGAATCGCAAAAAGACTAATTTGAAAAAATGCTGAACCTTTGAAATCTGCACATATAAAAACAAGAGAACGTTTTTTGCGACGTGAGCGACATCGTCATGGTGTGATAAAACATAAATTACACAAAATAGTGATGTCGATTTAATCAAAATACATTCGTCATTCGAATACTTTCACTATTCATAGTAACAATATTTCTTTAAAATATCACTTTTTTACTATTATATCATTTTTCTACTATTATATATTGAAAAATATTTTTTTTAATCATATTTTGATTTATCATAAACTAATTTTATTCATAAAACTTATTCTTCTACGATTAACGAGAGAGATTATATGAGATTATACATCACTAACAATTTATTTGAGAGTAGAGAGAAATTAAATTGGAGTGTTGCCAGAATTAAATGAAAAACAAACTGTTATTTCACGATTATGCATGGCTTTGTTTATTAAAAATGTGTACTTTGACACAAAACTAGGAAATTTTTTTATCATTAATTTTTGTATGTTCTTCAACTGGTAAATCCTGATGTCTGCCAAAAGCCCAAATTTAATCAGAATATCCCAAAGAACGGACTATTACATCGGGTAATTTGGTATTCAAGTAGAAATAAAGAAAAATATTTTTTTCTTCGTTGTGCATCCACTTCGTACAATTGACTCAAAACCTAAAATGAGAAAAAAAATTAAATTTTGAATAACTTTAAAAATTTTTAAAATCATTTCAGATTTTAATTAGTTTTGATTAAGTGTATTTGTCGAGATCCCCAAAATCTGCCGAGCAAACAAAAATTAATGATATTTCGGTCACTTTTGAATATATTATCCACCATTTCAGATCCTCAGTTTTTAATTTAAAAAAAATGTTTTTTTTTTATAAAAATATAAAATTAAAAAAATTGGTTTTTCTGGGGTGCCAAGTAATTATTCTTGTAAATGATGCCAAATTTTGCTACGAGGGCGGATTAATAGTTATATGAAACACAACACTGCTCCCATTAAGTACCACCTGTTAATAGACTACTGTCAAATTTTGAGCAAGTTCCGTCATTTACTTTGCGTTCAAAAATACAACCTCGTGGATTTTTTTTAAATGGAAAAAAGTGAATTTCGATTGCTCATTAAATATTATTTGCAAAAAAAAATGTGTTTCATTTAAAAAGTCACGGACTTATTGGCCCACCCTCGTAACTTTGCCTTAAATTTTTTTCTTTTCTTTTTTAGTTCTATTTAAAGAGAGTAATACAGATTAAAAAAAAATATTTTCATATTATACGCTATTTTTTTAAAAGCTTAAATATTTAATGAAACCATTCCTGGACGATCTCAATTACATTTTGTATTTCTTCACATGTGTAATTTTTTCATATTAACAATTCTATCAGACCTACGCTCACGTTTGTGGGATTTAACTTTTTCTTGGAAAATTTGAAGACTTTTTAATACCAGACATGGGGAATAAAAAGTATTTCTGTTTACTTAATTGCAGGGAATTACTCAATTACATCTATTACATGTAATTAAATTGCACTTAATTACATGATATTTAAGAACACAAAAATATTTATCATTCCCCATGTCAGGTATAACAAAGTTTTGAAATTTGAAAAAGTCTAAATGTGAGCGTAGGTCTAATAAAATTATTGATATGAACAAATTACACAAGTGAAAAATTGCAAAATGTAATTTGTAAAATGTAAATAGCAAAACAAGTTTACTAAGTAATAATTTTTTTACTAAAAATCATGAAAATTATTAAGGGTTACACACACATTGACCATCTCTGACTATCCATATCCATTATTTTCGATTTCTTTGGAAAAAATATATGTATAATAAATAGGACAAATATGCCTTTTTAATATAAAAAACAATAAAAATGAATGAATTTGTAAAAGCGTTTTTTTATGGAAAAAACTGTACAACTGGGATAAACAATTAAACTGCTTATCTGGCAACACTGCATCAACTCAACTTAATGTTTATTAACATTTTTGCCACTTTGAAAATGTTGGCCTATTAATTAAACATGTTGCAGCTCATCTACGCTGATGTTGCTTTTATCAAAGATCAACACTAAGCCCCTGTATATAAAATACTTTTTGTGTTAAATAACTTAAGTCACCACTGATTTGTGGTGACATTAAATATCAACTTTGTTGTGTGTTGTCTTAGCTAAACGCTTGATATAAATAGCCAGAGTTGTATGAAATGAGTAGAAGTTAGTGATGAGAGATCGGTTGATTTTCTATTAAACGTGATTTGCAAATTAATGTTCTTTTAAACAGGGATCGTGAACGCGGTTTTCACTGAGTTTAAAATAATTTATTTGAAACAAAACGATTGGTAAATTTGAAATAATACTAAAAAACATTGATGAATATTTGCTGCCAGCAACATAAGCATGATTGAGAGAGAGAGAGAGAGCGAGACATTTTATTTGGGAGAACTTAAAATCAAGTCACTGTTAATAAAATTTGCAAATCTTTTAAAAGAACGACACTCCAAGTTATTGCTATTCAAAATATTCGATCACTGCAGCTAAACTCAGAAAAAAAGTTGGTAGAAAAATTTGTAAACGGTTTTTAATCACACTTTACTATTATTAGTTAAAAAGTATTATTTAGCAAATCTTTTTGCTATTTACATTTTACAAATTACAAAATTTTTACAGAACGATTTGCTAAAATTAGCAAAAAAAAATACTAATTTTAAAAAACTGGATATTGAAGAAAATGTTATTTCTAATTAAAACTTACACCGACAAACTTAAATTGCCTTAAAATGTTACATAGATTCAAAAAAGGGATCGGAAGTGAATATACCGACTCATGTCTAAAAGTGGAACATCCATTTAAAATAGCACTTAAAAGTTTTTTTTAGTTCTAAAAATCAGCACACTCAGAATATTATGTAGTTAACTGTTTGTAGTTTAATAAAAAAATTTTCCCTTCCATTTAAAAATAAAGGAAGATACATTTATTTTTCAAAGAAACATCTATATTAACTTTTTTAAACATTTATTCGAAATAATTTACTATCATTTACCGATTTTTTTCAGTTTCATTTATTTTTTTCATTTGTTTGAAATTTAATAAAAATTTACCCACAAAACGGAAACTTGTGGTTTATTTGTGTCCGTAACAGTTATTACAAATTTAAATTTTGTTTGCTGTTTGTTTCAAAAAAAATATTCAAAAAATTTCAATTTGTTTTTTTATTTAAATTGGTTGTATATATACAAAATTTTTCAATACAATTTACAAGAACTTCATAAACACACATACATATACAAATACATTCACACAAAAAGTGTTTATAGCTTCATATGCATACATACATTTTGGATTGTACGAGTATATTAAAAAAAAAAAAAATTACAAAAACGGAAATAATTTCAAATAAATGAAAAAAACATTTATTTTTTAATGATTGGTGGGTAAAATTTTGATATTTATTTTAACTGATTATAACAGTTGTTTCTTACGGATGTGTCAGTTGATTTATTAACATTTAAAAATAAATAACAAATGGCATTTAATTTAAATGTAAATTAAGTTGACCGGTTTTTAAATGAAACATCATTTCTTTTAAATGATATTTTCAGTTATTTTAACTTACAAACTTTTTTAAGTGCACTAAAAACAATTAAAATTTGATCTTAAAAGTAAAAAAAAAATTGACTAAAATTAAAACAAAATAAAAAATTCGTTTATGTTTTAACAATTTTCAAGATTTTTAAGCCTTTGACTTTTTTTTTAATTTTGTCTAAAATATTTTTTGAAAAAAATAAAAAAAATAAAAAAATTTTGATGCTCGATAAAAAAAAATAAATTTAAATTTTTATACTTATATTAACAATATTTAGTAATTTTTTTTGCTGACTTTAGCAAACAGATTTTAAATTCCACTTAGCAAAAGTTTACTGAAATTTGGTAGCGGCTACTAATTTTTGTACTTATTTCATTGTACTACACGTCTGCAGACATGTGTTGCTAAGATTAGCAAAATATACAGCTGGCCTCAAACTAGCAAAATTTCCTGTAATAACAGCAAAATGTTCAGTTGCCATTACAGGTTGGTGAGTGTACCAGTGATTTTACAATCACAGTGATTAATTCAGAGGCATAATAAAATCGCTTATATCTACTTTGAATATTGGATTGCCACACCGACAAAAAACTCTTTTTCAAGCAAATAGATAAAGAGAGTTGACATAAATTTTTTTACAAAAATGGTTCATTTTATTTTTATACCCTACACCAAGGTATAATGAATTTGTGCAAATGCTTGGAACTGCCAAATATATCGGCTACTAACAAATAAAATTGTTAAATTTGTCAGAGTTTGTTTTTTCCAAACTCATGCATTTAAAGGTTAAATAAATTAAAATTTATACTATTGCAGTTATGTTTAATTTACATATAGTTTTTTACGAGTCAACTTGCTATGATTTCCCAAAAGAGTCATCTAGCGCTGAAAATGATATTTTCGTAATTATATGAGGCTGGCTGTGAATACCCTCTCGTAGACAGTAGTAAGTAGCAAAAATTAACAAGATGATTCCTATATATCGTCACCCATGGTTTTAAGTACGGCTAGTACAGAACCAGCTGTTTTAAAAAACTGAAATGAATAAAACTTTGAAATATTTAATCTTTAAATGTTTACGAACATGTTACCCATAAATATAAACTTAAATCCAAATTAAAAAATAATCCAGTTATATTAGAGGCTTTCTGGGAACGTAACATAATCATCTGTAACATTTTTTGTGATTGTTGTGGCAACTGAGGCCATGTAAATGCTTCAAAGATATTGGTGGATACTAGAAGGCTCTATAGAGAATACAATATTAATTTTCATCACTATACTTTTACTGTAAATTAAACTCACCTGTTCTTTAATCAATTGTCCACCATAACAATATAATAACAATTGCAAAGCCACTGCTATCAAAAATGTAAATGGATAATATAACGATGCTACGGAATTTTCCTTGCCAATAAAACAAAATACCAAAACACTTATTTGTGAACAACTAATTATTGATTTAACGAAAATTATTTCACAAAATATTGAATCGAATTGTTGAGTCAAATCCAAAATATAACAATGAAATTTTATATTTTCAATTATTAGGCAACGTGAAGATTTCCCTTGATTTTGTAAAGCGGCCTTCTCGAAACGTTGTTTTAGTATGCGAAATCGTATATAAATATTTACCACTAACCATAGAAATAAAGAGTCTATAGCTATCGAGCCATTGCATAGAAAATTTGTTACCACGAAATTCCAAGCATAAGCTCCAATATAACCAAATGTATTGGTTGTATTCCAAATGAAACTAAAATTAAAGATAGAATTCCATTAATTGTTTTCATATATAAAAATTATCAATTCCTATGAAATTGGAGAATTTTTAAAAGCGATAATAGAAAAGATAAATGGTTGCGATATGCAACCTGTGCTGCTTATCAAATTTTTCAAAAATTCTCAACAGTTTGAAGTAAAGGGTGTCCCAAGAAGAACGCAATTTTTAAATAAAACACAGATATTTAAAAAAAAATCGTGAAACTTTATTATATCGTAAAGTAGACAGAATGAGTATGGAACAATATATCGGCTTTGCTGGCATGCACGCGATCTTTTAATGAAATTTTCAATGACCGTTTTGCATGAATGCTGCGGTATTTCATGAATGCAGCGTCCAATTTAATCTTTTAAGGATTGAGTCGTCGTCGGCTTATTCGCGTAAACCATCGACTTCAAAAAACCCCAAAGAAAAAAATCTAATGGTGTTAAATCGCACGATCTAGGCGGCCAATTCTGATCTCCAAAACGCGAAATAAAACGACCGGGAAATGACTGATGCAGCAATTGAATTGTTTCTCTGGCTGTATGACATGTGGCGCCGTCTTGTTGGAACCACATGCCCTCCACATTAATTTCTTCAATTCTAGGCAAGAAAAAACTGGTTATCATTTCACGATACCGAACACATTGACTCTTTGCGCTTGACCTGCCTCATTTTCATAAAAAAAAGGTCCAATGATTCCTCCAGCCCAAAAACCACACCACATAGTGACACGTTGAGGATGCATTTGCTTCTCGTGAATCACTCGAGGATTTTCCTCACCCCAAATGCGACAATTCTGCTTATTGACGAAGCCATCAAGATGAAAATGGGCCTCGCCACTGAAGATGATTTTATCGGCAAAATCAGCATTTTCATGTTGTCTCTCCAATACCCAATTAACGAACTCCCTTCGCTGTCCATGCGACAATTCTGCTTATTGACGAAGCCATCAAGATGAAAATGGGCCTCGTCACTGAAGATGATTTTATCGGCAAAATCAGCATTTTCATGTTGTCTCTCCAATACCCAATTAACGAACTCCCTTCGCTGTCCATGAGCTGGCTTCAGTTCCTGAGTCAATTGAACTTTGTATGCATTTCGTCAAAATTCGCTGCAAAGTGGATTTGGAGACACCAATTTGCTGAGCTCTGTGTCGAATTGAGGTGGATGGAGTTTGAGCGACATCATCACGTACAGCTGCGACATTTTCGGTCGATCGACCTGGTCGATGGCGCGTTGTTGTCTTTACATCACTAACAGACCCAGTTTCGGCAAATTTATCCATTAATCTCTTTACAGTTGACTCTTTTGGAGCATTATTGTGACCCCAAATTGATCGCAATTTGCGAACTGTAGCCGCAAAACTTTCACCATTTTGGTAAAACAATTTCACAATGAGAATGCGTTGTTCATTCGTGTAGCGCTCCATTTTTACTAACCTCGTACCTTCTACTAGCAAACAATAACAATTGTTCAAATGTCAAACAATGACACTTCGAATGTTGCCAGATTTAAAAATTGCGTTCTTCTTGGGACACCCTTTAGAAACTGAGCAAAATTATTTCAGGGATTCAAAAGTTATTCGCAAAAATCTAAATACACTCTAAAATTTTCCATATATAAATTGGTGCATTTTAATACAATTTGACAGTACGAACACAGAAAAAGCTTCATCATATACTGCAAATCAAATGCTGCATAGATTTTCGTCCAATTTAACTTTTCATAGTATTATTCATAATTTATAGAACAAACTCTTGATGAAACCAATAACTTTTTTATAATTGTTCGTTATAAACGTTGAATTTTGTATAAAAAATTTTACCATAATTATTGAAGCTTGAAAATAAAGTTCGTTATAGGGAAAATTTTTTATACATTCGTTACAATGTATAAAATGTGTTCCACTGTATTATGCTAAAAACATTTAAACCAAATAACTGCTGTCGAAAGCTTTAAGGAAAGTTTTTTTCTTTTAAACAATTTTAAAAACTTCTTGTAAAAAGCTGCAAAAAGAAGTTTTTGTAAAAAGCTGCAAAATAAGTTTCTTATTAAATGAATATTCAAAAAGGGAATTTAATTGTCATTTTATTATTTTAACCCAAAAAAGTAACAAAAATCGTTATTCTTTAAAAATCGCTAAAATGAAATTGTTACACACCTGTGCCCATATTCTATAAGACGAGCGACGATTATCGTTACTTACCAAACCGTTGAAGCACACACTCAGAAAAAAAAGTTAGTAGAAAAATTTGTAAACAGTTTTCAATTCCTCTTTACTCTTTTTATACTGACTTTTAGTAAAAAAAATATTATTAAGTAAATTTTTTTGCTTTCACATTTTATAAATTGCAGAATTTTTACAGAATATTTACAAATTTTTGTCGCTAACTTCAGAAATCATAATACAAATTTTTGAAAACCGTTTTGCTAAAATTGGCAAAAAATATTTACTAATTTTAAAAAATTAGATATTGAAGGAAATGTTATTTCTAATAACACTAGTTTACAGCCAAAATGCAACCGAATCAAATTCAGCCGAAAATCACATTAAAAAAATTTTTCTGGGCTAGTTTTTGAAATTTTTTTAATTTATATTTTTTTATTTTAATTTATGAGTGAATATACCATTTTGACTATATCTCGAGTTTGGTTCAAAAAATTTTTCTTGTCAGTCTAATTGGAAACGAAAAACCAGTTAAGACACAACATGTTTTGTGAACAAGGTTTTTAAATCGGTTAAGTAGTTTAGAAGATATGGGTAAAAATTTCGCGAAAAAATAAATTTTTTTAATAAAAACACAAATTTTGAAATTTCAAAAAATAATAAAGATATTCGTCTTACATGGTAATATATGAAATAATTTTTTTCTTAAATGTTGTACTTCTACAAAGAAAATAAGCCATTCTAAAAAAAATCTATTTATGAATACCAAAGTTATGATCATTTATGCAGAGGTACCCAAATTTTAAATTTTTCTGTTCTGAAAAAAATAGAATTTTCTGTAAAATTTTGACCCATAGGTCCAAAACTACTTAACCAATTTAAAATGCGTACTCTAAAAAACAATTCTTTTGCAATTTGATTGATCATAATATTTTGGTCCTAGCTTGAGATTTAGTCAAAATAGTAAAATTACTCAAAAATTAAAATATAAAAACAAAAAATTAAAAATTTTTCAAAAACTATTCCAGAAAAAAAATATTTAAATGCGATTTTCGGATCAATAACAAAATAATAGTCAAATGCTTGTCGCACAAAATTTTTTTAAAATTTGTTAACTAGTGTAATTAAAACTTATACATACGAAATATTTAAAAAAAAAAATTAGCAAATTGAACTAAAATGATAAATTCGATTATGTTTTTTTTTTTAATTTTGTCTAAAATATTTTTTGCAAAAATAAATAAAATAAAAAAAATGTTGCTCGATAAAAAAAATATAAACTAATATATTCGAATTCGTAGGGCAATTTCAAAAGAATATAGCAGCTTTAAGGTGTAAACAAGTGTTTCTAAAAATAATTGAGTTAATTTGTGCCCCAGCAAAAATAAATGGAAGTGATTCTTAAGGAATTAATTTTTCATTGATTCTAAAGTATCGTTTAGTTCTGATTTTTCTCTTCTAAGAAAGTTCTTTTTCACAACTTATAAAAATGTGATTTTTAATGAAATTAAATACTTTTCAAATCTATGACGCTACAATAGTAAAAAAATTATTGTAGTAAAAGTTGCAAGCATTTCGAATAGAGATAAATAAGGCCCGATTGCTGAAATGTAACGAACAGTAAAACTCAAACTTTGTATAGGAAACAACAACAAATGTGTCAGTTAAATTCCCAGGTAGAAGCTAACGGGAGATTGTGAAACTGAGGCTAAGGCTCGATTACTGATGTCCTGTAGAAATCTAAATTACAAATTCAAAATTTATTTGGGAAGAACAAAAGATTTAATTTTTCACTAAACCATAAGAAGGGCTTTAGATGCAATGAAAAAGGATCATAAAAGAAAACTTCCACCCTATGACACCCCTATGTAAAAATCATTGGTTCCGATCCAAATTTTCACAACACCGGAATCAAAATCACTGCTTCTTTTTCTCTTCTTTTGCTACTTTTTTTTGCTGGGGCATTATAATAATTTTTTTTTATAAATAAAAATTTTGCTATATTTTACAATTCATTGAGTTTCATTGAGCAATTTACTAAAATTTAATAGCGCTTACTATTTTTTTATACTAATTTGATTGTACTAATATTAATAATATTTAGTACATTTTTTTTGCTGGTTTAAGCAAACCGATTTTAAATTCCACTTTACAAAATGTTTACTAAAATTTAGTAGCGGCTACTAATTTTTTCTAATAGTTTCATTGTAGTTTACGTTAGCGGTATTAGCAAAAAATACCGCTGGGCTCAAATTAGCAAAATTTCCGGTAATAACAGCAAAATTTTCAGTTGCCATTACAGATATTTTTTGGTGAGTGTAATAAGCAGGGCATTTGAGAACAAACAATATTGTTTCGCTCTATTTATCGATTCTTTCCAATTCTTCGATAAAGTCTGACATTACCGGAGAGCTCTTGGTGAGTTATTTGCCTGAAATATCATTCCCAGTACGATGAAAGGATAAATTTTATCTGTTAAATAAAAATTACTGACAGGGATCTAGGGACGCTTCTACATATTATACACACTGCAGACATGCTAACTAATTCTCTTACCCATACATCTACTTTTGCGTATGACACAGCGTTTGTAAGTACTCACCAGAGGGTCAATTCTCGTTCTGTGAAACGGTGAAATGAAAAGTTTTTTCACGTTTTCATAGTACTTTTGATTCGCGTTCTGTGAAAAAATGTAAAGAAATATCAAAACATTTTCATATGAAAAAAAAGTGGAACGAAACAAGATTTTTTCACGATTGCACAGCACTGGCGATTCATGTTTTGTGTAGTAGTGCAAACAACTGTCAAAATATTTTCATATGAAAAAATTGTTTACACAGACTATTTAAAAGTGAAATAAACATGGAGAAGATTGTAAGAGAAAAGCGTGCCAGCGAAAGCCAAAATGAGTATTTAATTAATTATTAAGAAAAGCATGTGGACATTGCAAACGATAAGTAAGTAGCTTAATAAACATAATCACACTTATTAATCCCATATTTACAGATTTGTAACTGCAGATGGTGCCAAATTTAGAGACGAAAAGTGTAACGAATTAGCGGCGAGCCTTAACAGTTTTAGTGGGACCCAAAAGGACAGTGAAAAATGGCAAAAGTATGGCATATTTATTTATAGTTTATTTATATTCTTTATGAAATTTTTTTTCCTTAAGTAATATTAGACTTCATACGCGCACCAAATATAGTTCACTTAAAGTAAGCCGATATAAATCCATGAAGTGCTTGTGGTCACCACGAAGTATGCGTTTCAGCACTCTCAAAAAATTCCTATAAATTATTAAATTATTTACTGCAATGAAATGCTTGTAACATCATTGTCTTACCTTTGTTCATCCGGAATTCTTTGAGTAATATCCAATAATACAATTAATCCAGATATTTTTATATAATTATTTAAAATAAATTTTAAGAACTTAATTCACTTTTGCTTACGTTTTTCTCTGTTTTGACATTTGCTTAAAATTTTGGATAACACAGTTACAAAATTTTCATGGGTACAGTGCGAATGAAACATTTTTTTCATAATACAAACGAGAATCGAGTGAAAAGTGCTTATGAAAACGAATCGAGTGAAAAGTGCTTATGAAAACGAAAATGAAAAGTTTTTTTTTTCACTTCACATTATCACAGAACGAGAATTGACCCTCAGGATTCAAATGGAGGTTTGGTTGAACACATGGAATATTGAGGTTAATCCAATAAAATGTTTTCATGTTTACTTCATGTGGTCCCACCTCACTGAATCCAATATCAAACAGATAAGACTAAGTTCTATTCTATTCAACTTTACAGACTTATTGATCGCTGTTCTGTCTTAGAATTGGAGTACACAATTTTGTATACAAATATCTAAAAAAAAAAAGAAATATGTTGAAAAACTGTAGAGAAGATTGGTGGCGCTCCATGTTACGAGAGAAACAACAATATTCACAAAGATTTAAACATTCTCACTGTTCGTGACGAAATAACAAATTATGGCAGCAAGTACGAGGGCGGATCAATAAGTACTTGACTTTTCGAACTTCCCTCGTTGTTATATCAAGTACCACCTGTTAATAGACTATTTTGAGCAAGTTCTGTCATTTACTTTGCGTTTAACAGCTGTTCAAAATATACAACCCCGTGAATTTTTTAAAAATGGAAAAAAGTAAATTTCGAGTGCTTATTAAACATTATTTTTTGCAAAAAAAACCGTCAATCTAAACAAGGAAAAGCTTGATAAATACTATGGGGACTGGTAAAAAAAGTGGTTTATGAAATTATTTATCAAACAAATGCCTGGGAAACAAACATTGGAGAGCTAAGAGGAGATTATGTATGTTGAAAAATAATTTTTTTTTTTTTGCAAAAAAAAACTGTGTTTCACTCAAAAAGTCACGGACTTATTGATGCGACCTCGCACTATTGCAAGCTAGCTGTTCATCCCAAATCCCTCGGTTGGGAATTGTTTTTATTCAATAGTCATCGTCGCTTGGGAAAAACTAATACTTTAGATCTAGCCAGATAACCGGCTTCACTGGCCAAATTCAATTATTTTAAAAGAAATTATAAATATAAAATTTATTCTTACGTTGCTTTATGCGCTACTTCCATTTCAACTTCCAATCCTTGTAAATATGTAAACAATTTTATAACAATTGGACGTAATAAACCACCAACTCCTGCCACACCAACAGTTGTAAAGTAAAATTTACTTATTAACAAATATTTTCCACAAAAGTGTTCAATAATTTTCCATTCATCTCCGATAGCTGAAATGAAATACATAAGAACTCTTAATATATCCAATATTAAAGTATAAAAACTGATTTACTACCTTTTTCATTCCATTGCCAAATTGTATGTATTAATTTATGAATCTTCTTGCGTTTAAAGAAAAATATGGACATTTTCCATAGAATAATAAATAATTGATGTAGCGCGCCCAGTGGCAAAGTTAATGCACTTATATCATCTAAATGTTTTAAAACAAAATCTATGGAGGCGATAGTAAATAATATTGTTAATATATAACTGAAAATACAGAGCAAAGGACGTTTGATGATTGTTTCATTATGAGTGAAAGGATCTATGCCAATGACAGCAAATGTTAACTTTGGTATTAGGAAATAATTTTCGTGTTTCGATTTTAAATTCTTAACCATCCTGGATGAAATATATTTTAACTATTGAAATGTATGTTTCAAATATTTTTGCTTTTTATAGGGCAATAAATAATGCTTAAGGTGTTAGAAGAGCACTTAAATATTCTGTAAAATAATTTATTTGTTTAAAGTTACAGTTAATAAATTATTTACCAAGTTTTATATAAACTGAAAAACTAGTTAAAAAAAAAACTTTGCAGACATGTGAAGTAATGTTTTCCTTAAATACAATATAATATGTTAAAATATTAAACAAAAAAAAATGTTATGAATATTTTTTAACCAAATTAAATTTTTCGAAATTTATTAAACATTTAGAAAAAATTAAATTAAGCAGAAACAACATTAAATTAAATAGAAACAATTTTGAAATCAAACTAAGCTTGTCTTTTTTTTTATTAAATATGTTTCTACAGGGTGGCGCAAAAATAACCTCCCGATGTTTTTTGGCTGTAATTAAAAAAAAAATGAAAAACTTTGATTCTTCTTGTGGATTATTTTTATTTGGTCTTTTAATTTTTTTTACATCAAGTCGAGAATATGATGTCATGTAAATGGCCGCCGCCACCGTTGATTGTCATTTGAGCCCTTTTTATGGCATTTTCCATCACTTTGGCCAAAACTTCCGGCGATAGGTCCTCACATTCTTGACGGATATTGTCTTTAAGAGCTGCAAGAGTCTGAGGCTTGTTGACATAAACCCGCGACTTCAAAAAGCCCCACAAAAAGAAGTCTGGAGCGGTCAAATCAGGCGATCTTGCTGGCCAGTGCAAATCGCCAAAACGGGAGATTAGGCGGCCGGGAAATGCATCCTTCAGCATATCGGTTGTGGCACGTGCAGTGTGTGGCGTTACACCGTCCTGTTGGAACCACATGTTTTCCAATCCCAATTCATCAAGTTGCGGCAAAAAGAACTCGTACTCGTTGATCATTGCTCTATAGCGCTCACCATTCACAGGACTCCTCCAGCGAAAACAGCCCACCATACAGTGACTTTGAGCGGGTGTAATGGCTCTTCGTGGGTTACACGCGGATTTTCAGTGCCTCAGAAGCGTAAATTTTGCTTATTTACGTACCCGCTAAGACGGAAATGGGCCTCATCACTCATGATTATTTTTGATGAAAAATTATCTTCATTATTGCTCAAATAAATAGTCACCAATATTCCGCGTTCTGGAGCAGTGTAGCGTAACATTGTTTATTAACGTGTATTTCGCATGTGTTTACTACACAAATGTCAAAACAGAACTGACATTAGGGGCCAATCGCAAAATTTATAGCATTTTCTGATAGGAGGATTACTTTTGCGCCACCTTGTATTTACTTTAAATACGAAAATAAGATCTAAATTGTTGATATAAGAAAAAATTAGCTAAATTCGTTTTTTAATAAATTTTTTTTTATTTTTTTTATTCATCCTTTATTATCTGAGGAGTATCACAGAAATCTATTCTAATATAAAAAATATATTTATATTTAAAACTTAATATAAAAATTTCTTAAACTATTTTACATAAAATTTTTATTTAAACTTTAACATTTATAAAGTTTTCGGGCAATTCTTATTTTTACTTAAAACCAAACGATCCGGTTCCAAGCTTAGCTTTTTTAAGGCATCATAAATTTTTGTACGTACTTCAACTGGGAAATCTCGATGTCTGCCAAAAATCCAAATTTGATCAGAATATCCCAAAGAACCTAAACTGCCACAAGACCATAAAATGGCAAAATTATCATAATCGGTATATAAAACTTGGTATTTTCCAGAACCGGGTAGTAAACGGGCTATAACGTCAGGAAAGCGGGTATTGAACTAGATATATAGAAAAATATATATATAGGTTTTTTTGTTTTAATTTTTATCAGAATTATTTAGATTTTCTTTAAAGAGAAAAATATTATTATAAAATAAATTTTGTAAGAATATGGTTTCATATCTGAGTTATTGAAAAAAAAAAAAAAACAAGTAAGAGCGGCTAAATTCGGCTATGCCGAATCTTATATACCCTTCACCATGGTTGGGAAGAAACTGAAGTTTATATATGGACATATATGGAATGGACAAATTTATATACGGACGCCTTTAAGAGGAAATTAACCATTTAGTTTGGTGATTAAACTTGGACTCGGGAAGATTTATGGTTCCAGAAAATAGGTATTTAAAAAAAAATTATGTTTTGGGCATAACTTTTTTGTATCTGAACCGATATTTCCGAGTTTTTCAGCAAATATATTATACTAAAGATTCGATCTTTTGCTATATAAGACGTATCCATAGTTTATATTACAGCTCTAGAATAGTGTTTGTTGTTTGTGTATAAAAGGTGAAGAGGTGAAAGAAAAGAATTTCAACAAATCGTTAAAAGAAATCACTAGAACTGCATGTGTTTTATTTCTATAAAAACGTTTGATTTAGCTGGTAAATTTGCATTTGGGATTTTATTTCGCTTTTTCATTAAAAAAATATTTTTAATTTCTTTAGCTTAATTTAAAAAATTTGAAGGAAAATAGTTCATAAATTTTTTTTTATAAATTATTATAAGTTATGACCTAAAATAGTTGCACTCAAAGGGAAATTATGTATAAAATTTTCTTAATATATGAGAAATAAAATGGTTTAAAAATCTGTTTATAAATTCTTTCAAATCGGAGGAAAAAATAGAAATAAAAACGTTTGTATTTTGTTTGTATCAGAAGGTTTTTATAAAAATTTTAATGTTTTTAGCCTATTTATGGATTATTTAATTATTAATATAAAATTTTATATAAATTAATTATTATATGTTAAAAAAAACAAAAAATAAAAAATAAACAAAAAAAAAAAGCCTTAAGAAAATAAAAAAAAAATGTACAAAAAAAAGTGAATTGACCGGGATTCGAACCCGCGGCCTTAGAGAAAAAAAGTATTTGTGACATAGCGTCTAGACAACTGAGCTATTGAAGCTCACACAAAATCATTGTTAGGAGAGGTACATATATAAAAGTCTTCGTTCATTAGAGATTTGTTTGGTTTTAATTTAAATGACAAATCTTTGTATGTGTTTGTTTTTTGTGAATAAAAGGTGGAGATGAAAGAAAAGAATTTTATCACATGGATGTGTTTGTTATGCGTAAAATTCTACATACATATTAAACAAAGGGATTTTACGGACAAAATTAGAGGTAGTCCTGGTTTTTTGCTAATATCTCAGCCATTTATTAACCGATCTGTCTGATTTTCAATAGCAAACAGAAATGGATCACATGTAACAGAAATAAATAACAATCAAGTCCTCATCATTTCTGGGTTCTTCGGAAAACCCATTTCAACACACAGACGGACAGACGGACATCGTTTAATCAACTTCGCTCTTTATAAGGACCCAGAATATATATATTTTATAGGGTCTAAGATCAATATTGTAGAAATTACAAACGGAATGACAAACTTATATATACCCTTCCACCTGTGGTGAAGGGTATAAAAATAACCTATATTTAATTTTTTTTTCATATTAAAAATTGATTTAAAACCAAAAATTTTTCTACAAAAATTAATCTTAAATTTTTTAGACTTTTTTTAGATTCATTATTGTATTCATACCTTAAAATCCATTATAGATGATCTACGACTTTCGGGAGTAGCATAACCCAAATTGACCGAAGGATTTCCAGTTCTAAAATAAATTTATATATTTTAGATTTTATATTGTGATTACGTATTTGCAACTACTTACATTCTATTTATGGTTTTTATGGCCACTTCTAATTTGAAATTATTAAATTTTGATAATTCTTCTTTGTGCAACGGTTCAAATGATAGGCTTGTGCATCCAGAGGCTATTTCAGGTAAATAGAAAGATCTTTCCACTTCGTACCATTGACCCAAAACCTAAAATGGGAAAATAAAATATAATTTCAAGTTACTTTTAAAATGTTTTAAATTATTTTAAAGGATTTTCATTAGTTTTGTTTTAGAGCATTTATCTAAATGGGTATTTAACATCAAAATTTTAAAAAGTTAAGTTAGCTGTTACAATATAAATTTATTGAAAATTTTGTCCACAGTTAGCTATGACAGTTAGCTATCACACAGAAAAAATTATTGGCAAAAAAAATTTCAACTAATTTTTTTTTTTATTTTCAATTAAGAGTTTAATCATATCAATTAAATTTTTAATTCATAATGAACTTGGTGTACAAAATATTGTAGTTTACAATTCTTGATTTATTATATCTTAACTTCTATGACAGTTATTTAAATTGCAAAATTGCAACGCAAATCACTAAACAAATAAAAAAGAAAAAACAAAAAAAAAATATTTTTAATATTACGCGTATTAATAAAAGCGTCATTACTTATTTTTTTTTTAAGAAAGAGAACCGCGCTAATTTTTTATATTTACAAGAACAACATTATCTATATATGTAGTGTTTGTATTAGAGCCCCCATTACCCGGTTTTAAGGTCGACCGGTCTGCTGGGTAGACCGGTCTACCTGGTTGTAGTACTTTTACCAAATTTACGTTTTTGTTACTTTTTTCTTTTAATTTAATAACAGAAAAATTGCTACAATTTATATAAATTTTATATAAATTTGATGTCAGAATTATGTAGATTATTTTTGCAAAAAGACATTGGCATTTCCATATTTATTTATGATAGGTACAGGATTTTATAAATTTAAGAGCCAGTATTGGAATATTTTTTGTTCTACAACTTAAAAAAGTTTACAGCTCCAAGATAGAATTACAGCTAGATTATTTCTGCAAAGTTTTAGTACATTCTGAGTCAAATCATAGAAACGGTGGACATGAGACCGAAACGAACCGTGTTGTTTCCATATAAATATATGAAAAATCAAGGACTTTTAAAATTCAAGAGCCAGTGTCGAAATATTTTTGTTCCACAGCTTATAAAAAAGTTAGCATTTCAAAGTCAGATTTACGTCCAGATTATTTCTGCAAAGTTTTAGTTCATTGTAAATCATGTCATAAAAACGGTGGGCATGGGACCGAAAAAGATAGATTTTGCAGATCAATAATTGAAAGCTATTTCTGCTACATAAATGACATTTTATTTCATATTATTAATATTATGAATCTGTGAATAAATTATAATTACTTCATATCAATGATTCAACTTTGACTCGATTGAATAATTTCTTTTGTAATTCTGTTGGCGAACGATTATTGGTTATTTGATTTGTTAAAATTTAATCAACTTGATTGATTCTTTTAAAAAAATCAACAAAAATCAAATTGATTCAACACTGCGGATACGCATGCACCAGTTATGATAAAGTTGGTACCATAGTATTTTTTGTGGTGCTATTGGAACCTCAAATGTACTATGGTACTCCTATGAACAATTTGGTATTAAGTATTCAGAAATTTTCATGCATTGATGAATAAAACACAAACATATGTATGTTTGATAAAAAAATATTGAAAATTTTATTAAAATTTTAATTGATTTGTATTTAGAATTTCAATCAAATATTTTATTAAAATTTTTATTGATTTGAATCTGGAATTTTAATCAAATATTTTATTACAATTTTTATTGATTTGATGCTGGAATTTGAATTAAAAATTTGATTCAAATTTTAATTGATTTTTGGTTAGAACTTTAATTTAATTGATATGATTAAAAAATAATTGAAAATTTTCAATTAATTTTAACAAAAAAAATTAATTAATAAAGCAAATTCTTTTGCTGGTAAAAATTCAATTACATTTTTAATTGTATTAACAAATATATTAATTGAAACTCGATTTTAGCTTTTTCTGTGCATCTTTTTGGCAACATATTGATTCCGCGTCAAAAGAACTGCTCGTTTTTTGAGGCCAAAACGAATTAAGCTAATGTCGTATAACCTGTTTTGGGTATTCGTGAGAGAGTATTCCAGTGAGAGTGTTTAGCATCGATCGAAACAAAAGGTAGTAGGACGGAGCAAGGTCTGCAATAAAGGACCAACCACCATTTTCTAAATAATTTTTAACCGGTTTTGCAATTTGGTCATGATGGAATATTACAGCTTAATGCTGTTCAAATATTCCGGGCGTTTTTCGGCCAATACTTGCTTCAAGCGAATCAATTTTTTTCGATACAGGTCCCATATGATCTTCTGGCCAAATTTCAGCAGCTCATAATACAGAGCATTGCTCTGGAGCCTTAGCTATTAGACTTTGGCCGGGCTTCACACACGATTTCTTGCGCTTAGGATTCGAAAATTGACTTCTCTTTATGGCGTACAAGCTGCATTTCCAACATGCAAAATCGTGCGATACCTAATTTCTAAACCTGGGCAATCTCAATTACATTTTGCAATTCTTCACTTGTGCAATTCGTTCATATTAGCAATTCTATCTGACCTACGCTCACGTTTAAGGGATTCAACTTTTCCTTTGAAAATTTCAAAACATGGGGAATAAAGAGTATTTATGTTCACTTAACTACAGGGCAATCACTCAATTACATCCATAACATTTAATTGAAGTTATTGCATTTTATTGCATGGTATTTAAGAACACAAAAATATTCATTATTCTCAATGTCAGGTATTAAAATGTTTGAAATTTTCCAAGAAAAAGTTTAGTCCCACAAGCGTCTATCTGATAAAATTATTGATATGAACAAAGTATACAAGTGAATAATTGCAAAATGTAATTGAGATCGTTCAGGTCTGCTACTTGCAAGCGTTTTGAAATTCCTCCTTAAGTTACTCCCAATAATTTTGCAAGTTCTTCTTGGACAACAATCTTCATCGAGTAATGCCTCCAATTCATCATCTTCGAACTTTTTTGGCTGACCTGTTTGGTCTTTGTCTTTCTTATCAAAATCACCTTTTCTGAATCACCTAAACCATCTCTCGCACCTTGAAATCAATGGAACATATTCAGCAAAAGCTTCGATGTGCCTCAGCTGCACATTTTTTCAAATTGGAAAAATAATGCAAAACTTACCGCAAATGATGCTTTGTTGGCACAAAAAAACTTTGTTGTTTACACTATTTCTTTCAATGTATAAGTGAAAACAAATGACAGATATTTACGCTTCTAAATGCGATAAAAGTTATTAAAGACACAAACCAAATGTAAAAGATACGCCATCTATTATGAATGCCGCATTTTTTAAGTTATACATCAATATTATAAATAAATATGTTTAACTATTTGCTCTTTTAATATCTATATGAGGGAGTGGTGGTAAGGTCATTTACATTAGATTTTGAAAGCGATAACGTAAAAATGCCGGTAAAATAAATTTTAGTCATTTAATATTAAAAACAAAAATAACAAAAAAATAAAAAACCAGTTTAAATTTTAGACAAATATGACTAAACAAAATGTTAAGAAAAAAAACCAAAGCATAAATATAGTTCAAAGTCATAAAGTATGAAAATATTAAAAAAAAAAATAACATTAAAGGCTTAAATTGTTTAAGTTTAAATATTAAAAAAATAAAACATAAAAATAAAAATCTTTTATAAAAACTAACCAGCAAATTAGATTTTAAAAAATTTCTCTACATGAAACTATGACCCTTTGCTAGATTTAAATTGACTCTTAAAACTGACAACCATTCAGACCGTTTTTTTTTTGTATTCAAAACACTTGTCATTATGATCTCTCTTTCTTTCTTTGGCACTAATTGAGCTGTCAATGTAATATAATTTACTTCAATAAATAAATTGTATGATCCGCCTTTTCGACACGCACATAATTTATGCAAATTAAATTTATTTGGACCCTCCAGATAAAGCTTATTATATTATATGTATGTACTCGTATCATGTTGAATAAAATATTTTTATTTAATAATTTACAATGTTCTTATTTTTTTATGACTTTTTAGTTTACTGTAGTGACTTTTTGACTTTGTTCGTTACAGTCTGATTTTTTTTTTTTTTTTGTTTTTCAGAAAAACAACTTGATAAATAAAATATAATTTGTATGCATTTAGAATATGAGAAAGTGAAATAGTATTATTGGGATCGAAGTTTAATAAAAAGATTTACAAACAAGTTTTTTTATATAAATATGTAATAAAAACCAGCTATGGAAAATTTATTTATGCTGTATTATGGCGATCTTTTAATTAATGTTGTCTTAGGTCCTTGAACATTTTTTTATATATATATTTGGTGGGTTTATTAGTTGATTTAATAAAATATATATGGAATGCATTGAAAAAATCAAGTACAATGACATTTAACATAGAATGCAGTAAACTAAACTTTGAAAAAAACTCTAAAAATGTTGATAAAATTTTATATGGTATTAAATACTTGTAAGTTTAATTTTAATTAAAAATAATTGAATTTTTTAAAGCGATATTTTTAAGTGCCATTGCATTCAAAACATTTTATAGAGTATTTTTTAATAGAAACATTATATTATATTTTAATGACAGCTATTAAAGTTGTATTAAGAATTAAAAGTCTAGCAGCCATATGCATAAAAATTTTTTTGATTCTTATAACAGACTTATAAAGAAAATTTTTTATTGTTTCACATGTTAATTTGATTTATAAGTGTGTTATAAATATCAATAAAATGTCTATGCATATGGCTGAAGATATATTTTTTTTTTTCTTAATATATGTAGTGTAATAATTGCATTAGGAGTAATGGATGTTTTTAATTCAAACACCAAAAACCAGTCAAATTTAAGATTGTTCATCAGATTTCTAGTCTGATTTTGGGATGACTTACAAATGAGGGTGGATCAATAAGTCCGTGACTTTTTGAATGAAACACAGTTTTTTTTGCAAAAAAAAAAAAAAATTATTCTTCAATATAATCCCCTTTTAGCTCAATACACTTAGTCCAACATTTCTCCATTTTTTGTATCCCTTCCATTAAATAGGCATTTCTTTGATCAATAATTTCATCGTTGGAGCTAATCTCTTTCCACCGAACCATTTCTTTAGGTTTGGAAATAGTCACTGGGGGCTAAATCCGGAGAATAAGGCGATGAGGGGACGATTCGTAGTCTACTTCATGGATTTTTTCCATGGAAACTAAGCTGTCACACGATTCCGTTGGTGGTCCATTGTGAGCAAAAGCGGGAGCTACTCTCAGAAAAAAAGTTAGTATAAATATTTGTAAACGGTTTTCAATCCCACTTTATTTTTTTTTTGTACTGATTTTTAGCCAAAAAATTATTATTTATCAAATCTCTTTGCTATTTACATTTTACAAATTACAGAGTTTTTACAGAATATTTACAAATTTTTGTTGCTAATTTCAGAAATTATTTTACAAATTTTTGAGAACCGATTTGCTAAAATTAGCAAAAAAAAAAATTACTGATTTTAAAAAAGAGGATATTGAAGGAAATGTTATTTCTAATTAAAACTTACACTTACAAACTTAAATTGTCTTAAAATGAGGTTAAAAAAGGGATCGGAAGTGAATATACCGACTCATGTCTGAAAATAGGACATTCACTTAAAATAACACTAAAAAGTTTTTTTAGTTCTAAAAATCAGCCCTAAAAACAATTAAAATTTGACTTCAAAAGTAAAAAAATATTAATTTAAATCTTTTTCAAAACAGAAATTACCAAATAAAAACAAAATGATTAATACGTTTATGTTTTAAGAATTTTTAAGATATTTAGCTTTTGATTTTGTTTTTAATTTTGAACAGAATATTTTTTGAAAAAATAAATAAAATAAAAAAATTTGACGCTCGATAAAAAAATAAATTTAAAATTTTGTACTAATATTCACAATATTTAGTAATTTTTTTTGCTGATTTTAGCAAACCGGTCTTAAGTTCCGCTTTACAAAAAGTTTACTAAAATTTAGTAGCGGCTACTATATTTTCTACTAATTTCATTGTACTACACGTCAGCAGACATGTATTGCTAAGATTAGCAAAATTTCCCGTAATAACAGCAAAGTTTTCAGCTGCCATTACAGACTTTTTTTGGTGAGTGTATCTTGCGGAAAGTTTTCTCATACCCAAGTGATCATTCAATATTGAAACCACTGAGCCATGTAAGATGCCTATGTTTTCCCCAATCTGTCGCACATTCAATCTCCTATCGGCCAACACCATATGGTGAATATTTTCCAATTGTTTTGGGTGTAGATACCTCAACTAGACGTCCAAAACGTTCGGCATCTTTCGTGATGGTAAGGACACAACAAAAGTCAGTAAACCACTTTTTTACCATTGAAATCGATGGTGCAGAGTCCCCATAGTATTTATTAAGTTTTTCCTTGGTTTGATTGACGGTTTTTTTTTCGCAAAAAATAATGTTTAATAAGCACTCGAAATTTACTTTTTCCATTTAAAAAAAAAATTCACGAGGTTGTATGTTATGAACAGCTGTTAAACGCAATGTAAAAGACCGAACTTGCTCAAAATTTGACAGTACTCTATTATAAGGTGGAACTTGATGGGAGCAGTGTTGCATTTTATATAACTACGAGGCAAGTTCGCAAAGTCACGGACTTATTGACCCGCCCTCGTATTATGAGTCAGATTTTGGGATGACCTATATAATATGTATTTGACTTGTTTTTTTGGTGTTTGTGTTAAGTTTAGGGATTTCGAGGGTTCTAATATATGTAGTAAAATTGTATGGCCATCATTTTTGTAAAACATTTCATTCCCACGCTCCCCCTTTTTAGGGGTGTTTTTCACGATTTGTTAGAATAGAACCAAAAATTTACTATTATGTGGGGGAGTTATAGGCTTAATATTCAGAATATTATGTTGTTTACTGTCTGAAGTTTAATAAAAAAGTTTTCCGTTCCATTTAAAAATAAAGGAACATACATTTATTTTTCGAAGAAATATCTATATTAACATTTTTATACATTTATTCGAAATAATTTACTATCATTTACCGATTTTTTCAGTTTCATTTGTTTTTTAATTTCTTTGAAATTTAATAAAAATTTACCCACAAAACAGAAATTTGTGGTTTATTTGTGTCCGTTACAGTTATTACAAATTTAAATTTTGTTTGCTGTCTGTTTCAAAAAAAATATTCAAAAAATTTCAATTTATTTTTTTTTTTTTTTTATTTAAATTGGTTGTATGTATACAAAATTTTTCAATTCTAATTACAAGAACTTCATAAACACGCACACATACACAAACACATTCATACAAAAAGTGTCTATAGCAATGCATACATACATTTTGGATTAACAAAAAAAATAAACAAAAACTAAAATAAGGGAAACAATTTCAAATAAATGATAAAATTATTTATTTTTTAAGGAATTGGAATTTTGACATTTATTTTAACTGATCATATCATTTGTTTCTTACGGATGTGTCAGTTGATTAATCAAAATTTAAAAATAAATAACAAAAGGCATCATAAATGAAAATTAAGTAGACCGGTTTTTAAATGAAATATCATTCCTTGTAAATGACATTTTCTGTTATTTTAACTTACAAACTATTTTAAGTGTACTTTAAAAAAATTTTAAATTCTAAGGCCTTTTTTAATAAAAAAACATAGATTCTATGGACTTTTTTTAATAGAAAAATTCTTAGATTCTAAGAACATTTTGGAGATTTTTTTTAAATAGTCCTTAGAGTCTCAGAATTTTTTTTTTAAGAATAAGTCCTTATAATCTAAGAATATTTCTAATAGAAAAAGTCCTTAGAATCTTAAACTTTTTCATGATGAAAAGTCCTTAAAATCTAAGATTTTTTTATATAAAGAAAGGCCTTAAAATCTAAGTTTTTTTTTAAAGAATATATGAATTTTTATCTAAAAAAGATTTTGCAGAATCTGAGAATTTTACTTTAAAGAAAACTGCATGGAATCTAAAAATATTTCTATCAGAAAACTTCCTAAAAATCTAGTATTTTTGTTTCGTAGAAAACAACTCTTGGGATCTACAGACTTTTTGTTATAAAAAATTATTTTAGTAATATTCTGAGTATTTTTTCCACAAGAAAGTCGTTATTTTACATGATATGAATTAATAAACATATTTAAAAAAAATAAAATTATTGTTTTTATTAAAAAGAATTAAAAAATATAAAATGTTAATATAGAATCGTTTTGACAATGCATTTTTTCAACAATGAATTCTTTAGTGTAAATGATAATTTTATATGTATAAGGCAATTTCGAAAATAAAGCTGCCAGGTGAAAATTATCATAAATGGGTGACTGAACTGATAAAATTTTTTTTTATGAAAACAAGACAGTATTATGACCATAAATGTCAAAGTCATGTTTTATTGGATTTATAATTATGCATTTTGTAATTCCATAATTATCATATTTTTGTTACCACACTATGTTTACAGCAAATCATGTTATAAAATAGAAAATGGTAATCATGAAATAATAAAATATTAACTAACATATAAAAATGATGAAGCGACCATATTGATGTTTAGAACCTATTAACAAACTAACAACAAGCATAATATTGTAGCAGTGATTATGAGATAAGAAAAGGCATAGCAATAAAGATCTTCAATACTTAATTTATGTTAAGAATAAACAACAATATTGACAGTAAATCTTATCCAATAAAGATAAGAGCTATACCTTAACATAATACATAAAATTACATCTTATTGATTACCTTTATTTTTCCCTTATCTGTGCTCTATGAAAAACAAATTAATATTCTAATCATAGAACACTCTATCTATATTCTATTCTCTAAAAGGCTTTTTACACTAAACAACATCTTTATGAAATGCATGGAAGATGTTGAAAATGTGAAACAAGTGTTTGCATTGGCAACATCTTTCATCTGTTATTTATTCAGCTGTCAAAAAAATAAATGAAAAGGACGCATATTTTTTGTTAAAAATAAAAAATGGATTTAGGGAAAGCATTAATCATTGAAGTAGTTGTTGCTTTGCAAGAACAAACCCGAATTTTAATGCAGTAAATTGAAATATTAAAAGCCATTCTGGAAGATGATGATGATGATGATGAAGAAGAATTTTTGGTAGACATAAGTATGAAATTCTTACATCTGCCGCTCATTTTTCTTTGTTGAATAATTTTTTTTCTGCTTATTTTCTGCAATGCTAGTGATGGCACAAAGAAAATCGTTTTTTTTTTAGTGATGACACTTAAATTAACGAAAGATGTAAGATGGAGCAAAATGAGAAAGGATCATCCTTTGTAGATGTAGGAAGATGTAGAATATTTAGCCTGTATAATTCTTATGGGAAGATGTTAACATCTTTGCAAATTGATGAAAGATGTAAGATGTAGCTCAGTGTAAAAAGGCTATAAGATTTAATAGTGATGATGTTGCAACCATGTTTTTTCTCTAAGTCCACATATATTTTTTTTTGTCCCCTCTACCAAAATCCACAGGCAGAACCCTGTAATTTTAAAAAAAGTTCAATTCGAAGTTCAATTTTAGTATTTTTTAGTATTACCAGACTCTGTCTATGCTACACTCACCAAAAAAAGTCTGTAATGGCAACTGAAAATTTTGCTGTTATTACGGGAAGTTTTGCTAATTTGAGCCCAGCGGTATTTTTTGCTAATCTTAGCAACACATGTCTGCTGAGGTGTAGTACAATGAAATTTGTAGAAAAATTAGTAGCCGCTACTAAATTTTAGTCAACTTTTTGTAAAGCGGAATTTAAAACCGGTTTTCTAAAATCAGCAAAAAAGTTTACTAAATTTTATTACATTTTACAAATTAGTAATTTGTAAAATGTAAATAGCAAAGAGATTTGCTAAATAATAATTTTGATACTAAAAATTAGTACAAAAATAGTAAAGTGGGATTGAAAACCGTTTACAAATTTTTAAACTAACTTTTTTTTCTGAGTGTACTTTCAGGTACTAAACCGGTACTCTTTATTTTTTGGCCGCGTTTTGTCTTCGACATAAAAACATAAAAATAATATATTTATAAATTTGAACACTAACACACAAGAGAAAATTGCAGAGATATAGCAAAAATCACTTCTAATTTATGAAATTGTTTCATATAAAGACCTAGTTGTTTTTGACTTCACTTCTTAACCCCTAAATGTGACATTGGGCCGCTTAAAAAATACGTGTCTCTTATTTTTCTCTCCTTATCACATATCCGCTGTTCATTTAGATCGCAAAGAACCCATACGGACACCTTTCATGTTAGTGTAAAAAGGTATCAAGTCCACTTAATGAGAAAGTTTGTCGGTAAAATCCATTAATACAACTGTTAAAGATATACGCAGTTAAGCGAAAAAGGTATTTTTCGTTAGTTGGTTGTTTTGTATTTTTTCATTGAAAAACTACTGTGTTATAGTAACTGTCAATCTTTTTTGAATGTACATTTAAATGCGGTATGATGGAACAATTGGATTTCCGAATTAATGTTTCAACTATCGGGTGATTTTTTAGCAACTTTCTTTTTGGCAACACATTTTTTTGTTAGCTCCGCTGTTTTCGTGTAACATGTAACTGTAAAAAATGTTCAGTTTGGTTCATAATACACTCAGAAAAAAAAGTTAGTCGAAAAATTTGTAAACGGTTTTCAATCCCACTTAACTATTTTTGTACTGATTTTTAGTAAAGAAATTATTATTTAGCAAATCTTTTTGCTATTTACATTTTACAAATTACAGTGTTTTTACAGAATATTTACAAATTTTTGTTGATAATTTCAGAAATCATTTTACAAATTTTTTAAATCCGATTTGCTAAAATTAGCAAAAAAAAAATGTACTAATTTATAAAAAGTGGACATTGAAGGAATTGTTATTTCTAATTAAAACTTACACCTACAAACTTAAATTGCCTTAAAATGTTACATAGATTAAGAAAAATGATGGGAAGTGAAGATACCGACTCGTGTCTAAAAATAGGACAACCACTTAAAATAGCACTAAAAGGTTTTTTTAGTTCTAAAAATCAGCCCAAAAACAATTAAATTTTTACCTTAAAAGTAAAAAAAAAAATGATTAAACAAAATGATAATTTCGTTAATATTTTTACAATTGTTAAACCTTTGATTTTTTTTATTTTTGTCAAAAATATTTTTGAAAAAAATAATTAAAATAAAAAATTTTTATGCTTGATAAAAAAAATAAATTTGAAATTTTGTACTAATATTTATAATATTTAGTAAATTTTTTTGCTGATTTTGGCAAACAGATTTTAAATTCCACTTTACAAAAAGTTTACTCAAATTTAGGAGCAGCAGCTAATTTTTTCTACTAATTTCATTATACTACACGTCAGCAGACATGTATTGCTAAGATTAACAAAAAATACAGCTGGGCTCAAATTAGCAAAATTTCCCGTAATAACAGCAAAACTTTCAGTTGCCATTACAAACTTTTTTTGGTGAGTGTATAACCATGAATCGACTTACAAACGAACAACGGGTGCAAATCATTAAATTTTATTGAGTGAGAAATGTATTTCTATAGAAAAACTGTCTTCAGTGACGAAACTAATTTTTGAATGGTGTGAAGAGCAGTCAGAAGCATTGCAAGAACTGCCAACGCATCCCAAAAAATGTACTGTTTGGTGTGGATTATGGGCCAGTGGGATCATTGGACCGTACTTTTTCAAAGACGGCGAAGGCAGGAACGTTACTGTGAATGACGAGAGCAATGATTACAAACTTTTTTTTGCCAAAATGGAAGAGCTGGACGTGGCTGACATGTTGTTTCAACAAGAGGGTGCCACATGCCACACAGGACGCGAAACAATGACTCTATTGAGAGGCCTGTTCGGTGAACAGTTTATTATGGTGAGGCTATGTTAAGGCTCATGTCTATAGGGACAAGCCCGTAATGGTTGACGCATCGGAAGCCAATATTAAGGAATTTATTCGTGAGATATCGGCCGATATGTTGGCCAAAGGAGTATGCCAAAATTGGACCATTTGAGGCGCAGCCGCGGTCAACATTCACTTGAAATCCGTTCTATCGACTCAAATAAAGATTTTATACATTTCTCTATATTTTATGTGTTTTTTTTTTCAAATCAAATCCGAAAGCTCTTTTATTCCACTAGAAACTATGGCAAAACAATACCATGTACACTCAGAAAAAAGTTAGTAGAAAAATTTACTATTTTTGTACTGATTTTTGGTAAAATATTATTATTTAGTAAATTTTTTTGCTATTTACATTTTGCAAATTACAGAATATTTACAAATTTTTGTTGCTAATTTCAGAAATCATTTTACAAACTTTTGAAAACCGATGTTATTTCTAGTAATTAATACTTAGGCGGAGTTTTAGGATTTAGATTATCTTTAAACTCAGTTCATCGAAGTTTGAATACTGATTTTGAAATTTGTTATAACTTATTTTATTTCAACAAAAACCAAAACTGTATGTAAAAATAGGTTATCCACTTAAAAATCAGCCCAAAAAACAATTAAAATTTAACCTTAAAGTAAAACTAATTTACTTAAATATTTTTCAAAAAAGAAATTACCAAATTAAAACAAAATGATAAATTCGTTTATAGTTTTACAATTTTTAAAATATTAAAAAAAAAAAATAATATAAAAAAAAATTTGATGCTCGATAAAAAAAATTAATTTAAAATTTTGTACTAATATTAATAATATTTAGTAATTTTTTTTCTGATTTTAGCAAAAAGATTTTAAATTCCACTTTACAAAAAGTTTACTAAAATTTAGTAGCGACAGCTAATTTTTCCTACAAATTTCATTGTACTACACGTCAGCAGACATGTGTTGCTAAGATTAGCAAAAAACATACCGCTGGGCAAAATTTCCAGTAACAGTTGCTATAACAGACTTTTTATAATGAGTGTAAGGTCATTAGAGAGAATTTTGGTTTTATTTGACATACTAACCCTAATCTTTACTTTTTTATGAATCTTTAAAATTTGTTGCTGTAGTCGAGAGAACATGTTTTATAATATGTCTGGTATTGTTATTTCGTACTAATTATGCGAATGCTGATTCATATCAAAGAATACATGTTGAGGTTAATGAACTTTATTTTGCTGTTGACATCAATAAAAGTTTGGATGCTGTTAAACGTGATTAATTATTATTCATCTAAATAAATTAAGAAATACAAACTAGTTCCGTTAAAGTAGTCTGTTAGATTTTAATCTGTAGACTGAAATAAATAAATATAAAAATAGTTAAACTGCATCAATTGCAGTTTTTACAAATTCTAATAAGAAAAAGGAATCAACAAGGGCATCCTCCATCGCTTACACTCGTATATGCAGTAGAGAATCCAAGGTTAACCCCATATATTTTTTAGTGTCATCTGGAATGTTTTTGGGGTAATAGAGGCTTGATAAGATTTTTTAAAAAGTATCAAAAAAGGCTTCGGATAAAATTCGTTAAAATCTGAGAAACATTGAATGTCGGAAAAAGAAAAAAATTATGTATGATAAAGTTTATTAAGATGTAAAGCTTCAAAAATTTAAAAAAAAGTAATTTTTGCGACCATTTTCATTCTCTATCACATATTTAAGTTTCATTCAGATCAGCATGTACACTCAGAAAAAAAGTTAGTACAAAAATTTTAAACAGTTTTCAACCCCACTTTACAATTTTTGTACTGACTTTTAGTAAAACAATTAATATTTAGCAAATCTTTTTGCTATTAACATTTTACATATTGCAGAATTTTTACAGAATATTTACAAATTTTTGTTGCTAATTTCAGAAATCATTTTATAAATTTTTGAAAAATGATTTGCTAAAATTAGCAATAAAAATTAATAATTTAAAAAAAAGTGGATATTGGGGGAAATGTTATTTCTAATAATTAAAACTTACACCTACAAATTTAAATTGCCCTAAAATGTTACATAGAATAAAAAAAGGGATCTGAAGTGAAGATACCGGAAATTGACCAAAAATATTTTTCAGAACATAAATTTGCAAATTAAAACAAAATGATAAATTCGTTTATGTTTGATTTTTTTTTCTTATTTTGTCTAAAATATTTTTTGGAAAAAACAAAAAAAATAAAAAAATTTTGTTGCTCGATAAAAAAAAAATAAATTCAAAATTTCATACTAACATTAATAATATTTAGTATTTGTTTTGCTGATTTCAGCAAACCGATTTTAAATTCCACTTTACAAAAAGTTTACTAAAATTAAGTAGATGCTACTAATTTGTTCTACTTATTTCATTGTACTATACGTCAGCAGACATGTGTTGCTAAAATTAGCAAAAAAAATACCGCTGGACTCAAATTAGCAAAATTTCCGCCATTAAAGACTTTTTTGTTGAGTGTAAACGTTGGGGAATTCCTTGTTAGTGTGTAAATAGTCAGTTAATTTACAAAGACCAAAACATTGTACGGAAATCGCTCTGAAGAAATGGAGGGACAGAAAATCGGAAAACTCTCTTGGTTCTTACAAAATTATACTCTTCATTGAGCCATCACACACGAGAACAATTGTGCTTGCATAACATGACAGCGAGGCGAAGAGAATAGTTTTTTGTTGGCGTAAAGTTTCAACCAGTTTCTATCCTGTATTATCAGCACAAAACCAATACATGGACATTTTTAAAAAACGCATAACCTTAAATAAATACAAAAAAACACTAACACACAAAGAGCTTTGTATACGTATACATTTTATGCCAAATGAATTTTCATACCGTGAGTTACGAAAATAAAAAAATATTTTGCTTAAATATTGTCTCGTGTGTGAGAGCTCATTAAAAAGAAAAAATAACAGAAAAATTCGCCATTTTGTAACAACAATTTTACCCCTAATTTGAAAATTTGGCCAAAATGGAAAAAAAGTTTAGGCTAAGTAATTTCAGCTAAAGCGCTTGTAAGTCCGAAAAAAATAAAGAAGTGACAAATAAGGCAAATTTTTTTTTAAATTCCTTATCTTAAGTGGTTAAAGAAAGAATTAACCAAAGAAGAAAATTGCATTTACAGATTTTAAAAATATTGAAAACCTACCATTTTAGACAATTTTTCGTCTCTCCTGCTAATTTGTGTTTTTAAAATCGGACTTAGCCCCTTTTCACACTAAGCTAACTATATAAAATTTTGTTCGCATTCAATTTTGTTGTAAAACTTTTGAATGTAAAGGAAATAACTGTTTACTAATAATTTGTTTTAATGTTTAATTTTGTGCTTTAACTATAAAAAAAGTAAACCGAATTAAATTAAAAATTTATATATTGCAAAATAATACAATTTGATAAAATTATTTGTAATTAGTTAAAGTTTTTCAAAAGTGTTGCAAATTGCAATTGCAGCAGTAATAATAAAGTTGGGCAAACAAGTATTCTTTATTCAAGAGGTAAAAAACAATGGTAAATGGCAAATGATAGTTTTGCCGAGGAGGAGGTCTATGTGACTTGTTACATTAATTGCCCTGCTATGGGAAAAAGTATACCGTATCAATACTAGACAGTATTTCTTATTCTAAAAATAATAAAAAAATTTTTTAATTTTTTTTAGAAAGTGTATGAAATAGGGGGTAGATGAATATTAGCAAATTTAGCGCTTATTTTTACTATATTTTTACAGGGAGGGACATTAGGTATCACACTATAGGAAATTGATGCTACTTTTTGAAATAGCATCCATCATATGTCAATTTGGTTTTCATATTCGTAAAGTAGAAACATGGGCAATTTGTAGTGAATAACAATGAATCGCTATACGCCTAAGCCGTAAGAATTTGAAACTCAACGAAGAAGTGGTTGATATTGTGGGCATTGTGGTGCAATTGTTAGCGCGTTGGACTATTGCAAAGAAGGTTGCGTGTTCGATCCCCAGCGACAGCAACATGAATTCATCAAAATATTATATATGAGTTTTTCTATCCCTCATAGATATCGCGACGGTCTTCTTCGGTATTCCCATAGCACTTAACATAAAAGGGCTATGAACGAGAAAACTTCAACAAGTTCTTCATCATATGGCGAGCAACAACTGTTCTTAGATTAATCATCTCGCTTAATTACAGTGCTGCCATATTTAAAACCCTTCACCTTTCGCCACTTGTCACCTGTCATCTTTCCTCTATCTCCTTTCCAAAGAAACACACATTAATTACACACAGAGAAAAATTTTGTAGTTTCGGTTGCTACTACTAAAATCAGTTGGCACAACTGAATATTGGATTCCACCACAAAAATTCGGTTAATACAACTGAATTTTAGTAACCATACCCAAAATATCCAGCACTCACATTTGATTTTGGTTGTGCTAACCGAATTTATTGGTTGTCGCAAGCCAAATATATTTTTAAATTTGGTTGGCACTTTCTTTCTCTTTGTGTAGTAGGAAGAATTTTCTCAGTGCACCGAAAAAGACAGATTCATGCTGACAACCGAATTTGTAGCCAATCGAGTGGTTCGGTTGTGGTAACTGAATTTTTCGGTTGTTACAACTGAAAAACAATTGATACATGAGTAATTTTACTGTGACAACAGTATTTCGCTTGCCTCAATAACAATTCGGTAGTCACAACCAAAAAATTCGTTTGCTACAACTGAACCATTCATTTGGCAACAAATTCGGTTGTCAGCACGAATCTGGCTATGTTTCTTATCTTAAAAAAAAGAAAAAAGGTGATTGGACCTAGCCGATGATAACGCTATTACGGTGAACGGCGACCGCTTTAGAGAAATGTTGACTTCATTTTTCTTACAGGAGGTTGATTATTTGGACTTGAAGAATATATGGCTCCAAAAAGACGGTGCCGCTTCTCATACTACAGCTACACAATGCGCATTTTGAAGCATCCTTAGCACGCGTAATCTCGCTTTTCGCCAATTCTCCCAATTAAGCTGTTCCGGACTTCTTCCTCTGAGGATATTTTATGTTCTTGGTGTACACAAACAAGACCCGCCGCACTTTGGAGAAGTTAAAGAACAACATTCCAGCCGAAATTGACAACGTGACACCTTAAATGCTGCGCACAGTTATGCGAAATGTAATAAAAAGTAGGCAAATTTGCATCAAGACGGGCGCCGGTCATTTGTCAGGCATAATTTTTCACAATTTATTGAAACAAAATTTAAAAGTGGGAATACACATAACCATATAAAAACCAATTAATTTTTTTACTTTAAACAAAAGTTTTAGCGAAAGAATATCAAATGATGGTTTTTGCCCCAACCTGTTTTGTAATTTAATGGATTTTTGAAAATGTTAGAAATGAGTGAATTGTACACTCACAATACTATTTCGTTAAAAACAACTTAAAATACATATTAAATTAATCGAAAATACAATCAAAAAGAGGACTACTGATTTTCCATTATATTCAACCCATTTTGTTGTTTATTTTTAATCATTGTTTAATAATCGATAAAAGTAAAAACAATAGAAAGTCGTTTAAAATAATCATCAAATTTTTATTGACAAAAAGTTAGAAAAAACTACTTTTGTGGTTTGTTTTTCAAATTGAAAGTTTTTTTTTATTTGCATGTAATTACAAAACAGAACACAACACATGCAGATGTATATATTTTTATTGGCTTTGTGTGTCTGTATAATTGAATAATTTCTTGTAATTTTTATTGAAAAATTTTGTATATACACAAACTATTTTGGTAAAAAAAACAAAAAGGAATTATATAAATTTCTATTTTTTGAAGCAGAAAATATCAACTCCTACTGAATGTCTGTAAATTTGTATAGTTTGTTTTTGAATGACTCAAATAGTTAAAAAATATATTTCTATGAATTTCAATTGATTCTTCGTTTAAGAACAAACTTTACGTATTACTTTTTTAATAAACTACAGTCGGTAACGGAAAATATATTGTGAGTGTATAGTAGGATTCTAGATCATGTAATCATATTCTTTTTATAAATTATTTTGTTGTAAAGAAACATGAACATTTTTTTATTAGTAAATTATAGAGAATAAAAATTGAGAAATTCCACAGAGCCGGCAGGATAAAATACTTATTATTAGTTGTAGATTTAATATGGATTAGAACAAACATTTGAAATTAAATGCTTCATATAAGCTGTGTTGCTTGATACTTTAAGAATTAAAGTTGATAACAAACACTGTAAAATATAGAGGATAAATATAAATTGTCAAATTTCGTTGATGTTAGTCTAATTGTGTTGTTGTTTACAAGTTTGTTAATTTGTTTCCTAACGCTCAATATAAAATAGACAATCATCAACAAGCAATGACCAAAAGTGGAGAAGAGCATGGATATTGACAAGGTTGGGTAGCGCCAACCGATAGAATACTGGCTCTGTGGAATTTCTCAATTTTTATTCTCTATAATTTACTAATAAAAAATGTTCATGTTTCTTTACAAGAAAATAATTTATAAAAAGAATATGATTACATGATCTAGAATCCTACTATTACTATTCACTTACAAAATAACAAATCAACAATTCATAAAAAACTCCATTAATGTTAGAAATTTTGTTAATAGTGTTTTTCATGGGTACACGCAGAAGATATTTTTGAATATGTTTACAGGCAAATATATATTTGTTTCAAAACTACCATATATATATTTGGAACATGTTTCCAAAAATTTTATGTTTCCAGGTAAATATTGTAATTTTTCCAACTAAAGACTTATAAAGGGTGGTTAAGTTTTAAAGGCCGATGTTGAATGTGAACCACACCTAAATTTCAAGTTTTTTTTCTGTATTTTATTTGACATTTCTCAATTTCAGACTAACTCAATTTGAACCATGGAAAGATATACAATCGAGCAACGCGTTAAAGTTATTCTGGCTTATTATGCAAATGGGCGTTCAAATCAAAATGCATATCGTGGACTTCGTGATTTTTTCGGTCAATTTAATCGTCCAAATGTGCGTACAATCGGAAAAATCGTGCAAAAATTTGGACAAACTGGGTCTGTAGGAGATGTGAAAACACCAGTGCATGCTCCTACAGCAGAAAATATTGCTGCTGTTCGCGATAGTGTGGCTGAAGAGCCGTCCACCTCAGCTCATCGTCGTGCCCAACAATTGCACCTCTCACGCTCGTCGTTGATGAACATTATGCATAAAGACCTACATTTACACGCTTACAAGGTGCAATTTACTCAAGAACTAAGTTCTCTTGACCATTCCAAACGTCGTCAATGGTCAATGGTGGATGATCAATTTTCGAAGAAAATCATCTTCAGTCACATTTTCACCTCAGTGGATTCGTCAATAAGCAGAATTGGCGCATTTGGGCGAATGATAATCCAAGAGTGATTGTCGAAAAACCAATGCACCCATAAAGAGTGACTGTTGGGTGCGGTTTATGGGCTGGCAGCATCATCGAACCGTTTTTTTTTTTTTTTTTTCAAAATGAGGCCGGTCAGGCAGTTACTGTGAATGTGAGATGATAACGAACTTGTTATGGCCCGACTTGAAAGATATGGATGTACACGATATGTGGTTTCAACAGGACGGTGCCACTTGCCACACAGCTAACGAAACAATGGCTCTTTTGCGCGACAAATTCAATGGCCGTGTTATCTCACGTAGTGGCGATGTCAATTGGCCGCCAAGATCATGTGATTTGACACCGTTGGACTTCTTTCTTTCTAAAGGATGAGATAATTCGGCACATTAACGGCATAGAACCTCAATTATGCCTCAGCGTCATCCCAAATTTGGACCATCGGATTGAGGTGTGCCGCCGAGGTCGCGACGGCGATTTGGCCGATATTTTGTTCCATACATAATTGAACCATACCATATTATCATATTAAAAAGATATGACAATAATTTCCTAAATAATTTGTGTTTTATTCAAAATCGGCCCTTAAAATTTAACCACCCTTTATATTTGTAATTGTAATTTTATTATTATTATTATACTTGTGAGATGCAAATATAATGATGATAAACATATATATGATTGCGATGGGTGCATTTCATCTGATTCAAACTTATATATGTTTGCAGACGAATATATTATGTTTACAAACAAATATATTGTGTTTGAAACACGACAAATATAATTTACAGAGCTTCCAAACATATAAGTGAAGTCAATGCAGAAAGTTTTAGACTGATATTCGGCTTCATTTTGAAGAAAATAGTCGTTGAATATTGTCTATCTTAAATATTCAAATAAAATTTGAATATTTATTCTTTAGCACCACACTAGATATGATAAGTACGATATTACACAATTTCATCCAAATGTAATTATTTTCCCTGACTATTTATAATATAAAACATTTTTTGTATCACTTCACTATATTATTTATATAAACATTTTTATATTTTTACAAATATAAACATAAATATGTACTTACCCTACTCATATTAAATTTTGGCATCGAAGGATATTTTGGACAACGTCCAAAGCCCACAGCATCCGCATTGTCCATTAATAGTAAAAATAAACATATTGCCGACAGGCATGTTTTAAAAAACATGTTTGATGATGGCGATGACGATGATGATGTTGATAGACAATTTAACATAATTCTTGTTTTATTTGTTTGTTATTTAAATTTAAATTCAATTTAACACTGTTGTACAAATATTATGAATTAGTTTATTGCAATTTTTGTTGGGGTTGATTTATTGTTATTGCTATTTTGTATGGTAAAACAAAAACAATATTATATAATGACTAATTAATTATTCCAAGTGACAAATAAATACTAAATAATGGTATGTAAATATTATTTTTTTTTAATATAAAAACTTAAAAAAAAGTTGGCAAATTACGTGAGTAACCAAATATAGAGGTTTGGAAATTTATATTAAATTATTTCCTCATCCAACACTTTGTTTTTATACGTATTATAGTTATTAAAATATGGAATGGATTGGAATTAAAACTTAAATATGGGAATATTTATAAAATTTTTAGTTTATTTTAGTTATTTTTAATATTTTCAAATTTAATTATTTTGTTATTAATGTTTTGAAAAAAAAAAAGAAATACCTACAAGGAAATTGTGTTTTGTTTAAATATTTCCTATAGGGGATTTTAATGGGAATATGCACAAAGTAGGTAAGCATGCGCGCAATGTTATGTAAAAAAATTTTGAATGCATTTTTATGGGGAAGTATACCACAACCGAGAATTGGAATTAAAATAATACTTTCTAAAAGAAGATAGTCATAGGCAAGTTTTTACCTAGACCGGATGGTATCCACCTGAGAATTAATTTAAGAAGAAAATATCATAATTTTTGATCTCAAAATATAACTCTGTGGACCAGTATTAGAATTTTTACTTAAAATTTCCTTAACCACACACATGCAATAAAACGATACCAAGCTATTGCCATATCGTTTCAGAAAAATGTCAAAATGATGTTAAAATACATATTTGTAATCTATAGCATGCGAAAAAGAATACATGGGCCGACAGATGGTGATTCTAAGTAGATGGGTACTCTTAAAGCTGGGTATCGGTCCTATAATTTTTGCTGTTGCAAATATCCAAAATTATTATTGGATCGATGATTGGCAGGAGGGAGGTGTAAAATGAAAAACTTTAATTTGTTAATACTAAGCTAATGTCCGGGAAATGGGATTTTCTACAAAGGTGCACTTAGTGCGGACAGTTCTCTGACTGTAATTCACTTGGGAGTGCCCAGAAGCAATTTATTTGCTTAACTGTACAAGCAGCTCACTACTTCCGGTCTTATACCAAGTATTTCCCGGGAAATGACCTTTCAGATTCCTCTGATAGCTAGCTAGTTTGAGAAAGCGCTTAGTCATGTAGCCTGAATGGTTACAGCACATCTCAGAGTCTCAGGCAAATAAACATAAATATTGACTACAGCATGACTGCATCGTGGATGTAGTGATTAAATAGAAGGCCACTCTCTGCCTGGAGGAGTTGCTGGCAGCCCCAGCTCCATGATCGGATGCTTTAGCCCAATCAGATAATCATCTTAAATGACAAAAACGAGTCCGTTTACGCTTGAACAACATTGGGAAATATTGCAAGCTTATATTCAAAGTGTGTGCTGTGTTGCTCAAACTGAGCGATTGTTAAAAAGTAATTTTGGCCGAAATGAACACATACTACGCCGCTTGAGACTGTCTTGCTAGTGTATAACACTCATGATTCCAGTCGTCGTACGGAGCTTTGATGAGAATGTAGCTGCTGTGGCCGCCAGTATGCAACTTAATCCAAGAACATCGACTCGCCATCGATCTCAGTAGCTGCGCACTTCATGCACCAACATTATGAGAACTTCGCACAAAGATCTCGGATTGTTCGCTTGAAGGCAAACTACCAACGGTTTCGTCTTGGCTTCTCAGTATGGGCCTTACAAATGCCCAAATCGGATATCGAATTTAAGAGAAAAATCATCTTTTCTGTCGAGGCGCATTTTCATATCGGCAGCTATGTCATCAAACGAAATTTCCGCATTTGGGTATCGGTGAACCTGGACGTCATTGTCGAGAAGCCAATGTATTCACAAAGAATGACAGTTTGGTGTGGATTTTTGAGTAGTTGCATCATTGGCCCATTTTTTCAAAAATGCTCATGGAACACCATTTTGGTCAACGGTACAGACCCATGATTACGGACTTTCAATTGGTTGAAATTGAAGATATGAACTTGGATTATCTTTGGTTTCAGCAGCATGTCACACAGCTCAACAAACAATTGATCTTTAGCGCGCTAAGTTCAGTAATGGTGTTATCAGCCGTCTTGGCGATGTCAATTGGACGCCTCGGAGCTGCGATTTGACCCAATGCCGTTAAAGACCGATGCTATGCGAATAATCTAGAAACGATTCACACCCTTAAGACTAATATCGCCTAAGACATTCGTGAGATAGATGCAGAAAAAGTTAACAATATCGGTAAAAATTGGACTGACAGAAAGAGCTACTGCTAAACCAAAATGAAATCGTGATCCATTTATAATGGGAATATTTGTTAAAGCTATAATATACCAAAGGAATTTAAGTTTAGTTCATTTTAATTCAGTGTTAAAAAGATACTTGTATTTGGACCACCTTTTATATGTATTAGAGTTGCCATCAAAAATATGGGGATATTTTTTTTCTGAATTTTATGAGGGCCCGGATAATTATTGTGCCGCATAGGTCCAATTAAATTTTAACAAACAGTTTAATACAAATTTTATGGGGAAACAGCCAGGTAGTAAGGAACTTCACATTGTTAAAATGAGGCTTAGTCTAAATTACATATGGTAAGCATTTGGGCGAAATTGGATAGCTGTAAGCTTTGTACCTTTAAGGTCAAATTTTCGGAATATGAAGGCAATTGCCAAAAAAAAAAACCAAGTAAAAAACGCCTTAAATTCGCCTGTGACGAATCTTTGAATACCCAATACCAATGTCCTAAAAGAAATGTTCTCACTTTTTTTGATACAAATAATGTAAAAAACTTTTGAAGTAAAATTATGGTGATAAAAATTTTTTGAGGTGAAAAACTTTTTTGGATGTAAAAACAAATTTTGTTATTGGAAAAAAATTTTGAGGTGAAAATAATTTTTGAAGTGAAAGAAATTTTATGAGGTGAAAAAATTTTAGTAGTAAAAAATATTTTTTGAAGTGACAATTCTAAGTGACTGGTGAAAAAAGAAGAGGCAATATTTTAACTATCAAATTGTACTAAAATAAACTAATTTGTGTGGAAAATTTAGAGGTAACTACATATTTTCGCCCATAACTTTTAACCTGCTGGACCGATTTTGCTCAATAGCAAACTGCTTGGGAAGATGTCCATTAATCTAGGTAAATATGAGCGGGGAGCTGGCATCTTCGCGTCATGATCACCATTTCAACAGACAGATAGACGGACAGACAAACGGACATCGCTAAATCCACTTGAAATCGCATAAGGGTTTCGAATATATATACTTTTGAGGTCTTAGACATACATATATTTCGACACGTTACAAACGGAATGACAAACTGATATACACCCTCACCATATATGGTGAGGGGTATAAAAATGTAAACAATTGTGTTATTCGGAAGAAAATAAGGTTTAAAAATTGAGGTAAATGGTGTATGGTTTTTTAATTGTTCCAAATTTCCGAAACTTTGACCCCGAAGGTTTCCATATCAGTTTTAACCCAAAATATACAATATTTCGCTTAGGTGTCATTGGCACTCCAATATGTAACCATAGTGCATTGTATTATGTTTAATACGAAAAAATCCAAGTATTCACTATAGGATTCTTCCCTGGTTTATTTACTTATTTTTTTTTTTTGCTAAATAAATTAAGTAGTACAGTGTTAAAATTTATGGATTTAGGTCTTGAATTTTCCATATTTTATATATATGGACGAGTATATAATATTTTCTTTCTCCAAGTTCAATATTGAAAATTAACGATGCATTCATTTAGTCATGTTTTGAAAAGTGCAGCAAGCTCAAAAATTTAATATATTTGATAAAAACCAGGAAATACTTCTACTATGGTTTTCCATATTTTGAAAATGTTGTATGTTGCAACAAGTGGTTTAAAAATGTGTACTTAAAATTGCTTTATTAATATTTCAAAAAAAAATCATATTTTTTTAAACTATCCATAACAGTTTATTTCCGTTGAATGGTTAACATTTTTTCTTCAAAAATTTCTCTTTAATTTATGACTATATTTTTGTTGGGTAAATATAATTTATTTGTTATTAAATTTAATATTTATTTTATTACAAACAATTTCTTTTACAAATAAAAATACAATATTTTTGTGTGTTAACTTTGCAATACAATTTGGTCTGCATTTATAGTTTTGGGTTTTTTTTTTTCTGTGTTGGTTTATTTTTGCACCCAATTAGTGTTGGTTTTTTTTTATTTGTTGTCCAAAAGTGAAATACTATTTTGTTTTTTTTTTTTGTAATTATATAAACCAAAAAACTAAAAGCACTTGCTAAGTTGTTTTCATTGTTAAACCACGCACTTAAATATTTAATTTTTTAAAAGTTTTTTTTTATCCAATTTCAATTTTACAACAAGATTCATAAGAAATATCTGAAGTGTGTTTACTTTAAACCGACCGGCCACGTAGTTGTAACGTAGTTGTTCCTACGAATGTTCAAAGAGTACTGTCTGTTAGTTGAGTTTCTGAGTTTTGATTTCATCAAGATCTGATGTTGTGATTTTAAGCCACAGTTTTGTGGTTGACTCTCTGTTTTTTTTTCTTATGTATTTTAGAGATAAATATAACATAGAGCAAGCAGCCATAAAAGAATTGCTTTGTTTCGGAAAGGGTTTAATTGAAAATTATTATTTGTCATGGAAACAGTTTAAATAAGTGAAACATTTATTTGTAATAGGACCATAATTGAATTTCTCTACACTCAAAAAATTTTGTCAGTTATTATTGTATAAACAGTTATTTGTGTAGTAATCAATAGTTGTTAATTTTAACTGTATTTACTGTTGTTTTTGTATGGAAAGACAAAAACTAATATTTAATAAAAAAAAAACTGTAAAAAATATTTCTTGAGTCAAATCTTGTATTCTAAAATGATGTGGCTCTATCTCTTGGAGGATAATTAGGCGATAATTTCTGTCGCGGATTTATCTTCCGCCGAGTTTTTGCGATGTAGATTATCTTTAAACTCAGTTTATCGCAGTTTGTAACTGGAAAACTGCTATTGAAAATTCGTTTGTGTTGTTTTATTTCAATAAAGATCAAACTTTTATGCAATGAAAAGTTGTTCTGACAAATTTATGTTTATAAACTTGGAAATGGCTGACAAAATTCGATTTCGGTTTAACTAACCCAAGTTTAACTCACATCCCAAAAACTCAGCTTAAGAACTATAGCTCGAGAGTAGACATTTACTTCCGAAGAGAGGAACTTTTGCAGTAAGAACCTAAATATTGCTGCACACAGAAAAATAAAATTGATTCCAAAAGTGTATTTTGGTTGCGATAAGCAATAACTTCGGTTAGCACAACCAAAATCAAATGTGATTGCTGAATATTTTAAGTGTTGTCACCAAAATTCAGTTTTATTAACCCAATTTTCGTGGTGGAAACCAACTTTCAGTAGTAGCAAACCAATTTTTCTCTGTGTGCCTGACATTTTCGCATTAATATATATTCATGGATATTACAGACCGCTAAGAAATAATTACTCTTAAAAGACTCTAATATAAAGGGTGGGGCAAAAACCATTATCTGATTTTCTTTCGCTATAACTTTTGCTTAAAGTGAAAACCCATTCGGTTTTTAACTGATTATATTTATTTGCACTTATAAATTATGCTTCCATTAATTGTTGAAAATTATGTACGACTAATAACCGCCGTCGGCGTTGATGCAAATTTGGACTCTTTTGATTACTTTTTGTATAACTGTGCGCAGCATTTGTGGTGCCTTCATTAATTTCTCCAAGGTGCGGAATTTGTTCGCGTACACCAATGACTTCAAATATCCCCAGAAAAAGTAGTTCGCGGCAGTCAAATGGGGACATATGGCTGACCAAGTCAATTCACCGAAACCCAAGATTATAAGAGCTGGGAAGGTATCCTTAAAAATACGCATTGTCTCGCGTGTAGTTATACAAACGGCCCCGTTATGTTGGCAGCACATGTCGTCCAAATCCATATAATCAACTTCCAGTTAAAAAAAATTTAGTGGGCATTGCTCTACAGCGGCCGCCGTTCAGCATAAAAGCATTACCGTCCACCAAACGATGACTTTGAGAGAGTGTAATGGTGTTTCATAAAATATGCGGAGATTTTCCATCCACCAGAACAGATAATTTTGCTTACTGACGTGGCCGCTGAAATATTATTGTCGAATTATTTAGCGCAAACATTGTCACAATTACCGCACGCTCTTGAGGCGTAAAACAATTCATTGTTATTCACTATAAATTTCGCAAGTGTTTACTTCACGAATGTCACAACCAAACTGACATACGATAACATTTGTAAAAATGGTAGCACATTCCAATAGGGTGCTACTTATTGCCCCACCTTGTATGATAATTTTAGATCGTTCAATTTTTAGAGTCAACATTTTTCAACATTCACTGTAAAAAGTAATCATAAACTACTTAGAAAGTTCAAAAATTCCTAAACGATTATGAGTCAACAAAGGAACGCTGAGAAAAAAGCTTCATTGGCAACGAAAAATATACTTGCTATAGCTATGATTTTAGAAGATTTGAGGAATCTTCTAAGAGTCTTTTCAGACTCCAATTGTACACTGGGAAACATATTATAAACAATCTCTACTAAATTACACTGTTAACACAATTTATTCAATGTGATCACTAATATTATTTGGCTTGGTTATGTTGCCGTATCAACGTTCTATCTCTAACTTCAAGCATACCTTAGGGTGCTCGTATTTTTATGTGTAGTGAGAATAACTGGAAGGTGGCAGAAGTTTCTGGAAGTTAATGCGGTAATGCTATATATCGGAAATATCCAGTGGGTTGTAGTCTTTGCTACTAATGTGGTCAACTGCTAATTCCAATTTCACACAGAGCAACTTTTGTTGCTGCAATTCTTGTCAATTTTCTTTTAAAGTTGCCTTTATGTTCACACAGAGAAAATTTTTTCAGCAATTTTCATCCGTACCGATTTCCACTCTTCTTTCCCCTCTCTCCGACAAACTCAAGACCTGCGCAACAAAAGATTCTCTGTGTGAAATGGGACTAACATGATAGTGAAGAGTTGCCATTGATGGCAATTGATTTCCATTTTAGGACTGGCATATGGTAATTACGGTTTCTATGATTAAATGCAAATTGTAATTTCGGTAATAATAAACAATTTTTTTTTAATTTATTTATTTGTAAGATTTCTAAATATCAATGGAAACGATAGAAGGCTTAAAACGGAACGCGAAGTACTAAATACAATTTTTCCTATGAAAGATTTTCAAAAGAAATGTTTGTTAATTTTTCCGAACTCTGTGCCCCGTTTCTGTATCTGATGCGAGAAGTTCTAGCCTCAGATACAGAAACAGGGCTACTAAATATATGATAAAGTTGATCGCATTTTTACTGGACATTTCAGAGCTTTTAACTTTTGATACTGTGGACACATTTAACTTTTTTAAATTTCTTATTGGATAGAGAAATAACATGAATACAGCGCTTTTTTATCTCCTTTAGATTAGTATACATTTAATTTAATTGCCTGTGACTCACCCTATAGAAAGCAGAACAAGGTTGCATTTTACATGTTTTTTGCGAAAACTTTATCGATGCGAGAAATACAGGAAGATGCTGGGAAGATGCTTTGAAGATGAGACAAACATATATGACGAAAAATAATAATTAACAGCTTTTAAATTTAAGATCTTACTTCAAATTAACCTTTATATTTAGAAGTTTAATTCAAACACTTTTTATATAAAATTTATTTCCAAACAATATAAACAACATTTTTGTTTTCAAACTTTGCACATAAATGGACTTTATTATTTCAGTAGATAAAATACATTTATATGAAAAATGTTTTCAACTACTTTTGAAAACTATATTACTTAAACTTACAAATCAATTTTACATACTAATGATAAATAAATTTTATTTTCAATTTTTGTAAATGCTTTTCAAGATTTTCCTTACGATTTTTATAAAATATGTTTGGTTTTTTTTTTCATAAATTTCACAACATTAGAGTGTGATAAAAAATTTATTTGTTTTTTTTTTTGTTAATTTTCTTAGAGACACTTTATTGTTACCGAGAAAGAGAGAGAAAATTGGATTTCATTTTCAATTTTATTTTAAGAAATTTTAGTTGTAATTTAGAATTATAGCAGTGAATTTACTTTTCATATACAGGCTCCAAATACAAGTATCTTTTTAAATCATATGTTATTTTCACACTGATAGATTTTTTCTATTCCCAGTATTTACTATCAGTCAGTATTACAGCTCCGCGGACTAAAATGAGTAGCTTTACGATTGAACAACGTTGCAAACTTCTTTCCAAAGTGAGTGCTGTGTTTCCCAAAGTGTTGGGAATAAGTTTAGACCAAAATGAAGCACCCATCACGTATGCTGTACTCTAGTTTGTGGAAAAAGTTCGTGAGACTGGCTGGAGTGTTGTCCACCAGCAAGCTGATAGTCAATATTTCGCACAGTAAAAAATCTATCAGTGTCAAAATAACATATGATTTAAAAAGACACCTGTATTTGACCCACCCTTCAAAGGCAATATTGCTTTTTTTTATTTTAAATTGAAATTTCAAATGAAACCCAAAACCACAGACTACCCAGATAGGAAACAACCGATTGATTCAAAATGACGACTAGAAAGGAAATGTCAAAATTGCAGTAGTACACAGAAAGGGATAGATAGACAAAAAAAATATGTACCATACAATTTATATGGAGTTATCTCATTTTTCAAATCACTGCAATGTCAAAATAACCATACGGTTCGAGAGTTCTTGTTTGACATTAGTAACCTGCCTGTGTAGTCTGTTTCCAAAATAAGTATATAATTTAATGTAAAGTTTTTTAAATCAAAATATAAATTAAAATAAATAGGAATGGAATACAACTATAATTATTCTTAAAATAAAATTAAAAATATCTGTAAACTTTTGGCAATACAACTTATTTCAAAAACACATCTCACATGAGATGTAGAAATATATCAGTTTGAAATATTCAAAAATTATATTAACTACAAAAAATCTTAGAATATTTTCTTAAGGCGACTTAAGTAATTTTGTCAAAAGTCCACAGACAGTGTTCAATTTTGTAAAGGGACTTTTAGAATCTATATGAGTAAATATTTTTAAATGATTATGTATGATCCGATTACTTAAATATCAATTCTATATATCGTTTGTCTATATATATTATATATGACTTTGTTTGTTTTTTTTTCATAAAAATTTCGTTGAGAAAGAATACATTTTCCAAGGAAGACCTTTTTTAAAAAAAAGTTACCTCCTATGGGAAGTTTTATTTATTTGTATGAATTAAATGAAATAAGGAACTAAAGATTATTTAGATTTTATTTAAAATTATACTTCAATTAATTTCCCATATCTAAAGCAGTTTTACATTCATATTCTGCTATACTATGTTGTATACAATGATTGATTTCATTGAAACTTGGTCGTTCACTAGACTTACGATTCCAGCAACGTCGCATTAAAGCATACACTGACATTGGAGTATTATCGGGACAACTTAAAACATTGCCCTCTTTAATAAACTTTATAACTTCCTCATGTGTTAAGCCATAATATGGTTGTAGAGCAAAGGAAAATATTTCCCATAGACAAATGCCATATGCCCAGACATCTGATTCGATGGAAAACTTATTATACAATATACTTTCTAAGGGCATCCAACGTATGGGTATAACATCATTTTCATCTCCCTTATAATAATCTTGTAAATATATTTTATGTGATAAACCAAAATCGGCTATTTTAACGGTCATATTTTCATTGATTAAACAATTTCGTGTGGCTAAGTCACGATGTACAAATTTATGTTCGGACAGATAAACCATACCTGCGGCTACTTGAGCAGCTATTTGTAAAAGATGACCCTCATTAAGAGTTTCTCTTTGTTGTGGGGTATGAGTGGCATAGGGAGAACATGATCTTAAAAATTCACTAAGATCACCGGGTGACATAAATTCGAAAAGTAAACACATTGGTCGTCCTAGGGCACAAACTCCTAAAAGTTTAACTATATTTGGATGATCAAATTCGGCCAATAGACAGGCCTCCCTTTCAAAATCCATTTGCATTTGATCGCTGGCATCATCTTTTAACATTTTAACAGCAACCATAAGATCATCATAGCCAGGAACTAAACCAGGAGCTTTAGCCTGAAAAGAGGGAAAGAAGTAAAATATATACAGCGTTAGTGAAAATTTTTTCTACAAAACAAATTTTTTTCCCGTAATAAGAATAAATTTCAAATATCTCAAAAAATTGTTAGAAAGGACACTTATTTAAATATCTACAAATTTTCTAAAAATGTATATCTCTTTAAAAAAAACGACATAAAAAAGTATAAATTTTTTAAGTAGATTAAAAAGAACCTTTACTTTAAAAGGTACTTTTGGTTTAAAAAATATCTTATTTTGTTAAAAAATTCTATATTTAGTTTAAAAAAAGTTCCACTTTTTGTTTTAAAAAAGGCATTTTTTTTTTCAAAGAGTACCTTTTGTTTTAAAAAAGGCATTTTTTTCTCAAAGAGTACCTTTTGTTTAAAAAAGTACACTTCTGTTTAAAAAAGTACTTATTTTAGAAAGTACGTTTTTGTTTCTAAAACTAACATTTTTTTTACAATATAATTTTTGTTTAAAAAAGTACACTTATTTAAAAAAAGTACACTTTTTTTAAAAAAAAAAAACTTCTTTTTGATAAAATCAAGTACCTTTTGTTTAAATACTACCTTTCAAATAAAAAAGTACTTTTTGTTTAAAAGGTACCTTTTACTTAAGAAACATTTTTCGTTCAAAAAAGTACATTTTGTTTAAAAAAAGTACCTTTTTGTTCAAAAAAGTGCATTTTGTTTAAAAAAAAAGTACCTTTTTGTTCAAAAAAGTAGATTTTGTTGAAAAAAGTTTTAAAAAGTACATTTCTGTTTCAAAAAGTACTTGTTTAGAAAGTACTTTTTTGTTTCAAAAACAAATTTGATGTTTACAAAGTACTTTTTCATTGAAAAAGTACTTATTGTTTAAAAAGGTACACTTTTATTTTAAAAAAAATGCACTTTCTTCAAAAAAAGTACACTTTCTTCAAAAAAAGTACACTTCTGTTTGAAAAAAGTACAATTTTGTTTAAAAAAAAGTTTACTTTTGTTTACAAAAAGTACACTTTTGTTTATAAAAAATTATTTTGCTTTTTTGCTAAAATGAAGTATCTATTGTTTAAAAAGGTGTACATTTGTTCAAAAAGCATTTGTTTAAAAAAAATTAAATTTTTGTTTTAAAAGTACCTTTTGTTCAAACACTACCTTTCAAATTAAAAAAGTTCTTTTTATTAAAAAAAAGTACCTTTTGTTTAAGAGTACATTTATAAAAAAATAACTTTGTTTAAAAAAGTTATTTTTGTTTCAAAAGTAGCTTTTGTTTCAAAAAAGTACCTTTTGTTTATAAAAGTACATTCTGTTTAAAAATGTACCTTTTATTACTTAAAAAATATACCTTTTCACCAAAAAAAAAAATTCTCTAAAATGTAGTTTTCGTATTATTCATAATTTCTCTTACCTGAAATACTCTTCCAAATGCTCCTTGACCCAATGACCTAACATAAACTACATCACCTCGTGGATATTCTAATTTTTCCAATTTTGTATTCAATGTAGTCTTCGGAGGTTCTATAACATTATGTACCGTTACCATACTTTTAATGGTACCAAATTTATTATGTGTCACCATTTGATGTGAACCTAAAGTCTCACGACTGGATGAGATATTTGTACAATCACCATTTGCAGCTGAATTAACAGCATGAAGACCACGTGAGGAAACATTACATTCTGAGTTGGGATTTTGATTAGGTTGCTGTTGTAGATATTCCTTGTTTTTGGAAATTTTATATAACAATAAAATTAGCAGATGTAAAGCCACTATGGCAATAAAACCAACACCAGCCATCATAAAGATAACATAGGGTGTAAAAAATGTCTCCATTTGTATGGGCTCGGAATCTTTGATCGAAGGATCAATATAATCAGCTATAAGGAAAGTGAATTATGAAGCAAATATTAGAATTCAGATGTAGATATTGAATTATTTAAACAACTTACGACACATTGGTATATCACAATGTTGCCAACGTACTGATTCATCTACGGTATAACACCAGGGATATGGTTCTTCTCCTCCGGCATTGCGACAGTAGTTTTCACCATTTTTGATTTGTGGAAACACTAAGGGCGGTTGTATATGTTTGTGCGGATGTTGTGTATCCCATCTCTGACAGGGTATACCAGATTTTGTAACATTTGCAGCACCCAAGTAAAAACGACCATTACCATTGCGACAGTCATCTAAAAAAGAAAACAAAAGGTACTATTTTAACAAAAGGTACTTTTTTAAACAAAAAGTACTTTTTAAACATAAAGTACTTTTTTAAACAAAAGGAATTTTTTCAAACAAAAGGTTCTTTTTCAAACAAAAAGTACTTTTTTTAAAAAAAGTACTTTTTTAAACAAAAGGTACTTTTTTAAAAAAGGGTACTTTTTAAAAAAACGGTACTTTTTAAAAAAACGGTACTATTTTAAAAAAGGTACTTTTTAAAAAAGGTCCTTTTTTTAAAAAAGGTACTTTTTAAAAAAAGGTACCTTTTAAAAAAAAAGTACTTTTTTACACAAAAGGTACTTTTTAAATAAAAGATACTTTTTTAAACAAAAAGTACTTTTTCAAACAAAAAGTACTTTTTTAAACAAAAGGTATTTTTTTAAACAAAAAGTACTTTTTCAAACAAAAGGTACTTTTTTAAAGAAAATGTACTGTAAACAAAAAACAAGATGTACTTTTTTAAGTAAGAGGTACTTTTTAAATGGAAGGTATTTTTTTAAACAAAATGTACTTTTTGAACAAAATGTACATTTTTAAACGAAATTTAATTTTATAAACAAAAGGTACTTTTTGAAGCAAAAGGTACTTAACAAATGGTACTGTTTTTAAACAAGAGGTACTTTTTTGAACAAAAGGTACTTTTTTAAATAAAAGGTACTTTTTTAAACAAAAGTTACTTTCTTAAACAAAAGGTACTTTTTTAACAAAAGCCACTTTTTTAAACAAAACGTACCTTTTTAAATAAAAGGTACTTTTATTTACAAAAGGTACTTTTATAAACAAAGGGTACTTTTTTAAGAAAAACGTCCTTTTTTTAACAAAACGTACTTTTTTAAACAAAAGGTACTTTTTTAAACAAAAGATACTTCTTTAAACAAAAGGTACAGGTTTAAGCAAAAAGAACTTTTTTAAACAAAAGGTACTTTTTTAAAAAAAAGTTGTCTTTATAATCAAAAGGTACATTTTTAAGCAAGACAACATTCACTTTTTAAGAAAATGTCCTTTTTAAAATCAATTTAACTTTTTTTTAATCACTTTTTAAAATTTACTTACAACTTATTTCATCCTCCTTAATTTCAGTTAAGCCCACATAGGAGCAATTGGGTCTTTTGGAAGTGCTATTGTACTTTGGCAGTATTAAGCAATTGGGTAAACGAAAATGGCCCCGGCTTTTAATAAAAATATTGCGTTCCTTCTTTTCTTCGATTAAAACCCAATCATTATAGCAGAATTGTAAATGGATGGCAGAACAGTCTTCATAACATAAAGGTAAACGAACATTTAAACCATTTTCCATTAAACAGCGGGGAAAAGCATAAGCACAAAGAAGTTTCTAAGAATATATTAAAAAGAATAAAATTTTAATAAAATTTCTTTTTGAAATAAATAAAAATATTGTATACCTCTGCTGCTGTACGACAAAGACCCGTTAAATCTCCTATTAACTCTTCCCATAAAGCCGTGGTAATCTGTTCATTTTTCCATCCTCCTGTAGGATCTTCTCGACTATACCACACTTGATGTCGTATATAATTCTTGCATATTTTACCATTATAAGGAGCACAATAGCCTTTTTCTTCGGTGACAAATGTTTCTCTTTGTTGCCTGGTTTGACGACTATTTAAATGTTCATGATGATTATGGTGACGGACGGAATTAAAATCTTCGTTGCGATATGTATTTGCCGTTGTTTGTGTTATAGACCACATTAAAACCGCTAACATCACAAAAATAATATAATTTATAGACGAAGGCGAAGTAAACTTGTGGCTAAACCATAAAACCCCATGATATAAATTAAATGAAACAGCGCTGCTTTTAATTTTCATACTCCTACAACTTTTACTAGTTGTTAAAGCCCCAACCATTTTTTTCTCCAGCCTTTTATTGAATTTTTTACACACAACCCACTTTAATTGTTTAAAATTATTAAAAATTTCTGTAAAAATCACATTATTTTGAGAATATTTTGTACAGTATTCAAAAATTCTTTAATATTTTCATAAAACAAATAAAAATTTTATTTAAATTCTTTGTTTTTAAACATCTTTTAAAAACTTTATTTTTATTTTCATACCAAACCGACCGACGCCTTTTGTTGTATTTAGTGTATGTGCAAAATTGACATTTTATGAGTTGAAAAATAGTAGGAATTGGAGTACAATAAAGTAAAAACTATACCACATCAGGGTTTGCATAAGGGTGGTTTTTTTTACTGCATAAAGTTACTATTACTGCTATTTGTTTAAAGGCAAAACATAAACAGGGTTGTTTTTGTTGTAACATCCCGTCAGTTATATTAAGGAATAGTATCATTAGAAAAATAAATTCCGTACAATTTATAATTTAAATCCTATGGAATTTAATACTAAAATTTTAATTTTAATAATGTAGCTCTTTAAATGAGTTGGTATACTGAATAAATTTAAATGAGTATAATACTAAAATTTCGATTTTGAATTATTTAAAATAATAATTATTTTAAAGTTCTGAATCCTGTGCTTTCTCTGGAGTCGTTTGGAGACAAAACACTTTGTTTTTGTTTTTATTTGGAATTCGTTTTATTTTATTTTTTGTTCTAATATTTTACATATCGTTTTAAAAACTATTTAATTCCAATTTCTATTATTTAAAGTTTTCACTTTTCATCGGGAATTTGATCCAAGCCCTAAAATATAAAAATTGAAGTAATAAGTAAAATGTATTGTGAATATAACATACATTTTTAGAAATGTAACTTAAGATAAAATAACACGTTATTTTTATTTTAATTTTTAGAAATGTAACTTAAGATAAAATAACACGGGATTTTTATTTTAATTTTTTAATAATTATTTAAATATGTACCTTTTGATTAAAAAAGTACCTATCGTTTAAAAAAGTCCTTTTTGTTTAAAAAAGTACGTTTTGTTTAAAAAAGTATCTTTTGCTTAAAAATTAACCTTTTGTTAAAATAAGTACTTTTTGTTTAAAAAAAGTACCTTTTGTTAAAAAAAGTAAATTTTATTTAAAAAGTACCTTTTGTTTAAAAAAGTACCTTTTGTTTAAAAAAGTACATTTTGTTTAAGAAAGTACCTTTTGTTTAAAAAAGTAACTTTTGTTTAAAAAAAGTACATTTTGTTTAAGAAAGTACCTTTTGTTTAAAAAAGTACCTTTTCTTTGAAAAATTTCCTTTTTTTTTTAAATACCTTTTCTTTGAAAAAGTTCCTTTTGTTTAAAAAAAGTGCTTTTTTATAGTACAATTTATTTAAAAAAGTACCTTTTTTTGAAAAAGTTTCTTTTGTTTAAAAAAGTGCTTTTTTTAAATTAGTACAATTTATTTAAAAAAGTACCTTTTGTTTAAAATAGTACCTTTTATTTAAAAGGTAAAAATTGAAGTAATAAGTAAAATGTATTGTAAATATAACATACATTTTTAGAAATGTAACTTAAGATAAAATAACACAGGATTTTTATTTTAATTTTTAGAAATGTAACTTAAGATAATATAACACGGGATTTTTATTTTCATTTTTTAATAATTATTTAAATATGTACCTTTTGATTAAAAAAGTACTTTTTGTTAAAAAAGTATATTTTATTTAAAAAGTACCTTTTGTTAAAATAAGTACTTTTTGTTTAAAAAAGTAAATTTTATTTAAAAAGTACCTTTTGTTTAAAAAAGTACCTTTTCTTTGAAAAATTTCCTTTTTTTTTAAAGTACCTTTTCTTTGAAAAAGTTCCTTTTGTTTAAAAAGTGCTTTTTTAAAGGAGTACAATTTATTTAAAAAAGTACCTTTTTTTGAAAAAGTTTCTTTTGTTAAAAAAAGTGCTTTTTTTTTAATTAGTACAATTTATTTAAAAAAGTACCTTTTGTTTAAAATAGTACCTTTTATTTAAAAAGTATCTTTTGTTTAAAAAAAAGTACGTTTTGTTTAAAAAAGAACTTTTTGTTTAAAAAATTACCTTTTGTTTAAAAAAAGTACCTTTTGTTTGAAAAAGTAGCATTTGTTTAAAAAAGTACCTTTTGTTTCAAAATGTACGTTTTGTTTGAAAAAGTATCTTCTGTTTGAAAAGTAACTTTTGTTTAAAAACGTACTTTTTGTTTAAAAAAGTACTTTTTGATGTAAAAGTACCTTTTGTTTCAAAAAGTAGCTTTTGTTTAAAAAAGTACCTTTTGTTTGAAAAAGAAATTTTTGTTTAAAAAAGTACCTTTTGTTTAAAAAAGTACCTCTTGCTTGAAAAAGTACCTTTTGTTTAAAAAAGTACCTTTTGATTAAAAAAAGTACCTTTTGTTTAAAAAAGTATCTTTTGTTTAAAAAAAGTACCTTTTGTTTAAAAAAGTACCTATTCTTAAAAAATACCTTTTATTTAAAAAAAGGACATTTTTTTTAAAGTTGAATTGAAAATCTAACTGGAATTAAATGAAATTTTGTAATAAGGACATACATATATATTTTTCTATATGTCTGTGTCATTTTAAACTTGCCCTTGCCATAACAAACTTTAAGCAAAATCCGCTTAAAAAAAATTAAGCGCCTAACTTATCATTAATTTCTAATTATTAAATTATTTTGTGCACAAAACTTCTAACACACACACTTACATTCATAATGTAGGGATCGTCGGTTAGTCTTCTATCGCGTATATACATAACACGACTAAAACGTTCATCTAAATTTCGACGGTAGGCCTGAAATATAAAGAATTGTTTCGTTTTCCATAAAATAACAATTAATACAAAAAAGTAATATTTTTATTTAAATAAATCCATAAGTTGGTGGTAATTTCATTAAAATAATGCTAAGCAAAAGTAAAGTAATCCACTTTAATGTGAGATTATATAAGAAATTTGGAAATCATCACCAATTGTTGGCCACAGATGAATTGATAAAACTTACATTGCCCAAACATAATTTGTGTATACCATACAAGGCAAAGTTGGGTACGGACATGGCCACGGAAATGATGACAAATGATGGTAAGATTTCGAACCACATTTTATTAAGTTATACCACGCAACAAATAACAAAATATCCGCACAAATCCAAATATATGGCTAAAAAATATAAATTCAATAAATTACAAAATTTGACAGTTGAAATGTCAAACAAACAGCTGCTTGGTTGTCAGTTCACCACTAAACATTTCATAGTTGTAAGCTATTATGTATCTACTGAGAAAATCACTCAAAAGTTTCAAAATTTATCAGCTTTGGTATAGATAACCACAGTCATCATATTAAAATTAAAATATCCCGATTAAAAAAAATCGCTAGAAATCGTTTAAATATCACAAAAGCTGTGTTAATACGGAAATTATAGATGTTTGTTTTTGCCAGTTCCATAAAAATTTAACTTAAATAACGTTATGCGTGAACACTAAGTGTTAGCTTATACCCCATTCATAGTGAACACCAAAATACGTTTTTTTTTTATAAGTTTTCGATTTAAAATTTGTATGGAATTTGAAAGTTAAAAACTTGAAAAAAAACGAAAATACGAATTTTGGGCTTGAGTATGAATGGGGTATTATATCAAATTTCCCTACAAGAATACGACTGGTTATATGACCGGTCATTTTACTAATAGTGTCGACGGAAATACCCGTCAATGCGTAGAACAAAGTTTCTATTAAGTTCTTAAGGAAAATGTGAAAAACTTGACCGAAACTTTTGTGTACATGTGATTTTGCATCTTCGTCGCACTTATGGGTTCTATCGACTATAAAACATATATCTAAACTGCTCACTCCACTGCAGTTTACTAATCAAGTATAATATAAATATTAGTTACAGTTGACTAATCAAACTTAATCGGTATAGCAGTCACAGTTAACCAGTCAAGTTTTATGTAAATAGCCGTCACAGTTAACTAGTCAAGTTTAATGTAAATATCAGTCACAGTTAACCAGTGAGTTTTTATGTAAATATCCGTCACAGTTAACTAGTCAAGCTAAATGTAAATATCCGTCAAAACTGACTGTTTTAATAAAATAGTAAAAGCGAATTGATATATATTCCAAAATTTTATTTTCTTAAAAAAAGTTTTATTAAAAATTACATTCTACAGTTTTTATAATATATAGTAAAATAATATAGTAATATTATATATAATATAAATTTTATCGATTTATTGGTTAAAAACTAAAAGGATTGAAATTATTTAAAATAGTATGAAAAATATTCATTGCAAAATCGATCGATTTGAAATGGGCCGATTTTCATCACATACCAGGTTATATATTATATATAATATTATATTATATATAATATTATATTATTATAATATTATTATATTATATATAATATAATAATATTATAATAATATAATATTTTATATTATATAGAATATTTTATATTATATAGAATATTTTATATTATATATAATATTATATATAATATTATATATAATATATAATCTGGTATGTGATGAAAATCGGCAGATTTCAAACTGATCGATTTTGCAATTAATATTTCATACTATTTCGAATAACTTCAATCCTATTTAACTTTTAAATTTACCTTTTAAATTTAACTTTTAAATTTATGATTTTAACCAAGTTGATCGAAATCAAAATCGATAGAATTTATTCACATACCATAGTTTGTTTTTATAATATATAATATTATACTATATATTACATATATATTATAAAAACGAACTATGGTATGTGAACAAATTCTATGGGTATTGATTTCGATCAATTTGGTTAAAAATTTAAATTTTAAAGGTGAATAAAAAAGACAAATAGAATTGAAATTATCTGAAATAGTATTAAATATTCATTGCTCGATTTGCATCGATTTGAAATCTGCCGATTTTCATCACATGCCAGATTATATATAATATTAGTATATCTTTATATATATAATTCTCCTGTACGTGTGTTAGTGACTGAACTCCTCCTTAACGGCTGGGCCGATTTCGATGAAATTTGTTGTGTCTGTTTTATTTGATCCCTGAATGGTTTAGATTCACAATTGACCTATATGGGTACAATGGGCGTGGCACCTCCCATACGAAGTAAAAATGTATTTTTGTATATCTGGAGTACTGTTACAGTGGGAGTCTTCAAACTTTGTGTGAGCTTTTTTTATAATAATACTCATAATCTCCCAAAAAAATGAGTGCCATCCAAGCAATGGGCGTGGCACCTCCCATACGAAGAAAACATTCATTATTGCATATCTGGGGTACTATTAAAGTGGGAGTCTTCAAACTTTGTGTGAGCTTCTTTGATAATAATATTCATAATCTTCCAAAAAATATGGGGGATCCAAGCAATGGGCGTGGCACCTCCCATACGAAGTACAAATTTATTATTGCATATCTGGGGTACTATTATTGTGAGAATATTCAAACTTTGTGCGAGCTACCTAGATAATAATGTAATCCTATTCCTAGGCAGAACAACGTTTGCCGGGTCAGCTAGTTATATATATAAGTTTTAAAATTGTACAAGAAACGTTATAAATAAATAATGTTATTAAAATATAATAAATAATTTCATTGTATTATTGTGGTACACCAGATACAGGCTGTCTTTCTTTAAATACTTCTTTTGTTTAACTCTGTTGTGGCTGCGTTCTATCGCCTTCCTGACGCTCTTTTCAAAGTCGAAAGCTCCTTGATTCTGGAAAACATCTAAAATTAAAAAAATAAATATGTATAAATAAATAATATAAGAAGATAATTATTTTTTTCATTTATAAACCAAAACATCTTCATACCTCGCAGAGCGTTATTAAATATAAGAAGTTTTCCCAGCGATCGCTTGCCCCACCTTCCTTCCCAATTATACATTACCAGCAGGTCATCCGTAAATATTGCACGTATGACGCTGCCGATATCCTCAGATGTTCCTTTAATTTTATGAATGTAAGTTTTCTGTAAAGAATTATAGAAATCAAAGAATTAAAATATTAGAGTTTTAATTTATGTGTGTTACCATTGCTTGGGCGAAATCTGGCTCTAGCTTTTGCTCCAACTCATTTACAGCTGTAAGTGTCTGCAACGGGAGCATGCTGGCGACTTCGTCAATTTTTTTGTCGTATGTGTCACCAGTCATACGACAGACCGTCTCCTGGACCCTTTTGATGGCTACCTTACACTCCATCAAAACGGCAGACTGAGCCAACATCTGTCAAAAATGTTTACTTTTTTAAATAAAGAATTAAATGAGTAAAACTGGCAGATACTTACACTTGTTTCGAGCGCCTCCAACTGATTTGCAAGTAGCTGCTGGTTGCCGACGATGGAATTCTGCCCATTGCTCAAAACGCTTTGGTTTAAATGTATATTTGTTTGCTTAAAAAAAAGGACAGGTAATTATTTATTTCGAAAAATGACTTTGTATTGAAAATAAAAAGTAATTTTATACATACACTTTGCTCAATATTCTCCAGCCTATTGTTGACGGATTTTAAAATTTCCAAAATGTCTTAAATGAAGAAAAAACATAATTGTTAACAAAATACGATTTATAAAAAATAATTATTAAATTAACCTTCATTTTTCTCATCATTTTTTTTTAAATCCATATTCAAAGAGTAAGTCATTCTTTGAATTCCGGATTGGGTTGCTAAAAATTAAAAATTATGAAAATATATTTATGTGCAGCTATGTTTTCTTATACTCACCATTTACATTTTCCGAGCTCATGTAATTATTATATACAATATTTATATATTATATATATATATTTATATATATATATATATATTTATATATATATATATATATATATATATATATATATATATATATATATATATATATATATATATATGTTTATATTATATATATTATTTATTTGTTTATTCATTAAGATTAATTAAAATAAAACGTTATAATTAGTGAGAAAATTCATGAAAAAGATGGTGTAGGAGTGGTATGAGAAGAAACTTGCTCTCGTTTGGAATACAAAAATATTTAAAATCTATATCTTCCCTTTTGACTACTGTGGTATCACTACTCAACTCGCTTGCAACGACTATGCCTAGATCACTAAACGACTGAAAGGGTTGTTCGAAAAAGTTTTCAGTTTTTCGAAAAATTTTGCATACATATTTTTCTGATTCGGATGAATTTATTACACTAATTATTTTTATGGGTCCTAACTTATTGCTAAAACAAAAGCTGTCTTTCTCTTTTTTATTATTTATACTAAAGCTCTCTAGCTTAGAAAATTTCCTGGGATCTGATTTAAGTTCCTGCCTTTCTTCGAGCCTGAGGAATATCTGCTGCAAAATTTTGTTTGGCTTTTTAACAATTTTTTTTATGTATTGCATATAATTTTCAAATTTATATGCCGAAAAAGATTCTAATGGACCAAACTGTTTGACGCAATCCGCTAAATGAAGTAATCCGTGGACATTGAAACTTACTAACTCATCGCCATATAATCTACCAAAAATGTCTACGAAATCTTCTAGTACTTTCTGAGCAATATCTACCTCTCTTACATGCGACCTTTTACTAGACAGGAGCCTTATACTACAATGTAATAATAGAAAGTGGTAATATTGATCGCTACTGACAGAATCTTTCAGAATGAAAATACCTGTATATAACAAAAACTGCCTAAATTCCGTAGACTTCCAATTACTTAACTCATCCAAACTTCTAGGTGCACGGCAAAATTCCGATGGAACAAATTCAGCGATAAAATTTAATTTTTTATTAATGTTCTTTACATTTACTTTTTTTATTAAAAGTTTGAGCAATTTTTTAGTAACACCTAAATCGACTAAATGCATTGGATCTAAAGGGAACTGAGAAACCATTCCGAAACCTGATTCTTCTATAATACTTCTTTTTACTTTAAACTCTTCTATATGGTGGGAAAGATTACATCTCGATTGAAATGATATATCCGTTCTTAAATTACCGACCTCTTTCAAAAAACACACCCTTCTCTCTTTATATAATCCTTCCTGACAACATTTGGGGCAACCATTCTTACCATTATGAGACACTACACCTGTGACAAATGCCCTAGCTGGAGAATCACAAACAAACAAACGAACATTAAACCGCAACAAGTTTTGATTATATCCTACTTTAATTCCATTTTCTTTAAGCACCTTTACTTCTTCACAAAAGTCTGACATAAAACTATCTAAATTCTGTGGCTTCTTAAAACCTGAGAAACACCCGATCATAAATGGCCTAACGTTAGCGAAACCTACAATTGCTCCAAGAATAGGCCATAAAACTCTGTTAGAACTTTCGAAAAGTTTTAGACCATCAATCCCTACATCTATTAAAACTTCTTCTTTTCCATCTAAATAATCAAATGATTCTGAAAGAAAATGTTTCTGTATACCTAAATATAAAAATTCTCCAATAGGAATGGTCGAAATGTGAACCTTTTTAGTACTTGTCCCTAAAAGAGTTTTGGCTGACAACGGCAAATCTTTAACTCCTACCCTTTTTAAGGTGTGCAATAAATCTTCTAACGCGGTTTGCGATATTTTATTCCTAACAGCCCATGATTTAATCTCCTCACACTTTCCCTTACCGTCTACAAAAGTGGATGCTTCAGGCCCTAGCGACACATTATCAACGCTACCATTTGGTACAAACTCACTAGAATCTACCTCGATTGGAATGAAACCACCTGCAGATGTGGATGCTACTGGCTCAGAATCACAAAAAAAACTTTCACTAATTATTTCCACAGATTTCATTGTTTTTGGATTTTCACTTTTCTCACTATTCACGCGTTCGATTTCAATTAATCTTTTATATTTTTTTATGTTGGACTCAAATATCCTTTTTTCTTTAGACATGCAATTTTGCCAATGTCTTTTTTTCATCATTTTATTAAATGATTTTATTTAATTTTTATGTATTTTATTTAATTTAAATGTAATTAATTTTATTTAAACTTATTTTTAATAAAATTTTTGCACACAATATAAACTCTTTTACGAATTAACGATTTCTGCGGGGGTTTACAAAAATATAACTTTTGTAAACGTCTAAAATGCAACATACATTAGTTGTTTTGCTCTTACATATATGCAAGACTGAAACAACATATATGTATTCTTTTTTTTTATTTTGTGGATGTGTTAGTTTCCGTCATCAATTTCTTGTAGGGTTATGTGGAAATAACATAAGCCAAATATAGCTTGCCACATAAACACAGCTAAAAATGTATATATACGAATATTTACTCCCGGCCTAGATTAAACAGAACAGCGGCATGCGTTATGTTCTCATATTTAAAAACAAATTCAAGGCAGAAGATTCTTCTATACCCTTATAAAGATCAAAAATCATTACATTATTTTATCAAATATATTTCTTTTTATATTTAATACTTTTTTGTGTTCCTTTTTTTCTTTTGGGGCGTATTTTTGTATTATATTTTATGTTTAAAGATTAGTATTAGGAACTCTTCTCCATCTTCCATATTAAAGTTCACAGAGAATATAATACAGGAGTTTTATGATACAAAAGATTCATATGGGTAGCAGTACCGGCCATGGGCTCAGATCTTGACTTACTAATAATAATAAAGATTAGTATTTGAAATTTTGATTTATCATTGAAATATTCTACCTATATAAAAAATGTTATTGGTTAAAATTCTCGCAATAACTTGTGCTTACTACAGTTAAAAACCTTTGTTTAATTTTTGTATTAAAATTTGTTATTACTAGAGCGGGAGTTTATATTATACCACAAGTTATAGGATCTGTCAAAAAAAAAAAACGAGTCAGATAGCAAAAATTCTTATACGTACAAAAAATCCGTTTACACTTTTGACAGTCAAATTGATTTATTCGTTTTTTTGAAATATGCATTTTCTTACAAATAAAGAAAAAAACAAGCAAAATAGTTATAAAGTAAACTGGCTGTAAAAAAACAATTGAGTAATAAACAAAAACAGACTTTTTCTTCGGATTGTTTAAGATTTTCATCTGAAGGTTTAAACGCACAGTGGTTTACCAAAAGATTTTTTCATAGGATTTTTAATGTAATTTTTCTTTCTTATTATTCCTCCGTTGTAAAAGCGCTGCAATTCTAGCTGACCGCAAAAAAAATCCTTTTTCCCCGCTATGAGCCTATTGAAAAAGCAGCGTGAAAAGCACCAAGATGGCAGCACTATATATAAATGACAACAAATTTTATTGACAAGTGCTTATTCCGTTTGTCATGACAATTGGCTGAATTACTTTTTGTGTGAATTTTTGCTATTGGATTTTGTTTTAAATAAAACTCTTATTGTTTAAACAAATACAGTGATTTAGTTATAAACCAATTAAAGTATTTTAGCTGTGCCAAAACGTTTGCAGTCTACTCTATCAGCACAAAAATTAATACCAGCCTTGAGTTTAGAGGAATTTCCCACAAATTTGGAAAAATCTAACCAACAAAGAACAATGACTATCAATCAATTAAACAATGGCGGCATTGTGGAGAATTCCTTCCCAGCTGGAGCTTTAGTACCTAAAGCTGAAACGGGTGTATTGAATTTTTTACAAAAATATCCAGAATATGATGGTCGTGATGTTACAATTGCTATTTTTGATTCAGGCGTCGATCCCAGAGCAACCGGTCTAGAGGTTAGAAATTCGTTAATGATGACATTTTTTTTCTTTATACATTTTTGCTTATGTTGTCGTTTTTTTAAATTTTATTGTTTTTGTATTTTTTTTCCAGACTATATGCGACGGCAAAACTGTTAAGGTTATTGAACGTTTCGATTGTACCGGTTGTGGTGATGTTGCTGTTACCAAAAAAGTTCCAGCCGATGACAAAGGTTTTATAACCGGTCTATCTGGAAGGCGTTTAAAGGTAAAGATTTCAGTTTACTTATCTAGTTAATTATATTGTTTAATGGTTGAATTTTATAAGCGACTACAGCATGTAAAAGCTTGAAATCATGAAAATATATTAAGGTGACCAGATGAAATTTTTAATTTAGTTTGATAATTTTGTTTTTAAATACACTGAATAGCAAGAAAATTTAAAAAAGTTAATAAGGATTTTTAATTTAGAATAATGTGCCGTATACATAATTGTTGTTATATACGAAAATAGGCATATACATATTTTACTACCCCTATTTCAAAATAATAGAAAATCGTACCTGCACACGTACACATTTATTGTTGTTTCACAGGTTTTTTTTTTTGTCTAGTTTGACATACGCCTAATGTCGATGTAGTGATTTTCTTTATACGCTTTAACATAAAAATCTGTCCCTAACAAAATTCGTTTGTACAGTGAAGGAAAAAAGTCTACATACACCCTTCAATTTTGAAGTTTTAGAGAATTAGTAGCGGTAATTTAAAAAAAGTTTATAGCAATGTTTAAGGCATATATAGTATAGATTATTTAAAGAAAAAAAAAGATATGAAAATAATATAAGATAGAAATTATTAGGGAAAAACATAATAATTAGCGGGAAAAAGTCTACATACAGAGTGGCATCTCCTAACATCAAATTGAAAATTAAAAACAAAGAAAAAGAAATAACCGTTAACCTTGTGAATTTATTAAATTTACAAGTTTTACAATCGTTTACGTTGACAAAGTGAAAACTAAAGAAGATATTATTTAAATTTTTATCTTTGAAAATGGAAAATCGGAAGGAGATTCATATATCAGTTAAAAGTATGGTAGTAAATCTCCGAAAAGAAAATAAATCTTATCGAGAAATTGCTTAGATCGAATTAAGTCGATTTTAGCAGTACTATTAAAGTAGTCAACCAGGATCCGAAAATAAGTGTCCCAAAATTGGCGAAACACATCGAAAAATGTTCCAATATAATTGTTACTGCAGGAATAATAATAAACGTTTTGCATGACAATGGTATTAAAATCAGATTAGCACGCAAAAAAACCCTAATTTTAGCGATGATTCGTAAACTTCGCCTTGAGTTTGCTAAAGCACATATGGACAAGGGTATGGATTTTTGGAAGCGAGTTATATTTACCGACGAAAGTAAGTATAACATTTTCGGAAGTGATGGCCGATCCAAAGTTTGGAGAAAACCAAACACTGCACTTGACCCAAAGAATATTATACCTACAGTTAAACATGGTGGCGGCAACGTTATAGTTTCGGGTGCCATTGCATCATCTGTAGTGGGTCGTTTGGTTTTTGTCGAAGGTAATATGGACCGCTATCAATAAAAAAAAAATATTGGAACAAAATCTAATGGCATCTGTTGATAGCTTGGTTCTAGGAAATCAATGGATTTTCCAACAAGATAACGACCCTAAGCATACTGCACACGTAGTTCGAGACTGGCTTCTTTACTATGCCCCAAGACAGCTAAATTCACCACCCCAGTCATCAAACTTAAACCCAATAGAGCACATATGGGACGTTTTGGAAAAATTGCTACAAAAATTCGACATTAGTGGCCGTGTAACATTAAAAACGGCCCTTATTCGTGCATGGGCCGAAATAACACCCGATATTACAGAGAATTTGGTGACATCAATGCCCCGTCGTCTTCAAGCAGTAATTGATGCCCAAGGTGTGCCGACCAAATATTAAGAGTTAAAACCTTTTCTTTTTATTTGCAAAATTTTCAAATAATATTATTTTTTTGTGGCTGTATGTACACTTTTTTCCTATGAATTTTTCATGTTTTTGTTATTATTGTTTTTATTATAAAAATGAATTACTTTTTTATTTTATAAATAAACTTATTTATTAATGCCTTAAATATCTTTATAAACATTTTTTCTATTTTCTTCGCAAACTCTGTAAAACCCATAAATCAAAAGGTGTATGTAGACTTTTTTCCTTGACTGTATATATTACGCAAAAACTTTTTTATTTACCAATTTTTTACAAAAAAAAAAAAAAAAAAAAATGAATAAAAATAGAGATTTGCAGGTTCCGTTTTTGTATATAAATTTTGGAGGTCTCTTTACATTTTCATTTATAGCTTTTGAAACTCTTGGCCGATTTTTAATAATGATCAAAATTTTACCGAAACTTCACTTTTTTTATTGTCGACATAATCAGCCATAACAAACTCGAACATTGCTAGATTAAATCCGATCAACTTTTATTCAAAAGTTACTGAGAAGCAAATTATGTAAATTCGTATGATTTGTTTCTATAGAAAACACATCTTAAAATCTGAAAGTCTTACAATGTGTTACATTTTTCGATTCTATTATTTGTAACATATTTCTATTGTAAAAAGTCTATGAAGTATTGAAAAAGTGACGTTTTTTTAAATTTTTATGTAAAAATGTATTCGAATTTGATATTTTTTAATACAAAATTTGTTTTTTTTTATAAAAAAAATTTTTAAAATATAAAATTTGTTATTAGAAAAATCTTGGATGCTTAACATTTGTTGTAGGGTACTAAGAGACACATAACCAAATGATTTAGAATTTCAGCAATTTAAAGTTTTAGCAATTTTAAATTGGAAATAAATTTTCAGCAGAAATTGGGATTCAACTACTAACCAGCCAGTGGTCGTTATCTTCTCTCTCACAAAGTAATGAGTGGTCATTACCCTTTCGCTTAGAAAACTGCCAAAAAATAATGAGTAGCCATTACTTTTTGGACATCGCGAACATACATAATTAAGCAATTAAAAAGACTGATAAGTAGTTGATACCTTGTTTTTGCTGGGTCTGTGGTGCAATTCTCTTAACTTTCTTAACAATTTTATCTTTTTCCGATAATTAACCGATAATTGTCGGTTAAGTTATCGAAAAATTTAAAATTTATTTACTTTGAAATTTTCTAAAGTAACAAAATATATTTTATAATTTTTTTTTAAAAGCTGTCAATTTCTTAACCTAATTTTTTTTTGAGCTTTTTGAAGCATTTAAAACAAAGTTTACAGCTTTTCAATTCATAAACAATTTTAATTTAAAACTTATTTATTACATTGACTGAGATCTAATGTATACGTTCAGTATACATTTCAAAAACAATTAGATTTCAAAAACAATTAGAATGTTTCAAAAACTTTTGGAATGACTCCAAATGTTATTTATAAAGCATCAATTAAAATTCAAAAATACATTAAATAAAATAAATATTTGTTCAATTTCAATAATTGTTTTAATTGCGGTTAGCATTTTTTAATTTAAACTGAAATTTTTAAGTATCGATTGCAAATTTTTGATTTTTTTTTGTAATTTTTTAAATTTAAATTGTGATCTTTTATTTCGGATTTTTTTATACCCTTCACCACAGATGGAAGGGTATATATAAGTTTGTCATTCCGTTTGTAATTTCTACAATATTGATCTTAGACCCTATAAAGTATATATATTCTGGGTCCTTATGAAGAGTGAAGTTGATTTAACGATGTCCGTCTTTGTGTTGAAATGGGTTTTCCGAAGAACCCAGACATGATGAGGACTTGATTGTTTTTTATTTCCGTAAAATCCCTTTGTTTAATATGTATGTAGAATTTTACGCATAACAAACACATCCATTTGTTGAAATTCTTTTCTTTCATCTCCACCTTTTATACACAAACAACAAACACATACAAAGATTTGTCATTTAAATAAAAACCAAACAAATCTCTAATGAACGAAGACTTTTATATATGTACCTCTATTAACGATAAATTTGTGTGAGCTTCAATAGCTCAGTTGTCTAGACGCTATGTCACAAATACTTTTTTTCTCTAAGGCCGCGGGTTTGAATCCCGGTCAATTCACTTTTTTTTTATGTTCTTAAGACTTTTTTTTGTTAATTTTTTGATACAAACAAAATACAAACGTTTTTATTTCTATTTTTTGCTCCGATTTAAAAGAATTTATAAAAAGATTTTTAAACCATTTTATTTCTCATATATTAAGAAAATTTTATACATAATTTCCCTTTGAGTGCAACTATTTTAGGTCATAACTTATAATAATTTATAAAAAAAAAAATTATAAACTATTTTCCTTCAAATTTTCAAAATTAAGCTAAAGAAATTAAAAATATTTTTTAATAAAAAAGCGAAATAAAATCCCAAATGCAAATTTGCCAGCTAAATCAAACGTTTTTGTAGAAATAAAACACATGCAAATCTAGTGATTTCTTTTAACGATTTGTTGAAATTCTTTTCTTTCACCTCTTCACCTTTTATACACAAACAACAAACACTATTCTAGAGCTGTAATATGACCTATGGATACGTCTTATATAGCAAAGGATCGAAAGGATTTGCTGAAAAAACTCAGAAATATCGGTTCAGATACAAAAATGTTATGCCCAAAACATAATTTTTTTTAAAACCTATTTTCTGGAACCATAAATCTTCCCGAGTCCAAGTTTTATCACCAAACTAAATGGTTAATTTCCTCTTAAAGGCGTCCGTATATAAATCTGTCCATTCCATATATGTCCATATATAAACTTCAGTTTTTTCCCAACCATGGTGAAGGGTATATAAGATTCGGCATAGCCGAATTTAGCCGCTCTTACTTGTTTGTATTTTCAATTGTCATTTTTGGACAATTCTTACATCTCTATATCTATAACTACTTGTTTTTATATATGGTTTGTACGTCCTGCTCTACATTTACTAACAAACGAATAATTTATTTGTTAGCTTTTGTTGTTTTTAATATTTTATCAAATTAGATAATAGAAAAATTTCAAATATTTGTATGACAAATATTTTTGTTTACATTTAAAAGAGAAAAGCCAAGAATTGCCAAGACTTGGCAGCATTTTTATAAAGTCTTAGTTTTTAACTACTATAACTACACAGAAAAAAGTATCACAAAATTTTATGTAATCAAAAATATTTGTTAAGATTCAAATTCAATTTCTAACAATTTTTTGTTTGAAATATTTGTAAAGTGTTATTTTTCATAAAAAATTTCTTTGAAAATAAAAATTTTAGTTTCAAAAAAATAACAAAAAGTTTTTTGTATTTACAAATTCCACTGTTAACGGCTTTTCAAAAAAAAATGGTGTTGTTAATTAAATATCAATTTTAAATCTGAAACTTTGTGGACTCAAGTTAAGTCAAAATGTGATATTTGAATCTCAAAATTCAAATTATTAATTAAAAAAAAGTAATACAATTGGAAACACGATTTTTTTTTTGTTTTAAAAGAAAGTATACAAATTAAATAATTCCACTTAGGGCCTGTACGCGAGGTAGCTAAATAAATTCTAAACTAAATACAAATTGACAAAAGATTTAAAAATTTCTATAAAAAATATTTGAACAATTTTTAAAATTTCATAGAAATTTTGATGCCTGAATTTTTTTGTTGTTTTGCTGATTTTCAAACCCAATACTGGGTAATAGCAGATAAGGCAGTCGACGTGTAAATCAACCTTTAATTACTCTTTTTTTTCGAGCTAAAAGGCGTTAAATTAGATAAAAAAAAGGCAATTGATCGCAATTGACTTTAGTGTATTTTTGGTTGTTTTTACCCAAATAACATTACGAGTGTGGAAATATTTAATAATAGAGGAAGGGTAAGTATAAAATAGAGATTTTAAATAAAATTTTGTACTTATTACAAGGTTCGGATACTGAGAAAATTTTCCTGATTCAAAGCAAATTTTTCTTATTACTCATTTCTGCAAAAATTTCAGCAAAATCTGGTAAATTCTAATTGGACTTACAAAGCAAATCAATTGGAAACAAAAAAATACAAGATATTTTGTAAATATTTATACTAAACATAGTAAAAAAATTGTATTTTAAAAAAATAATGTTGGGGGCCGGGCCCCCTGAGCACTCAACAGACTACAAGTATCGTTAGAAACAATTTCTAGAACAGCCTTTAACGAATTTTGTTGTTAATTATCAAATTTTGATAATGTAACTATCGAATTTTGACGTCAAAAATCAATTCTTTAAAAATGTGGAAAATATGTGTACAAAATTTTCGAGTTTTTATTCGAAAATAAGTTTTTTTAGGCCGATAATTTTTATGTAGGACATTTTTTTTAGAACCTCTTCAAATAATATTTTAATCTAGATGATTTAAGGGCTAGTTTGTCAATAATTTACGGTAAGACAAAAAACCATAATCTGATTTTCTTTCGCTAGAAATTTTTTTTAAAGTAAAAACTAAGTTTATTTCTTTACGATCTGGATTTGGATAGTCAACTTCCGGTAAGAAAAATTTAGCCAGCAATACGGTGATACTTATGGCCCCACCTGTTAAAAAATGTTCAAAACACTTTAACATATTAAAATCATGAGAAAATTTTCACTTATGTGGCATTCTGAGATGAATTCTGAAATTTATGTTTAATATGTATTGATCTAAAAAACTTGCCGGGAAAAAAAGCTCTAAGGACTTTCTTCTCAGAATTTAAGAATTTTATCTCGATTAGATTTTTTTGTGTTATACTTTTTTTGTGTTACAATTGTCTTTTACCTTGTGAAAGAACAACAATGTCATGCATATGCATAGTTTTTTTTTTTTAATAATTTATGTATTTACTTTAGTGTAGAAAAATGTTAATACAAACGCAACATCAATCTTATCTTATTATAGGTAACACAGCAAATGCTTGCCAACAATACGGCCGCTAATGGTGAATTTCGTTTGGGCTTAAAAAGATTCCATGATTTATGTCCTTCTAAGGTACGTGAAAATCTAACTAATGCTCGTAAGCTCAAAGAATGGGATGGACCACATAAAACAGCCATAGCTGAAGTCTCAAGAAAAATTAATGAATTTGAAGCACAAAATACAGGTGAGATTTAAATAAATCATTGTTTAATAACAACTGGATATACAGTTTAATCTTTAATTTATTTCTTGCCAGACAATTCCAAATTAACTTGGGATAAAAAACTTATTAAAGAAGATTTAGACAATAAATTAGAATTGCTCAATACTTATGAAAAATATTATCCCGATATAAAGACTGCTTATGATTGTATATTGTATCCTACTGAAAATGGTTGGCAGGCTGTAATTGATATAACAGAAAAGGTATTTTTTTTTATTTTAATAATTACTTTTGTAAAAAAAATTGTTATTAATTTTGTTTTGTTTTCTTGTGCCTTAGGGTGACTTAGAAAATGCTTTACATATCGGTGAATATACCAAAACTCAAGAGATTAAAAATGTTGATGATTATCTATCCATATCGATTAATGTACATGATGCTGGAAATGTTTTAGAAATTGTTGGAATGTGTTGTAAGTAAATTGCATGTTTGCATTTTTTATTTTATTGTTTTGCGATATATCTTAAAAAAATCAATATGAATGATATATAATCCAAAGATTTTTTAAAATTTATTTTTTTTTTCAAATTTATTTATTTATTTTATCTATATTAATCATATAATTACAAATTATATCCTAATACCCTAACCGAGCACTAGCAACAAAGGCCATCGGCGCGTTGTAGCGAAAACAGACCAGAGCCTCTAGTGGGAATCGAACCCACGACCCCAGCACTGATATATTTAATCCTTTATGCTTTTTATAACTTAATTTTCAAATTAAATCCCTTTAAGTATTTTTAACGGTTTTTTATACTAAAAGTCACTTTTGCTTGATAAAATAGGTGATCTTAAATTAATACTACTTTTGGTTAATAGAACTTTTTGTCTTAAATTAAATTAACTTAATTTCATATTTTTAATTTTATCAGGCTCAATATCATAATTTTTTAATGATACTAACGAATAGTAAACACTAATTTTTTTATTAAATGGAAAAAATTGTAAGAATCAGCGCTAGAGGGAGTGCACACTTTCGACCCGAGCGACCAGGTCATCTTCAGCCTCCTTCTGAACCACCCAACACAAATAACTCATTGTTTTGAAAAGGCATTTATATCACACACTCTAAGGAAAATGACTATGTGAAATTACATTTTTCAGTTAGTGAATGATTACCCGTACAAATGAGCTTTTTCCATCTATTTATAGAATTACCCTTTGGCAACCATCTACGATTTTCGAAGAACAAATAAAAAAAAATGACTGTTTACTATTCGTTAGTATCATTAAAAAATTATGATCTTGAGCCTGATAAAATAAAAAATATATAATTAAAACATATAGATCAAATAATATTCAAAAATTTATATACAACAACATAGGGCACGATGTAATTTATAAACTAATATAATAGACAACACTCAAATATTTTGTGAAGGAAAATATTAGTATGCCAGATTCCCAATTGGTTCCCAGAAATGGAAACATTAACATTTGGAATGGCAACCCTGTCAATTTGTTCTTCGAAAATCGAAGATGGTTGCCAAAGGGTAATTCTATAAATAGATGGAAAAAGCTCATTTGTACGGGTAATCATTCACTAACTGAAAAATGTAATTTCACATAGTCAGTTTCCTTAGAGTGTGTGATATAAATGCCTGTTCATAACCATGAGTTATTTGTGTTGGGTGGTTCAGAAGGAGGCTGAAGATGACCTGGTCGCTCGGGTCGAAAGTGTGCACTCCCTCTAGCGCTGATGCTTACAATTTTTTCCATTTAATAAAAAAATTAGTGTTTACTATTCGTTAGTATCATTAAAAAGTTATGATCTTGAGCCTGATAAAATTAAAAATATATAATTAAAACAGATAGATCAAATAATATTCAAAAATTTATATTAACTTAATTTCTTTCAAAATATTTAACTTAATTATAAATACATTTTTTATAGAAAATATTCGTAATCAAAAAATACAAAAAATTAATTTTATTTTTTTAATTTTTTTATTTTTTTTTTGTAACAATTTTTTATATAAAAAATCCATTATTGGTCGAAAATACAGTGTGTGACAAAACATTGGAAACTTTAAAAGATTTTATTGCTTCGCACATCTCTTTTAGACAATTTTCTTCTTAATACAACATTTTCTTAATTTTTTTTTGCTAAATAAATATTTAGAGTGTAATCTAAAGAAATATAATAAATTTAAAGCATAAAAAAAATTGCAAAAGAAAAAAATATAATCTCAAATGGCATGTTATTTTTTTGTTGTTGGCAAAACATTGGAAACTTTGAAACTGCTGTGCGAAAGTTGAATAAAGAAAGAAAAATAAAGAGAATGTAAACAAAATTTATCAAAAATTTACCGTTATTTTAATTTTAAATGTTTTTGGAAGTTTCTGTGTTAAATGTTTTTTTTTTTAATTACTTTTATTTTGCAAATTATAACGAATTACAAAGAAAAAATTAAAAATGGCTAAAACTAAATTTTGTGAAGAACTAAAGTTAAAAATAATAAACGATTTTTATGCTGGAATTAAGCAAAAGAGTATTTGTGAAAAATACTCGATGAATAAATCTATTATTTCAAAAATAATAAAGAAATATCGTGGAACTGGTACAGTAAAGACACAACATTTAGGCGGCAGGCCGCGCAAAACCACTCAAAGACAGGATCTTTTAATAGCAAGAGAGTTTAAAAAGTATCCAAAAATGCTTCCTCGAGAGGTTGTTAATAACCTTAAATTAAAAGTAAGCCAACGAACTGTTTCCCGTCGAGCAAATGAGGCTGGTCTTGGCTGCTACCGTCCTGCAAAGAAACCTCTTATATCTGAAAAAAATCGATGTGCTCGTATTAATTTCGCTAGAGAGCACTTAAACTGGTCTAGACAGAAGTGGAATACGGTTCTTTTTTCAGATGAGTCGAAATATAATTTAAGAGGCCATGATGGCAGAACTTTTGTAAGACGACCCAAGGGAAAAAGACTAAACCCCAAGTATACAAACAAAACTGTTAAGTTTGGAGGTGGCAATATTATGGTATGGGGGTGCTTTTCGGGTCAAGGAATGGGACCAATTCATGTCGTTACGGACACTTTAACTGCAATCGGGTACAAAAGTATTTTGAACGATATCATGTTTCCATATGCAGAGGAAAACATGCCACTAGTCTGGAGGTTCCAACATGACAATGACCCAAAACACACCTCCAAGCTTGTAACTGAGTGGTTACAATCTAATGGAGTTAGTGTTTTGAAATGGCCAGCCCAATCACCAGATCTCAATCCCATAGAAAACCTATGGGAAATTGTAGATCGAAAAATAAGAACAAAAAACTACACGAACAAGGCTGGTCTCATAGCTGCATGCAGTTACTTCGGAGTGGCAATTAATTCCTATAGAAACTATCAGCAGTTTAATTGACTCAATGCCGAGACGTTGTGAAGCTGTTTTGAAAAATAATGGTTACCCAACAAAATATTGAAACCAGCAAGTGTTCGCAGCTTTTAATTTTAATATTGTAAAAGTTTCCAATGTTATGCCAAATACATAAAAACTAATACCTCTAAGTTTCTTTATTTTATTCTGAAATTGAATTGATATTTGTTAATTTTTTTTTTATTTTAATAAAAACACAAATAATTTTAAGATACACAGAAGAAAAAATTTGGTTTTTGTAATGAATTATAATTTTTAGATCACTTGAGTTGGGAAAAACGATTTTTTGCTAAAAGTTTCCAATGTATTGTCACACACTGTATATATAGTACTTATTTGTCTAAGTTTACGCAACAAATCTGCTTAACCCTTAATTGCATTAAGGTCGAGATCATAATAAAAGTTATATATTTTGACAGTGAATGACAAATATTTGAGTGAAAACGGTTGGTGAACTCGGAGATACCTTTAAAAAATAAATCAAAAAAATTTATTTATGAACGAAAATATTGACGATACCAAATTTGTAGGAACAACATTAGGATAAAATTTACTACCTAAAAGAAAAATATACAAAAAAGTGCGCAAACGGAAAATTTGTAAGAATTAGTAAGATAAACTATTTAACAGCTGATTGTAAATACCAGACGAAAAAATTCAACCGGTCAATATGGAAAATATGAATAAAAAACCTAAATTAGATGTGAAGTGTTTTCCAGGAACATTCCGGATTTCCATCTTACTTCTTTCTTCCATCGTAGATAAGCTGATATTTACATATTTTTTACTTCTATAAAAATATATTTAATGTGTTTGGACAAATCATTTGTTTTTCAGTTAATTTTTCAATCAGCTGTTTTTTTCTTACAAATTCTTACTAGCAAAAATTTATCCAGTAAAAACACTGAACAGCTTTGTGGAACGCATGGAAGATGTTGAAAACTTAATACATGTGTTAATAGCCTTTTTCCACTGAGCTACATCTTATAGGCTTTTTACACCGAACAACATCTTTGTGAAACGCGTGGAAGATGTTGAAAATATGAAAAAAGTGTTTACATTGGCAACATTTTTCATCTGATTCAGCTGTCAATAAATAAAAGAAAAAGACGCATATTTTTTGTTAAAAATAAGAAATGGATTTTGAGAAAGCATTAATCATTGGAGTAGTTGTTGCTTTGCAAGAACAAACCCGAATTTTAATGCAGTTCATTGAAATATTAAAGGTCATTCTGGAAGATGATGATGAAGAAAAATTTTTGGTAGACATAAGAATGAAATTCTTACATGTGCCGCTCATTTTCCTTTGTTGAATAATTTTTTTTTGTTTATTTTCTCCAATGTCGGTTTGCAAGTGATGGCACAAAGAAAATCTATTTTTTTTTTGTAATTTTTTTAGTGATGACACTTAAAATAACGAAAGATGTAAGATGGAACAAAATGAGAAAATATCATCTTTTGTAGATGTAGAAAAATTACAAAAAAATCGATTTTCTTTGTGCCATCACTAGCAAACTGACATTGCAGAAAATAAACAGAAAAAAATGTATTCTGCAAAGGAAAATGAGCGGCAGATGTAAGAATTGCATACTTATGTCTATCAAAAATTCTTCTTCATCATCATCTTCCAGAATGACCTTTAATATTTCAATGTACTGCATTGAAATTCGGGCTTGTTCTTGCAAAGTAACAACTACTCCAATGATTAATGCTTTCTCAAAATCCATTTTTTATTTTTAACAAAAATTATACATCTTTTTCATTTATTTTTTTTGACAGCTGAATAAAAAATACAAAATCCACTAAGAAGTCGTCTTTTGAACTTACTGAATTTAGCAAATTCGTGTATAGACGCAAATACTGAAGTTTTAAGAACTGTATGACTGCTTCTTAGTGACAAATAAAGATTTTTTTTTTTTTTTAATTCCAAATGGATTTCGTAGGGGAGGAGTAGCACCTTTATATACTGTAACAAACTTTTTGAAAAAATAATTTTACTGGATGTTACAGGACCTCCAAAAGTATCCAAAAACATGTTTTTTGCACATTTAGGTTAGAATACTTAAAAACCAGACGTGATAGGGCTGTTATGAGTTCGGATTTAGATTCAGCACGTCTTAAACCTTCGGAAAAGCAGACCTCGAAAAAGAAAAATTTTTATTGAATCAATTCGCGAAAAAATAATTCTTTTTGTTAACCTTCAACTTATGACGTGGTAGTAAATTTTACACCGTTTTTTTTGTTTCTCAAAAAACTTCTCTCTATTGAACGCTAATATTTTTAAATTCTCAGTACCCTCATACTATATTGTGCTCTTATTATCAGTACTGTTTGTTTTGTCGCAGGTTACAGTAACGTCGAGATATTTGAGTGTGGGTGTAAAGTTTACTACACGTCTTCATTTGTGTTATTTTTACATACAAAATATATTACTACCACATAGTCGTTTATGTGATTTTTTCATAGAAAATATTTTACTACCACATCTGAGTTAACGTTAGTAATCCATATGAGAAATATTACTACACATTTACGTTAGCGTAAGTTTTTTTGAAAAATACTATTTATAGTTTGTTTTTGAATTTTAAAATAAGTTTTTAACATTGTGAAATAAACAACGTGGATAGCTGTCGAAAAAACGCAGCAAATGAAATGTATTTGAAAAGAATAGGTGTAAAATTTACCACCACCTCTTACTATATGTTACAACTTTTCACCTCGTAACTAAGCATAAATAACTGACTGTTATTTTTAAATATATAAGAGATATTGAAATGTTTTGATTTTTAATAAATATATAATATTTAGGCTGTGGAAAAATGGCATTTAATTTTTGTTTAAGCTAATTTTTTTTTTCAAATTTACAAGTTTAAATACATCTATTTTTTTGTTCATGTAAAGAAGTCTTTTGAAATAAACAACAAAATTTTCAAAAAAAATCCAAAATTTTTTATAATTTTTTCATAACTCTATATTCGGAAGTATTTAACCTTGCATAATGTAAGTGTGATACCATTATAATATATAAACATAAATAATAATATTAAAAAAAAAAAATGGTGTAAAATTTACTACCACCACTTCCGATATGTTAAAAATTTCCACCTCGTAAGTTAAAGGTTAATTCAATATTTTATAAATCAATTTATTAAATTAGATTTAAAATTATAGTTGATTAATCAATTTCATTTGAATCTTTTTTAATTCAATTGAATCAAATCATTTCAAACAAAATAATTTTTTTAATTTGCGAATTAAATAAATTGATAAATTATTCAAAGTGTTGTCCATCGTTAGTCACTACTTTTTCCCATCTTTTTGGTAGCATATGTATTCTGCTCCGGTTTTGAGGTAAAGAATAAATCAAGCCAATTTCTGATACCCTGTTGTAAAGAGAAGCGTATTCCAGTAAGGGCGTCCTGCATCGATCGAAACAAATGGTAGTCAGAAGGGGCAAGGTCTGAGCTATAAGGCGGGTGAGTCAAAACTTCCCATCCACTCTTTTCCAAATAGTTTTGGACCGGTCTTAAAACATATGGCAGAGCGTTGTCATAATGAAAGATTATAGCCTCGTTTCTGGTCGAATATTCAGGTCGTTTATCGTTGATTGCTCTCTTTAAACGAATAAATTGTGTTCGGTAAAGGTCCTCTGTGATCGTCTGACCCAATTTCAACAGCTCATAATACAAAACACCCTTCTGATCCCACCAAATACAGAGCATTACCTTAGCGTCATGGAAATTCGGTTTCGGTGTTGATTTGGCTGATTGTACGAGCTTAACATATGATTTTTTGCGCTTGGGGTTATCGTAAAGTATCCATTTTTCATTACCAGTAACAATAAGATACAAAAATAACTTCTTTTGTAGCGTTCAAGCAGCATTTCTGACATGCAAAATCGCCTTTCAACGTATCTCGTCTTCAATTCATATGGGGCCGAATTTCCTTGCTTTTGAATGAATCCCAATGCTTTTAAACGCAGGGAAATGTCTTGTTATGATAATGCGTTTGACAACAATCTTCGTCGACAACAATCTTCGTCGAGTAATTTTTCGGCTGACCAGGCCTCCCCTTATTTTCACGGATCCCGCCCACATTTGGTCAGATGTTGTGTACTGATAACCAAGATGCTTGTACCTTATTTGGGAACTTTTCCTCTTTCCGTTCTCCAAATATACAGAAAAGCTGGCCGACATTGTTAAATCAACTGTGCTGTACGTATTTGTTATGTTTAAAAAAAAAAACAAAAAAAAGTCTTAAGAAAATATAAAAAAAAGAAAGCGCTTAGACCACTAAGCCATTGAAGAACATACGCAGTAAAGAGTTTTCGTTTAAATAGATTTGTTTGGGTTTTAAATGGCAAATATTTGTATGTGTTTGTTGTTTGTGTATAAAAAAAAGGTGAATAGGTGAAAGAAAAGAAGTTCAACAAATGGATGTGTTTGTTATGCGTAAAATTTAACATACATATTAATAAAAAAAAAAATCGGAGGTGGTCGTGGTTTTTTGCTCATATCTCAGCCATTTATCAATTGATATGGCTGAATTTCAATAGCACATGTGACAGAAATATACATCAAGCAAGTCCTCATCATGTCTGGGGTGTTCGGAAAACCCATTTCAACACACGGACGGAAAGACGGACAGACGGACATCGTTAAATCAACTTCGCTCTTCATTAGAACCTAGAATATAGTATACACTTTATAGGGTCTAAGATCAATATTGTAGAAATTACAAACGGAATGACAAACTTATATATACTCTTTTTCACCATCTAATACATTTTTGCTGGACATTTATAAGTAATTTAAACTTATAATATTTATTTCTTTTTGTACAAAACATTAAATATAAATATTAATTTTATATTGTTTTCTTTTTTACAGCACCACATGGTACTCATGTTGCTTCCATTGCCAGTGGCAATCATGCTTCCAAAGATATTGATGGTTGTGCACCTAATGCTAAAATTGTTTCCATGACCATTGGTGATGGTCGTTTGGGTTCTATGGAAACTGGTACCGGTCTGGTAAGAGCCATGATGAAAATTATGGAAATGTGCCGCACAGGACGTAAAGTTGATGTTATCAATATGAGTTATGGCGAACATTCCCATTGGTCTAACACCGGGTAAAGATATATTTTGTTCTGTTATTGTTTGCTCTCTTCTTCCTTTTCTTTGTAATTGCAGTTTAAAACTATTTTGAAATTTCCTTTTTGATCTGGTAACGATACAAAAAAAAAAAAGCAAAAAATTGAAAACAAATTCTTTGTAGATTTCCTGAAACCATTGATAAGAAACGACGTAAAAAAAGAAAACCTTACTTAAGGTAAATTGTTTTACTTTTCTGTATGTACTAAATACTCGTATATAAGTCGTTTTTAATTGTTGTTTATTCTGTGTAGTTTACACCCAACATCCTCTGTTGTTATACATTAAACACTTAACGCTAACAACGTGAGCCAACAGACAAAAAGGAAATTTTAAAAAAAGAACAGTAGTTTTTAGTTCAATGTTTTGTTTTAATCATCTAATGAAAAAAGGCTGAAAAAAACCCGTCACAAATTTTCAAACACTATTGTTAAGAAAAAAAAAAAAAAGTCAAACAGGTCACTGACAAAATAAGAGTCTATAGAAAAGAATTGCTGAGGATTTTCTATAGGAAACAGTTTGTTGTAAATATTTCAAACTATATAATTTAAAAATCTAATTACTTTTGAACGAAATCAAAATAAAAAAAATTTAATTTTGATTCTCATGTAATTATTACAAAAATAATTATTAATATTTACGTAATAAAGCGGCCTTAGATTTAATTTTAAAAAACCTTTAGACATAAGAGGGTTAAAAAAACTTCTTTTAATGCCTGTAAAGCGGAAATATCAATTTAATGTTTTTACTTATTTTTTATCTTTTTTTTTCCTTTTAGCCGTATTGGTGAGCTAATGAGTGAAGTGGTTAACAAATATGGCGTTGTATGGGTGGCCTCTGCTGGTAATCATGGTCCTGCCCTCTGTACTGTTGGTACTCCCCCTGATATCGCTCAACCTAGTTGTATAGGTGTTGGTGCTTATGTTTCACCCCAAATGATGGAGGCTGAATATGCAATGCGTGAAAAATTACCAGCTAATGTTTATACCTGGACTTCAAGAGATCCTTGTATTGATGGTGGTCAAGGTGTTACTGTATGTGCTCCTGGTGGTGCTATAACCTCTGTACCACAATTTACCATGTCAAAATCTGCTCTTATGAATGGTACTTCAATGGCTGCTCCTCATGTTGCTGGAGCTATAGGTAAATACAAAACAAAAACAATTCTTTAAAACCCTCCTCCCTTTTAAGAAATAAAACACATGAAAATTATAAATTATAAATTATTTCATTTCCTTTCTTTTTATTTTCCAGCTTTACTTATCTCTGGTTTAAAACAACGCAACATTTCATATTCGCCCTTTAGTATTAAACGTGCCATTTGTGCTACTGCCACTAAATTAGGTTATGTTGATCTATTTGCTCAAGGCAGTGGTCTTCTAAATGTTGAAAAAGCTTTTGAACATTTGTTAGAACATGATAAAGCTGTCGAAAATATGTTAAGGTATGTGTTGTGTACTGCTGCTTTTCTCATGTTGTTTAAAACTTTATTTTGCAAATTTTCTTGTTTTATATTATATATGTTTTTTTATTGTATGTTATGTTGTATGTAAAGTTTTTGTTTTAAGTTCCTGTGCATTTTTAATTATGCATTTTATTACAAACAAAACTTTTAATGTTGTTTATGTGTTTTTTTTCTCCTATAATTTTCACTCTTGTAGATTTTCTGTACGTTGTGGTCCAACTAATGCTAAAGGTATTCATATTAGAGAAGGTGTTTTAAAAAAACCATACGAATATAATGTTAATATTGAACCAATATACTTTAATGATACTGAAGCGGGTAAGTAAATTAAAATTAAATTATAAGTGAAATATTAAGAAAATTTTTCGATTTAATGTAATTTGCATATTTAGTACAGGGAAAAATGCCCCAAATCTGTCAATATTATTGAGAATATGATTGTTTCTAAATTCAGAACAATTTTTACTTAACGGTAATTTTAGAAAATATCTATTACTTGCAATTGTGGGCATAGGGATTAACAAAGTTTTTTTTTATATAGTTTGTGTTGAAAAATATGGATGACCTTTTTTGCTCTAGAGTTCAGAAATATATGTGATTTTAAGTTAAGTTTCTTTTTGTTGTACGTATAACAATTTAAACCATTTTATTACCAACTTTTCAAGCATGACCCTACCCTACCCCACATACTTACCAAAAAAAAAAAAACTGCTTTCGGAAATTGTTTTTTTTTTTTTTTAAATTTTGCAACCCATTTTTACCTATAATAAGATTTGAATAGCAAAAAATCCTTCGGATTTATTTTGGTACGTGCCATGTTTCTTGAATTTAGCTTTTCTTACTTTGTAATTAAATATGTTGATTATTTTGCCTTGAATAACACATATCCAGGGCTTAAACAGGGTGGCTATATCTTTAAAATGGAACAACATAATTTAGATTTTGTTTTAATGTTTACTTGAACCTTTAATTTCATTTCCATTAATTTTTCAAAATTATGTCAGTCAAGTGAGCGCTCTTTTTACCGTATTTTCAATCGTTCCGGAGAGAACTTCAGTTCCCACACTCTTGTCGTATATTCTTTTTGAGAGCTTGCAAAGTGTGTGGCTTATTCACATTGACCTTCGACTTCGAAAGAAAAAAGTCTGGAGTGATTAAATCGAGCGAGCTTGCTGGCCACTTCAAGTCGCCAAAACAAGACATTTGGCGACCCGGAAATTTATCCTTTAAAATGTCCATTGTAGCTAGAGTTGTGTGTGCAGTTGATCCGTCCTGTTGGAACCCTATGTCCTTTAGTACCAATTCATAAATTTACTGCAATATGGACTCGTTGATCATGGTTCTGTATCGCTTACCAGTCACGGTAGCCGTGTTATCCACGGTGTCGTCGAAAAAATAAAGTCCGATGACACCTCCGCCGTAAATGGCGCAACATGAAGTGTCTTTAACTGGATTCGTAAAAAATATGCGAATTATCAGTGCTCTAGAAGAGCAAATTTTGTTTGTTTACCTATCTGTTCAGATGCAAATAAGCCTCGTCGCTCATAATAAAATTGTACAAAAAATCGTCCTTTCCAAAATAGTCACGAGTATTCCGCATTCTTAAGGAGTACAGCGTTCCATGGCTTGTCGACGTGTATTATGTAGTATCTGTTTATTTTACAAATAGTAAAACAAAACTGATAGTTGCAGTCATTTGTAAAAGTTTTAGCATTTTCCGATAGGACGATACATTTTGGGGCACCTTGTACCTTTTATTTGCAGCTTCGAAGATTTCATTCATTAATTCAATTTTTGAATTCTAAATTGAAATTTAACGAATTAAATCGAAAATTACCAATCATTTAATGGATTTAATTTCCATTATTCCCGCTCCATTTGTTGTAAATATAATTAAATCAGTTGAAACAGTTCGTTTTATCAAATCAAATGATTTAAATAATATTTTAAACATAAATTCCGTTCAGTGATTAAAAAAATTCCGTTCAGTGATTTAAAAAAATTTTTTCGTTGAGTGACTTAAATACATTTATTTGCATTCAGTGATTTAAAATTTTTTGTTGGTAGTTTATACTAACTGAATGATATAAATTTGATTTTCAATCACTGAACGGTAAAAAATCGGTATTAAATCAGTGAACGGTAAAAAATTTATTTAAAATCACTGAACTGATTTTTTTTTTTATCACTGAACGGAAATATATATTTTTTAAATCACTGAACGGTTAAGTGAACGGTTGATAAGTTTTAACGAATTCTTTTTTTTCTGTTTTATTTATAAAAAATAAATGCTTTCCTAGTGATTTAAATCATTTGATTTGAAAAAAAAACAAAATTTTACAATTGATTTAAATCTTAAATCAATATTGGCTTTGAATGCGTTCAATTGAATGAATTTGATTTAAACAAAAAAAAAAAACATTATTTTACTATAGAATAAAATTGAATTCGATTTATGGCGAATTAATTCAAAAAATAATTAATTCTTCTAAGCTCTGTTTGATATCCATATACAATATAAAATACCTAAAAAAGAAAAAGTTTACTCCTTAAACATAAAATTGGGCCGCAAAAAATATGTATTCATTAATTTTGTCTCCATTACAATATATACAAATTTCATCCAAATCGGAGTGAAAACCACTGCATATTTTACTTGTCAGTTGAACTTGCACACTGGTTTTTGAATTATATTCTATTCATAATATTGGCCAAAAAAGAAATGAAAATATATGAAAATAAAATATGACTGTACCCACACAGCGCCAAACTCTTGCCTTCAGTTTATTTTGGAAGCAAAATGAAATTTTTCCTGTAAACTCGCCTCCTTAAAGCGGACACTTCCTTATAACTGACAAATTGTCTGTGACCGTCGCTGTCCGTTATTAAAAGGTTTTCCTGAACATCTTGTTCAACAGCCATTAGTTTATAATATAAATAGATCTAAATATTTTTTTTAGAAAATTTCATGTGCAGCGCTTTTCTTGGTTCGGAATCTACATAAAACAAGTAAAAAAGTCTTAACTTCGGCAGTGCCGAATCTTCGAATACCCTCCACCAATATCAAAAAAAATTTTCTCTTCTGTTTTTGATGCAAATAATGTAAAAAACTTTTAAAGTGTAGATAAAAAAAAATTTTTAGAGGTAAAAAAATTTTTTGATGGGAAAAAAATTTTTTGATGGGAAAAAAAATTTTTGTGGTGAAAAAAATTTTAGTGTTGAAAAAATTTTTTGAGGTGAATATAAAATATTAAATTCTAAGCGACTGGTGAAAAAACAAGTTAAAATATTTTACTTGCCAGTCGCTATTATGAAATTGTACTTAAATACAACAATTTGTATGGAAAATTTAGAGGTACAGGGTGGGCCATTTAAAATTTTAAATTTGAATCGGCTATATAAAAAAGTACTGATTATTTTTTTAAAATTTTTGGTTTTATTGCAAAGGTTGAACTTTGTCATTTAAGAATGAAACACAATATCGTACATATAACTACCACGACTGGCTCGGCAGTACCTCATCCGATCAACCCTTATTTTAAAAAATATAAAAAATTTTCAGTTCCTGTGAACGATGACGAGTTGATGGATGTTCTTGGACATTTTCAGCCACAGCAGCAATGGTTTTGTTTGAACGCACTGGACGAAAACGTATACGGGTTCGTTTGTCCAATAACGATCCATTTTCATGAACTCGCTTCACAAACTGACGCACAAACTGAACTGAAGGCCGATCTCTTTTCGAAAATTTTCCACGTAAATTTCTTACAGTTTGCGTTAAAGACACTACTTTGGAAGTAAGTTTTTAATATTTCCCAATTTGGTTCAAGCGGTATAGCGTCCCATTTTGCAAATAACAAACATACATAAACCTGAAAATAAAAATTTTAAATGGCCCACCCTATACTATTACATTTTCACTTATAACTTTTTAATCGCTAGACTAATTTTGCTCATATTTTATACCAAATTTCTCGTAAGGATGTCAAATAATTTACGTAAAAAATCTACTTTATGGGGTCTTAGACCTATATTTCGACGTGTTACAAACGGAATGACAAGCTGTGGAGGGTATAAAAATACTAAAGTGAAACATTCTAAATTAATTTGCTGTTTTGTGATTTACATCCACAAAAAAATTTGAGGTATAAAATATTATGTGTAGAAAAAGCTTAGAGAAAATAAAACAAATGCACTTTTTTCCTAACATATATTTATTAAACTTTAAAAAAAACTAATTTTTGAATCATAATTTTAAATGTTTTCTTTTTACTTGAACGTTGAAATTTTAAAAACATTTAATACATATGTATGTAAATAAATTATTTTCAAAAGTTGTTATAATTTTTAACATTTTCTTTCGGAACCTTAAAGACAAAAAAAAAATTACTTCTAAAAATGATGGCTAAAAATTGAGCTTATGCAGACATCGTTTCCGAAAAATTTCTTAATGAATTTTTAGGCGCCGAAGTTTAACTAAAAACGAATGCTTCAGTAATTTTTCCCTATTTTTAAAAATTCATTATGTTTAACAACTTAAAGAAAAATTCAATGTTTTTTTTGTGCATCTAACATTTTGAAAAAAATTTCGAATACAACTTCGAATACAAAAAAAATGTGAATTCCAAAACATAAAATTTTTGAATATTTTAATTCCAAATGTTTTTACCAGGGACTGAAACCGAACCCAAACGGGTTCAGGTTCGCTGTTTATAAAAACTTTGAACCCGAACCCGCTGACCCACAAATTTAAACAGGTTCGGGTTCAAAAATATAAAAAAAATATTCTTGCTTTTCATGGCGTGAGAAATGTTTGAAAGAAAAATCATAAAAAAAAGCATTACATTCTTTGCATCCAGTTTGCAGTGCTTGACACTATATCTAGTCTTTCTTTTAACCCTTAAAAGCCTGATTTTTTAAAATATAATTTAAAAAAATACAAATGTGTTCATTTTATTCATTAGATAAAGGGAAAAATAATAAAAAAAAAATATAATTCATTTATTCATTTATGCAAAAATAAAGCAACCCATGTAAAAGTCGAAATATATATGAACATACATGGGCTTGTATATGATCATACATGGGCATACATGGTCATATACGTCCATACATGATCTCATATATGATCATATATCTTTGGATCCGAAATTTGAGGGTATATGGTGATATATGTGCATATATTATCATACATGCTCATATATTATTCATGTATGCTCGTATATGATCATATACGTCCATATACCCTCAAATTTCGGATCCGAAGATATATGATCATATATGAGATCATGTAAGGTCATATATTGAACAATGTATGGACGTATATGACCATGTATGCCCATGTATGGTCATATACAGGCCCATGTATGATCATGTATGCTTATATATATTTCGATTTTTAGATGGGAAGTATCAATTTTGATACTTTAGGCATTTGGGAAAAAAATATGTCGTTGTAATTTTTAACAACGCTAGGCATGAAATAATGCGAAACATTGATTTTTTTTGTTATCGCATAACGATACTTTACATTTTTTGCAAGTCCAAGAGGTAAGCTTCCTACAATTCATATATTTGCATTTGTTTCGCGAGTCCATAAATGCTTTTTCATGTCCAACACGATCATAACGCACGTCGGTTGGGGGAAGTACCTGTACTCTTGACCGGAATCTATGGGATGGTTGTGGCACCTCCTCTCGTTCACTGTTAGTGCTTGGTCTTCCCCTTTTATTGTTTGATCGACATTGATATCGGCATAAGGTGTCAGCAAGCTCTGTTCTAAAGTCAGCTAACTTTATTATGTCCTTCTGAAATTTGCCTTTTATTATACTGATGTTTTTATACAGTACCCAAGCGTTTATCACTGTCATGTCCAGCGAGTGGTAGAACAGTCTCGTTGTCCGCTTTCTAGATTTTATGCGGATTAGATACCGGCCGATGAAGCTATCCTTTAAATCCACGCCTCCCATGTGGGCATTATACTCTTTAGTCACTCGAGGACATGGTACTTGGAGATTACTTTTCAATTTTTTGTCATAGCGGGATATAGATCCTGCTGGCTCAGCGCCAACATAGGTTGAAAGCAGTAAAACTTGCTTGTTATCTTTCCAGCTTGTTGCCGAGAATTCAACACCTTCAAAAGAGGCAACATTTTCATGGTATGTTCCTCTGGGTACGTTAGACTTTAAAATTTCTTTTTTCTCTGGCAATTTGCAAGATTTTCCAATACGGTTTTTCTGTACAGTGCCAAGGCAATAAATGCTATGTTTGGTTAAATAATGTAGCAAGGGAATATTTGTGTAAAAATTATCAAAATAAAGGATATGATTTACTTCTTTTGGAACTGGTCGCAACAATCGCACAACTATATTAGATACTACTCCTAGGTCTGGTTCGCCAGGTAAACGCTCAATATTTTTAGCACCTGAGTACACCTCACAACTATACGTATAACCCGAAAGAGAACATAAATCATATAATTTATATCCCCACTTATGTGGTTTATTTGGTAGATATTGTTTCATAAAATGTTTCACTTGTGTGGCACACATTTGCTCATCCAGTGACAGCCGATGTTCAAATGGTACTGAAGAAAATCTTTTATTTAAGTGGTCTATTACTGGTCTTATTTTATGCAGTCTATCGTGCTGGGGATGATCAGGAGGCAAATGTTTGGTGTCATCATTCATATGAAAAATTTGTCTGATTTTATCAAATCTATTTCGAGTCATAGTTTGTGCTATTGGATCAAATTTTACATTGTTTGACCAGTACGACCTTACAGAAGGGTAATGGTTAACACTAGTAAAAATAAGAATCCCAAGAAATTTACAGCTACTCACACACAAAATGGGACACATCTAAATATTACTTAGTTGACTAACATTATTCTAATTATTTTTTGCATGAATTAAATTTGCTTCAAAAATTTGCTTACATTTTTTTCTCTACAATGAAAATTCACTAAATCTGTCAGCATATCTTTTTTTACAGTGTACGAAGAAATTTTTTTTTAATTTTTTCTAATTTATCTGGCAACCTTATGCTCACTTTCAAAGTGGGACACGTGCATTATTTTTGAATTACCGTTATTTTTAATACGATAATGACGCGTAATGACGTCAAATCAGTGTTTCTAGATATTTTATTCTGGTAAGTTATTATTTTTTTGCAAAATGTCTCGTAAACCTCAATCTACAGTTGAAGAAAGACAAATTATCATTAACAATTTCAAAAATAATAAATCAATCAGAGAAATTGCACAAATAGTAAATAAAAGTAAAAGTACTGTATTTAATATCATCAAACGCTTTAAAGCTACCAACAGTGTTGAAAATAAAAAGAGAAACTGCACAAAAAGATGCAAGTTGTCGGACCGCGATAAGCCATTTTGTCTAAAACTGATCGAGAATGATCCACTTTTATCAGCTGTTGACATTAAAAATAAATTAAAAGAAGTAAAAGATATTGATGTCAGCGCAGAAACAGTCCGACGAGTCTTCAGAGACAATAATTTGCATGGTAGATCGTGTCGTCGAAAGCCTTTAATATCGGAAAAAAACCAACGACTGAGATACGCCTTCGCTCAAAAATATTGCAGTATGGATTCGACATTCTGGTCCAAAGTAATAATATTTATGCTACCATTTTCGAACTTTTTTTTATTTAAATATTATTTCATTAGGTTCTTTTCACAGATGAAACGAAAATAAACCTTTTTGGACCGGATGGAAAAAGATTCGCTTGGCGCAAACCTCGTTGTGAATTTAATGATAAGGCTATTAAAAAGACAGTCAAGTACGGTGGTGGTTCCCTTATGATATGGGGGTGTATGTCGGCGTCCGGGGTCGGTAAAATTCATTTTGTTAACGGAATTATGGATTCAAAATATTACATTGACATTCTGAAAGAAACCGTGGTAAAGAGCGCCGAAAATCTTGGTATAAAAGAAGACTTCGTGTTCTACCAAGACAACGACCCCAAACACAAGTCGTTGAATGCCCGTACTTGGCTTCTTTATAATTGCCCAAAAGTTTTGGAAACTCCTCCCCAGTCACCAGACTAAAATGTCATAGAACATTTGTGGGCAGAATTAAAAAAAAGAGTGGCAAAACGCCGGCCAAAGAGTATTGCCTCATTAAAAGAAATTGTTACAGAAGAGTGGTACAGTATTGAACCCGAGGTTTGTAAGAAATTGGTTGAAAGTATTCCACGGCGTCTTCAAGCTGTTATTGACAACAATGGGAAGTCAACAAAATATTAAAAATGAATTTTAAATTTAATATAAAAACAAAAAATTATCGTGTCCCACTTTAAGTGTGAGCTTTGCGTTAAGCAGTTGAAGTATGAAGTGCCTTATTTTATGTTGTTGTAATCAAAAATTTTACTTTATTTTTATCTTTTTTTCCTTTATATTTCTTTTATTAACTAAAGAATATAGAATGGAAATTTTTAAGTTTAACTTAGTCTTTTATTTTGGGTTTCAAATACTTCACACTCAAACTTTTCTTCATGTCCCATTTTGTGTGTGAGTAGCTGTACGTAGTTCCGTAACAGTAACAAGTTCTGAGAAGTTAGGGTTCTTTTGAAAAGCGTACTTGTTTCACTCATCCACTAGGAATTTTATTATTTCTTCATTCAAGAAATAAGAAAAGAACTGAAAAGGCGTTTCTAATTCCCGAATTTTAGATGGATATTCGTTATTTCCTTCAAACTGAAAAGCATTTTGTACAGTATCCATATTTGTTACTCTCCATACCATATTCCGGGGGTTGAAGTTGGAGTTTCCTACCAAATGGCCCCAGCTTGAAAGCGGATCTGCGTCTAAGTCAAGGTCAGCAGGAAGATTTTCTGCACTATCATCTGATTCAATTTAATGCTCTCTTTGTTTCGAAAAGTAATCGATGTCATCCTCGTTATCACTAGGCTCATCCTCTGAAATTTCACCATTTTCCAGTTGTTTCAAAAATTCTTAGATTTCATGCGGCTTCATTTCTGACAACTTTGTAAAATAAATATATTTTTGCAAGTAGTTTTTATCACGAAATTATTTACAACGGTAAACAAAGCAGAGAAATAACTAAAACAAAATCAAAACAAAATATTAGATTTCACACAGCCTAGAATGCCTGAAGTATCAAAATTGGTACTAATAAAAATAACGGATTTTTTTTACACAAAACAGGCATTTGCTAAAAATAATTATATTACAGTAAAAACAAGATACTTACCAACCTCAAATATATTTTTATTTTTTAAAAAAATTAAATGCGATAAATATTGATAATGTTAGAATTTCTTTAAAAACAACTTACTTGTTCAACACGTGGGAAAAACTAAATTACGTGTACTGAAAGCGATGTTGCCAACCGAAAGTTATTTGATAATTTTAGATTATAAGATTACTATGCAATGGTATTACACATACAGTGAAACATTAAAAAATTTAATAATTGCAAGTCCACAATTCAATTTTAAGTCCGGTATCAAATTTGAAACTTCAGGCATTTAAGGGCTAAGCAAATACTTTATCTATGCGGAGCTATTTGAAAAAAATTGCGAACACCAAAAATTTCTACTTAAGCTAGCCAAAGTAGATTGAATTCGAGTTATGACATAGTTCAAGCCTTATTGGAATACAGAAGTTTTTGTTCGAAATTACTGGATGCTGCATTCAGTATAAATAATAATATTTGAAATATTTGTAAAGAAAACGTAGAAGTTTTTGCACCTGTTGAAAAATTAACTCTGAAACTACAAGAAGAACAGACGACTTTAGGTGATTTTTATAGAGTCTGGCTTAAATTTAAATTAGAGCTAACAAAAGGTAACAAAAGAAAAACATTTTTATAAGAATTATATTTAATTATTATAAAAAGAGAAATCCACTTTATTATTAATTCACTTTAGATTGCAGCATTATATCTGGATAGCAGATTTAAGTTATACTAAGTCCCGAAGATATTAAAAATGCTTAAAAACAAAATTTTTCAAACAATTGAAATTTTCATAAATTTGCAAATGGAAAAAGAAGAAAAATTTTTGAGAGAATCAAAATATTGTTCTTCAGAAGAAGGAACGATTTTTTTAAATCAAAGAACAAATTTAAAAAAAGAAAACCCATCTAAACATCGAAATACATATGAGCATACATAATCATACATGGGCCTGTATATGATCATACATGGGCATACATGGTCATATACGTCCATACATTGTTCAATATATGACCATACATGATCTCATATATTATCATATATCTTCGGATCTGAAATTTGAGGGTATATGGACGTATATGATCATATACGAGCATACATGAATAATATATGAGCTTGTATGATAATATATGCACATATATCACGATATACCCTCAAATTTCGGATCCGAAGATATATGGTCATATATGAGATCATGTATGGACGTATATGACCATGTGTGCCCATGTATGATCACATACAAGCCCATGTATGATCATGTATGTTCATATATATTTCGTTTTTTACATGGGAAGTTAAAAAATATATTAATTATAAAATTAAACGAAAATTTCTTTAAAAAATAAATAAATTTAATATTAATAAAACATTTATACTTTTTTTAAATTTTCAAACCGAACCTGAAATTTTTATTTCGATTAACCCGAACCTGAACCCATTTTTTCAGGGTTTCAGTCCCTGCTTTTACAAATTCATTCAAAATTAATAGTTTCTAAGAACAGCGCTGATAGAAACTTATTTTTGGGCAAATGCATCAGTAATTTAAAATTAACTTCCATTTTTAATAAAATTTCTTCTTCTGGAGCAAATTAAGATCATATCAAATTAAGCATTAAGGTAAAATTAAATGTGCTACAATCTTAAAAATTGGGTAACAAGTTGTGAAAAATAATTTTTTGTAAACTGGTCCCTATCCGATTTTCATGCTAGCTTTTAGTTCTACGGCACTTAGCTTATTATTTAAATATTTTAATAGAATTACAAAAGAAAATCTGTTATTTTATCGGAAATATTTAAAAATATATAAATAAAAATTTTTAAGTAAAATTACCTTACAAAAGTGGACACCTTCTTAAAATGAATAAAATCTCCGGGACCATTATTGTCCGCTTTAATCAGGTTTTATTGTATTCATTGTCTTTAATTTATCTTAAGCTTGTAATCAAACACTTTAAAAAATTAAATTTCTAAAATGTTTCTTATTATTTATTAACTTGAGATTTGCCAAAATTGATATAGCAGCAACATTATTTAAAAGTTTTAAAAATAATTTACTTAATTGAATTCAACTTTCTCTAATACTGACTGACATACAACAATAGTTATAGTTTAACATTGTTGTTGTTATTGTTACTTTCAATTTTACTTTTAAAAAAAAAAGTTTTTACAAACTTAAGTTTTTATTTGCTATTCTTACTTGTACTATTATTCCATACAAATTTTATTCAGTTTCAGGATAATGATACTTACTTTACAAATTCTATATTGAAATAAAATGAAAACAAAGTTTATTTTTTTTTGTAGTTAAACTACTCGTATTATTATCACTCTGTTGTTGTTTGTCTATTTATTTATATCAATTTTATTTTATTTTTTTTTCAAAGAACTTCCATCAAATTACCTTTTGTATTGTTTTGTATCATTTACAATATTTTAATTAAAAAATAACTGATATTTTTTTGTTGTTGTACAAAGAAAAAACTTTTTAGTTCTGCATGCTATTGTTCAATTCACAATGGGTATTGTATCGTTGTATCTGTTGTATCGTGTATTACCTTACAATAGTGTAAAATAGTTTTTGGTAATTTACACTTACACTTTGATACAACTTTACAACTTCATTTGCTGTGTTTATTAAATGTTGTATTGTGTATCATAATATATCAGTCTCAAGTGAATGTCAGTTTTTTCACTTTCACCTTTATTTTGCATTTTATTTTTCGTCATGTTTATATAAATTTAAAAATATTGTTATTTTTTTCTTTACTATTTGAAGTTTTACAACACGAAAATACAACTGACCGTTCACAATAAAATACCGGCTGTGAATTGCCCATATATTTTTTCCTGTACTCTATACACTTTTATCTTTTTGATAATGATTACACTAGATGAGAAAAGAAAAATGTTTTCATTGTTTTTCTTTTTTATTTAAAAATCATTTTTAATTGTAAAAAGTAGGGGATGCAAGCATTTTTTGTTTTCGGGAATTAGTCAATATTATCGGTGTCATAAACTTTTATGAAAAGTTTCATCACACATATATCGACATTTCATTAATTAATTAATTAATTTTTTATCAATGTCCTTACAAACAATGAACTGCTTCATCATTGTAATAACGAATTTTTATTTTACAATTAAAGATTTCCTTAAAGCACAATTTAGTTTCAAGTAAACGTTCAATTGATTCAATTATGTTTTTAATTGAATATAAAAAATATATTACATATTTAATGGTATTAAATGTAATTAACAATTTTAAATGGGTTTTAATTAACATTTTGACTATTTTTAAAATGTTTGCATTGAAATATTTAAAGCAAATTAATTTCCATTATATTGAAATTATTTTTTTGTCAAATATTTTTAGTGAAATCTTTGGAACTTCGAGTGCTCATTAAATATTTTTTAATGCGAAAAAACCGTCAATCAAACCAATGAAAAGCTTGATTAATAATATGGGGACTCTGCACCATCGATTTCAATTGTAAAAAAGTGCTGAACGTTCTGGATGGCCAATTGAGGTCAATACACCCGAAAATGTCGAAAAAATCCACGATCCACGGTGTTGGCCGATCGAATATTTTATGGCATCTTGCTGTCTGCAAGATGGGTGCCGTGTTTGCTCTAAATTGACGATAATGCCCGGGTGCACACGTGTGTAGTCTCAATGGCAAAATTCCACGAATTGGGCTCCGAATTGATACCTCATCCGCCATATTCTCCGGATTTAGCTCCCAGTGACTATTTCCAAACCTAAAGAAAGAGATTTAGCTCCAACGATCAAATTATTGATCAAACAAATGTCTACTTTATGGACCTCGAAAAAATCCTATTTTTTGGAAGGGATACAAAAATTGGAGAAATGTTGGACTAAGTGTATTGAGCTAAAGGGAGATTATGTTGAAAAATATTTTTTTTTTGCAAAAAAAAAAAACTGTGTTTCCTTCAAAAAGTCACAGACTTATTGACTCTAGTTGGAATACTTACCTCGAACCAACATCTAGCTTCCGTTACCGGGAAGGCTACTAGGGCATTAAATGCTTTTCCGAGGTTTTTTTTGCTGAGAACTGGGGTATAAGGCACACAGACTTATAAGGGGTATAAGGGTCACAGACTTATTGGCTCTAGATGGAATACTTACCTCGAACCAACATTTAGCTTCCGTAACCGGAAAGGCTACAAGGGCATTAATAGCTTTTCCGAGGTTTTTTTGCTGAGAACTGGGGTATAAGGCCTCAAATGGTGTACTGCTCTCTCAATACCATCTTGAGACCAATGGTCACCTATGCTTCTCTGGCATGGTGTCTCAAGGTTAAGCAAACTCATACCAAAGGAGCACTTAACAGGTTCTATCGCTTAGCCTATGCGGGCATAACTCGTGCGATCCAAACGTATACGACAAAAGCCATTGGTGCCATGCTGCATATATTGGTGACTGAGGACGCCTGTATCGGTGTTCTGCATTTTCGGGAGTTTGGTGACATTAAGGGAAGTAATATACTGTGTATAGTGGATTGGTTATTGACGACCCACTGGTCAGGGTCGCGTACAAAATGTTACCAACGCAGATTTCCAATTTCCCTGTTCGGGATCCCAGATTGGTTCTTTGATGTCTCGAAACAGGTCTTCTGAGGACCTACCAATGTATCTCCAGGCGGATTTCTTCACCATCTATGTCTGTGGTTGAGGAAAAGAGCGCTTTGAACAGGCAAGCGGTACTAAGATTATTATTATCCTATCACGTGTCGTCTAGATTTGTTCAGGACGGCATCAGTGCAACAGGCCGAAGGTTGGTTCCTGCACACAGAGAAAAATTTGGTAAATCTCCAACTGAATTTCGGTTTCTACAACTGAAATCGGTTGGTACAACTGAATATATATGTTTCCACAACAAAATTCGGTTAATACAACTGATTTTTTGTTGCAACACCCAAAATATTAAGCAATCATATTTAAATTTGGTTGTGCTAACCGAATTTATTGATTGTCGCAACCAAAATACATTTTTCAATCCGGTTGGCAAATTATTTACTTTGTGTGCGCACGAAAGGCACAAAGTCAACGAAAGGGCCGATTGTTTGGCCACCTGGGGAGTCCACCGTCATTTCATTTTCCCTGAACCTCTCTGTGGTGTACCTGCAGGGTACATCAGCGGAAAACTTAGAACGTATAGGGAATCCAAAGACGCTGAGTGCTGAAATGCCTCATGCGAAGAGTCGCACTACTCAATCCGGTGTAAACTTAAGGAAATTACTTTCCCTGGATGCGAAGGACTTAAGGACCTTAATGGGACTTTTCACTGCTTACTGTTGTCTTAGGGTCTTAAGTCTGGGGCTCTGTCTTATATGGTCGCTTGTAGGCTCTGCGAATTGTATTTAGAAATAGCGGAAGATGTATTCTGTTTCACGGCTAAAACTCTGTGCGGAGTAGTGTGATTGGCTTCATTATAAATTTTTCTGAGGAATATTTAGGGTTTTAAATTAGCTCTCATATCTTAGAACATATCAAACTGCGTTTTAAGAGAGTTCAAGGATGCGTCCTTGGGTAGGACTGTGACATGTTACAAATAATCCATTTCCCCCCTCTTTTGCCAATGTCATATAAAACTGGCAATAGTCCGTTCCCTGTCCTGCTAAGATAGTATTAAATATCAAATCAAGATAAAGTTAATTTTTTAATCCCCTCAAATCAATGTTGTCAAGTGTTATTTGTATTATTGTTGTTGTTGTTGTTGTTTGTAGTTCTTGTATAATTCATTATAATACACATTTTCAAGTGCTTACAGCAATTTATCTTCGCATACATATTAAATCAAGTGTAATCCATTAATTTTTGTTGTTTGCTTGCACAATATAAAAAGTTCGTTTTTTTTCTCTCTACTTTTTCTCTCCTCCAAACCATAAATAAAAGTATGCATTCATTCATTTCTTCCTTCCTTCGTAGATTCTTTCATTCATTTATTGTGTGAAAATCATTCAACCACCTCAGTTTTTCATTCTGTAGTTATTTGAACGAAGTGCTTTATGTCGTTTATAACAACTTATTGCAGCTGTTTATACGATCCATACATATTGTTAAAGTACCATTTACATTCACAGATGTGAATGGAAAAATAGTAGTTTGGAAAACTTTAAATGGAATTTTACAGAAAATCGTAGTATTTATTAAAAAAAAATGCATCGAGCACATTGAACTATTGGTCGTAGATTATAAATTCCGTAAATTCTGGATTCCTTTATAAGAATCTAGACATTTCCATTCGTCTGTCATCCATTACGGGAAATTTGTATTAACGGGAAATTTGTATTAAAATTGCTTGGAACTTTTTTGTGGACATTTCTTATTTCGACAATTTTAAAAGCTCAATAGTGTGGAGAAGTAATTCAAAACCTTAAATTTTTTTTTACAGATGTGAATTATTTATAAGTAATTTACCTTTAATTTGTGTAAATTGATGTCGGGAATTGTTAAAGGATATTTTACTGATCTTGAAAATTGATTTTTTTCTAAGTTTTCTTTAAAACTTTAATATTTATTTAGACACAAGAAGGCCCAACCTTGCAAATTCATAAATAAAATTTTGAAAGGAACTTGCATATTTTTGCAGCATACAACATTTAACAAACAGGGTGGGGCAAAAACCATCAACTGATTTTCTTCCGCTATAGCTTTTGTTTAAAGTGAAAACTCATTAGATTTTTAACTGATTATGTTTATTCGTAGTTATAAATTTTGCTTCAATTAATTGCGGAAAATTATGTCCGAAAATTTCTGCCGTCGTCGGTGATGCAAATTTGGGCATTTGGGTAAAATTTTGCATAACTGTGCGCAGCATTTGTGGTGTCATGTTGGAAATTTCGATTCGAATAATGTTCTTAAAATCGCCTAATATTCGGGCTGCTTTGAGTACACTTACGACCGAAAACTTTTCCAGAGGAAAAAGTCCGGGATAGTCAAATCGGGAGATCGGGCTGGCCAAGCCAAATCCTTCACCATCCGGTAAGAAAAATTCAGTCAGCATGGCTCTTAGCGATCACCGTGATTGCGTAACCGTCGCTTCCTACGAAAAAATAACTGCACACCACACAGTAACTTTGAGAGGGCGAAATGGAACTTCGTGAGTAATGCGTGAATTTTTCGTCCCCCAAAACCGAGAATTTTTCTTATTGACGTCGCTGCTGAGATAAAAATGAGTCGCTAATGATCATTATTGATGGAAAATCATCTACTTCGTAATTGTGTTTCAAAATTTAACAAATTTTCGTTTGGTAACAACTGTTGGACAACCTGAATATTGTATGGGAACATTTTCAAGTCCATTGTTAAAATGGGCGCAGGGAAATGTGCACGCTTTCTTGTAGATATTTCGGGCTCCTCTGCCACATTTAACGCTTTCGCTGTCCCGTGTTGTGCCGCTTTCTTCAAATTGGATCGTCGAATTCTTTGTGCTGGTGGCTCTGCACGTTTAGGATATTTTCGCCAAAACTCACATTGAGTTAAAACCACTGCCAAGTTATTGCGCGCAAACATTTTCGCAATTATCGCGGGTTCTTAAGGCGTATAGGGATTTATTAATATTCACAATAAATTTCGGTGGTAAGGTGATACTTATTAGCCCACCTTGTAGTTGTTTCTCTATGACAAAAACCATCTAATTTCTATTTAACACTTACTACCATGGGGATCATGCATCGGAAGCAGAATTTAAAAAATCATGTCTATACATGCGATATTTAGTTCCATTTTATGTTGTTCAAAAAGCTCAGTGGGACATATAATCCCAGGACATATCTTCCTTCTGGAGGATAATAGATTTTTTGAAAATATTTTTTTCTGAATTTATGAAAGGGTTTAAAGGTATTTTTGGTAAAACATCAACCTTTGCCCCTGCAACTTTTTTATTGTTAAGATTCATTTGTTGAAGTTTTTCTCCCCAATATTGCGCCATAAAAATGATTTTCCTTGGCCAAGGGTAAAAAAAAAGAAAGTTCTACATTTCAGAAATTTGATTTTATGGAACCCTTTTGACTTCAGATTTATGTTAAATAGAAGTCTTTGCAAAAAATTTGTCGAGCAGAGTTATTAAATCATTTTGGACACATTTTACAGTGGATTTTTCATTTGATTCGTTATGAATTTCACTATTTTTCTTACCACAACTGTTTAAATTATACAAGTATGTAAATTGTCGTTTCGTACATCATTATATATTCAATTATTTATTACAGTTAATTACATTTTAATACAGCTTTTCGTGCTGTACATTTGCTTTTTTATTTTTGATGTAAATAAAAATAAAAAGCTTCAAAAGCCAATAAAAATAAAGTTTTAAAGCCACTTTATGCTATTTTAATTAATATTTTAAATTAATTAGCTTTGTTATGTGATTCTGCAAAAGCCAATTGACATTTTCAGAAATTTATTTAATTTTTTTTACATGATTAACCCTGGTATGATTTATATATATAGAATTTAATGAAGCGGTAAAATTGTGATTCTTTTAAAATATTAAACACATACATAGACACATTAATAATGTCAGTTTAAAATCTGTAAAAATAGTTTTACTGGCTTTGTTTTTTTTTTTATTTGGTAAATTATCTATATTGCGAAAACAAAGAGACCGTAATTCTAGCCCCAAAAATTATCTCTGTTAAGCCTGTATATGTCATACAGGCTTAGGAGCTTTTTTCCTAACCTTTTCTTGACATTTTTTTAGAGTGTTTATTAAAGTTTTTATTAAAATTTAAAATGGAATAAAAAAATATCAAATAAATACCCTTTAAAAGTCAAGAAAAAGTGAAGAAAATAGCTTTAGGCTATACGACATTCCGAAATTTATTAGCCATGAAAAGGTCAATATATTAAGCTTAAATGGTATTACCAAACCAAATTTTATTCATTAAGTAGATAGTAGTCATGCTGTGCAAAAAACCCGGTGCAGTTTCTACCGGTTTGAAGACTGTAAATTTCGGAAAATTACGAAAATTTTATTGCTATTTCGAAAATTTTATTGTTATTCGTACTAATTTGGAAAGTAGAAATCGAAACCTAACTTATTGTTAGCACTTTTAATGGCTATAACACCAAAGGTTTGATGTAAAACCCCAAAAATAAAAATCGTTAAAAATCCGAAAAATGCCCTATCGCCGTTATGGATTTACCTCAAAAACTATCGGACCGATATTTACATGACGTGTCATTTAGGAAACTAGAACTGGTTTCAGTTCTACAAAAAATTACATTTCATTTGAATGGAAATAAATAATTTAAGTACCTCGGAAGGATCTCGAAAATTGAGTTTTTTTTTAATCTGACCTTAAAACTTCATATTTGCTTGAAAATATAACACACATTTAAGCCATGGTCAACAACATTTTAAAATACGAGGACGGATCAATAAGTCCGTGACTTTTTGATTGAAACATAGTTTTAATTTTTCAACATAATCTCCTTTTAGCTCAATACACTTAGTCCAAAGTTTCTCCAATTTTTGTATCCCTTCCAAAAAACAGGATTTTTCGAGGTCCATAAAATAGGCATTTGTTTGATCAATAATTTCATCGTTGGAGCTAAATCGCTTTCCACCGAGCTATTTCTTTAGGTTTGGAAATAGGAAATAGTCACTGGGGGCTAAAATCGGAGAAAAAGGCGAATGAGGGGGCAATTCGTAGTCTACTTCATGGAAACTAAGTGAGCAAACGCGGCAGCCATCTTGCGGAAAGCTTTCTCATACCCAAGTGTTCGTTCAAAATTGAAACCACTGAGTCATGTGAGATGCCTATGTCTTCCACAATCTATCGCACATTCAATCTCCGATCGGCCAACACCATATCGTGCATTTTTTCAATTGTTTTGTCTGTAGAGACCTCAACTGGGCGTCCAGAAAGTTCGGCATCTTCCGTGCTTGTCAGGCCACAACAAAAGTCAGCAAACCACTTTTGTACCATTGATATCGATGGTGCAGAGTCCCCATAGTATTTATCAAGCTTTTCCTTGGTTTACTTGACGGTTTTTCTTCGCAAAACATGTTAAAGGAGAACTTAAAATTATTTTTTTCCATTTTTAAAAAAATCCACGAGGTTGTATGTTTTGAACAGCTGTTAAACGCAAAGTAAATGACGGAACTTGCTTGAAATTTGACAGTAGTCTATTAACAGGTGATACTTGATGGGAGCAGTGTTGCATTTCATATAACTACGAGGAAAGTTAAAAAAGTCACGGACTTATAGATCTGCACTCGTAGCTTTTATTTGTTCCCGTCAATTTTTTGCAAAAAGTATTTTAGTGTAGATCATGTCACAAAAGGCCAACGTGTGGCCCCCGTTCTTTTCTATTGTTAAGATTCAGGAGGGTCAAAGTTTGAACTTTGTGAGTAAATCTGTATTTAGTTCAATTTGCTAAATAAATAATATTTCATATTAGAAAATATCAGTAAATACCATCCATTGGCCCAAACTTTTTTGTTCCTAATCCAAAGGTTGAAGTTTTTGTGTACAACTTGTTTTTTTAAAATAATATTAAAGATTAAAAAATCTCATAAAATTCTAACCTTTGGCCCCATCTTAATATCCAAAAGTTAAATTGTTTGTGTGTAATCTGCAGTTAGTTAAATAGCTTATGAAGTAATACTGTAGATTGGAAAATATCAGAAAAGCCCAACATTTGGCCCGGACTCCTGTTGTTATGATTCAGGGGGCCAAAGGTTGATTTTTTGTGTACAATCTGCGTTTAGTTAAATAGCTAATAAAAAAATATTGCATATTAGAAAACATCAGCATAGGCCAACATTTGGTCCTTCTATTCTGGGGGGCTTATCTTTGATTTTGTGTGTACAATCTCAATTACCTTACTATTCAATATTATGGTTTGAAAATATCAGAATATGCCAATCGTTGATCCCCTACATTTTAACAATAAAAAGTGAGGGGCCAAATGTTGACCTTTTATGGCGTTATGTTAAATTTCATGATTTTGGTAGAAAACAAAATTATATTTAGATGTTTTATGTTGGGAAAATGTGCAAATTTGAAAAGTTTTTTTCAAATATTTTTAGAAAATTTCTATGGATTTGCAGGGTTGGCTCTCCATTTATTCAATAAAGTGTATAAATATAACAAGTTTCCTTTTTCGGGCTAACCTTTAAAAAAATGATCCCATCGGTAATTAAAAAATAATATTTTTCTTTTCTTTTTTCGGGCTCCTGGAACCCGCTAGATCCAAGAAACCGAAACACACCCAAAATATCAAGTGTGACGTCTCAGACTAAAGGATATTTTCTAACAATTACAAATATTTCGTTTTTCGCTCCGCTCAAAAAATATATGACTCCCTCTGAAACACCATATAGAAAAAAAATATTTTTTAATTCCCGGAGGGGTGATATTAATTTTAAGGGCCGATGTTGATTTTGAATAAAACACAAATTATTTAGAAAATTATTGTCATTTCTTTTTATTATGATAATATGGTATGGTTCAATTATGTATGGAACAAAATATCGGCCAAATGGCTGCCGCGACCTCGGCGGCACACCTCCATCCGATGGTCCAAATTTTTGATGACACTGATGCATAATTGAGGTTCTATGCCGTTAATGTGCAAAATTATCTCATCATATAGCTCTTGAATTGTTGCTGGCTTATCAAATAACCCCAAAGAAAGAAGTCCATCGGTGTCAAATCACATGATCTTGGCGGCCAATTGACATCGCCACCACGTGTGCTAACACGGCCATTGAATTTGTCGCGCAAAAGAGCCATTGTTTCGTTAGCTGTGTGGCAAGTGGCACCGTCTTGTTGAAACCACATATCGTCCAGGGTCATATCCTAAATTCCTGGCCACAATAAGTTCGTTATCATTTCGCGATATAGAACACCATTCACGGTAAATGCTTGGCCGACCTTATGACACACTATCGCGAACAACAGCAATGATTTCGGCAGAACGAACTGGGCGAGCATGCACAGGTGTTTTCACCGACCCGGTTTGCTAAAATTTGCCCACAATTATTCCAATTGTGGACACATTTGGTCGATTATGCTGACCAAAAAAAATCACGAAATGCACGAAATGCATTTTGATTTGAATGCCCATTTTCATAATAAGCCTGAATAACTTTATAGCGTTGCTCGATTGTGTATCTGTCCATGGTTCAAATTGAGTTAGTCTGAAATTGAGAAATGTCTAATGAAATGCAGAAAAAACTTGACGTTTAGGTGTGGTTCACAATCAACATCGGCCCATAAAATTTGTTTATAACTTTCCCTTTCTTTATTGAATCTGCCGAATAGGGCCTCACAATAAGTACTTAAATCTTAGAACTAATATTTAAAGTATATACTCATTAGCAGGGTGGTAGGTCGGCTCTAGGAAGCCTTGTCACTAATTGTGTTGTTACCAGTTGTCTTGCTAGAGGGTTTGGATGCTGTTGCAGTCTTGCTTTGTATTCACGAACTTCCTCGAATTCTTTTTTGACTAGTTTAACTTGTAAGTCTTGGATGTTTACATTTGTGACGTATTATGGCGCTTAAAATTTAACCACCCTTTATTTTCTTTGAAAGGTGCCTGAAGAATATAAACGTTTTAAGGTGAAATAAAAAAAAAACTAATTTTTTGAGGTTCCTAAAATACACTTTAACATTTCCCGACATATCAAAGATAATTTTATCTAGAATTCAAATATATAAAAAATAATAGATTTTGACATACTTCTCCCCAATATTAAGCTATTTCCCTGGGTTAGGAAAACTTTTTTGACTTTAAATTCGTATTTGGGAGGCAAAAGTAAAGGGTTTTTTTTATACAGGTAGAGAACTTTGAAATGGAATAAAACAAAGATGATTTTTTTTTTTTTAAATTGGCATGAAATTTGCTTTATTCGAAAAATAATTTTCTGGCATTATAATTTAAATATGACTACTAGCATATAATTCGGTGAATGGGCCCAAACAATATTGCCGTTGATCCCAATTTCCATAAGCGAATTTTGTTTAGCGATGAAGCTCACTTTTGTTGAAATGGATACGTGAATAAACAAAACTGCCGTATTTGGAGTGATGATAATCCTCAAGTGTATGTTGAGACTCCGTTACATCCACAAAAACTGACAGTTTGGTGTGCTTTAAGGGCTGGTGGAATCATTGGCCCGTACTTCTTTAAAAACGATGCTGGTCAGAATGTTACAGTTACAATGGTGACCGCAATAGAGCCATAATTACTGACTTTCTCGTTCATCATTTAAACAACCATGATGTGCAGGACCTGTGGTTTCAACAAGACGATGCAACATGTTGCACAGCTCGTGCCACAATTGATTTATTGAAGAAACGTTAGGTAACCGCATAGTTTTACGTTTCGGACCCGTGAATTAGTCTCCAAGATCGTGCCGCTAGACTATCTGTGAGGATATGTGAAGTCGCTAGTCTACGCCAATAAATCAGAAACGATTGACCACTTGGAGGACAACATTTGCCGCGTTACTGCTGATATACGGCCACAAATGCCAGAAGGTTATCTTTCGATTAAATTAAATTTCAAGTCAATTTAAAAATTTTATCTCTGTTTTATTGCATTTCAAAGTTCTATACCTGCATAAAAAACCACCCTTTACTTTAAAAATAGTTTTAAGAGAAGTCTGTGCAAAAAAGTTAATTTTTGTTGATTAGTGTTATGCAAAGATTTAGCAGAATTAATAAAAAAACTTGATTAATTATGTCAAGCTTTTTAATAAAGCACCAATATGATATCAACTACTTACCAACTTATTTAATTAAGCGAGTAAATAAGCTGGTAAGTAGTTAAAACCCTGGTTTTGCTGGGAATTTATGAGAAATTTTTGGTTAATATTTAACCAGTTACTACTAGGTAATGATTTTTTCTGTATAAAAATTATTCTTTCAATTTATAAAAAGTTCAAGGTTTTTCTTTGACTTAAACATACTTTTAAAGCATTCATTTAAAAAGGGTAAAACAAAATAAACCTTCCATTATATAACGTGCAACTCTGCTTATTTACGGTTTTATTATTATCATTATAGTTTATTATAGTTTTTGTTTTCCTTTTTTGCATATTACATTCCATCCTTCCTTTCTTTATTTTCTTATCATTTATTTTGCTTGCAGCCATTTTAATTTCATTTAATTCTTTTTAATCTCATTACAGCACCAAAAGATAAATTCAATTTTAATGTACGCTTAAATTTGATTTCCTCTCAACCATTTGTACAATGTGGACAATTTTTGGATCTTTGCTATTCGACACGTTCGTTAACGGTTAAAGTTGATCCAACCGGTCTTCCACCAGGCGTATATACAGCTGTGTAAGTATCATCCGTCCATACACTTGAAAATAATTGTACCATAAAAAGGCATCCTGATTTAAATATATGTATATATATATTTTTTTTTTTTTAAGAACAAAAGCAAGAAGGCAATATGATGTTAAATTGCATTTAATTAATTAAAAACTTAAATATAAATTTAAACAACAACTTTAACAGTTAAACGTATTTAACCAAGTAAAAGCAAACAAGAAAAGAAAGAAAAATCCCAGTTAGTTGGATTCAAGTTTAAATTTATGAATTTACAAAAGGAAGTGTTCTATAAACGAACGGGGAAAAATTCTTGCAAGTTATGAATAATGGAGCGTTGTGTATGTTTGCGGTAGAATTGTTGTATAACTACTACGCTGTAAGGCTTTTGTATTAATTTCAATTTAAAAGTTTGTAGGTAACATATAATGAAAAAATGCAGTCATCATCTTCTACACATGCATACGAATAAATCACAAATGCTCTACACACATGTATGTGTGTGTGTACCACATATACATACATATATACATATACATACATATAAGTAATATTCTAAAGAACTGTGGGTAAAATTGGAAAGTTTTAAAAATCTATTAAAAGTTTCTTTTAAAACTGACTTTTTTTCACGCTTTTTGAACATTTTATTAATTATAGAATTTTAATTACTCGCTATGTTACAGAAAGACATACAGTGTACAGCATAAGTTATGGTACCCTGGCTATAATAAAAAATCTTTCGTAATTTTTAAAAAAATACGTAACAAAATATATGACTTTTATTTTTATTTAATGTGTTAACTTTTATATTTTATAACAAATCAAAATAATATTTCACTTATTTATCTAAACAATAAATAAAAAAATTAAAGATCATTATAAATTCATAATAATAATACTTTATTAAAATTTTGTAATTATTGAGCTGGATTGCTTTTGGAATTTAGAAAATTATTGTCATTTCTTTTTATAATGATAATATGGTACACTTACAATATATTTTCCGTTACCGACTGTAGTTTATTAAAGAAGTAATACGTAAAGTTTGTTTTTAAATGAAGAATGAATTGAAATTCATAGAAATATATTTTTTACCTATTTGAATCAGTCATTCAAAAAACAAACTATAAAAATTTACAGACATTCAGTAGGAGTTGATATTTTCAGTTAAATGTAAAATTTTATGTTTTCTGTTTCAAAAAATATAAATTCATATAATTCCTTTTTGTTTTTTATCAAAATTGTTTGTATATATACAAAATTATTTCAATAAAAATTACAAGAAATTATTCAAATATACATACAGACAAAGCCAATAAAAATATATACACCTGCATGTGTTGTGTTCTGTTTTGTAATTACACACAAATAAAAAAACTTTCAATTTAAAAAACAAACCACAAAAGTAGTTTTTTCTAACTTTTTGTTAGTAAAAATTTGATGGTTATTTTAAACGACTTTCTATTGTTTTTACTTTTGTCGATTATTAAACAATGATTGAAAATAAACAACAAAATGGATTGAATATAATGAAAAATCATTAGTCCTCTTTTTGATTGTATTTTCGATTAATTTAATATGTATTTTAAGTTGTTTTTAACGAAATAATATTGTGAGTGTATGGTTCAATTATGTATGGAACAAAATATCGGCCAAATGTACGCCGCGACCTCGTCGGCACACCTCCATCCGATGGTCCAAATTTTCAATGACGCTGAGGCATAATTGAGATTCTATGATGTTTATGTGCCGAATTATCTCATCCTTTAGCTCTTGAATTATCGCTGGCTTATCGACGTACATCTTTTCTTTCAAATAATCCCAAAGAAAGTAGTCCAACGGTGTCAAATCACATGATCTTGGCGGCCAATTGACATCGCCACCACGTGAGATAACACGGCCATTGAATTTGTCGCGCAACAGAGCCATTGTTTCGTTAGCTGTGTCGCAAGTGGCACCGTCCTGTTGAAACCACATATCGTCCAGGGTCATATCTTCAATTCCTGGCCACAATAAGTTCGTTATCATCTCGCGATAGCGAACACCATTCACGGTAAATGCTTGGCCGACCTCATGACACACTATCGCGAACAACAGCAATGTTTTCCGCCGAATGAACTGGGCGAGCATGCACAGGTGTTTTAACAGAACCGGTTTGCTGAAATTGGCCCACAATTGTCCAGATTGTGGACACATTTGTTTGATTATGCTGACAAAAAAAAAATCACGAAGTGCACGAAATGCATTTTGATTTGAACGCCCATTTTCATAATAAGCCTGAATAACTTTAACGCGTTGCTCGTTTTTGTATCTTTTCATGGTTTAAAATGAGTTAGTCTGAAATTGAGAAATGTCAAATGAAATGCAAAAAAAAAACTTGACGGTAAGGTGTGGTTCACATTGAACATCGGCCCTTAAAATTTAACCACCCTTTACGTGGTAGGATATGCCTGAAGTCGTAGAACTTCAATCAACCATGTCGGCATTCAGGGCACAAGCTATTTTGTTTAGTTTTCGTATATTTGATCCCATTTAGTCAGAAAGTATTTTCTTTAGCTGGGCTTTATTAGAAATTGTGTGATTTCGAATGCGTTTTTTTAAATTATCCCACAAGTGATCAATAGAATTGAAATCGGGACTTTGAGGTGTGTTATTTGCGATCCACATATAAACGTCAGCTGGTGTATGATTAGGATCATTGTTCTGTTCAAAATAATAACTATCTCGAATATTCAGTTTTCAGCATTCTGATTAAGATTTTCTATCAGAATGTTTTGTCCATTGTCTTCTCAATGATCACTAAATTTCCAACACCAGCTGCTGACATGCAACCCTATACTACTACTCCAGCCTCTCCATACTTCAAAGTATTTATAATAATCTTTGTATTTAGCTCGTCGCACTTTTTGCGCCACACCAATTTACGTCCGTTCGGTCCAAAAATGTTAAATTTTGATCTGTCGGAGAAAATTACTTTTTCCCCAAAGTAGTTTGCTTTAATTTTGTATTCCGTTACGAATCCATAAGCTTTTTTTTTGTTTGTTACGGTAAAGTGCAGCTTCTTGCGAGTAGTACGAGCATTGTAACCGGCCTACAGAATGCACTCACGTACCATGTCTACAGAAACAGCTTCCCCAATAATTCCTTCAAATCCGAAGATATTTTAGGTGCACTTCTGAATGGCTCTTTAATAATGGCTTAAGTTTTTCGTCCATCTTAATTTTTGAGCTTTAGTGAACAGGCCGTTCGTAGCTTATTTTCAATTCTTTTTCATATTTGAAAAAGATTTATAACTCTTTGCGATGTTGATTTGTTCATATTTATAGATTTAGCAGTTTCGGTGTATGATTTACCCATTTCGTGACTATTAATTATTATTTTTCGCTCTTTCATTGCTAATTCTTTTCTAGACATTTTAAAAAAATTACTCGATTCCAATTCTTGTCATAAACAAATGCTTGTTGGAAATTTGGAAATTACCATTAGGTTTTTTAAAAAGGGAATCAACAAAAGTCTAAGGGATACCAATAGTTTTTCAATAACATTTTATAGGTTAAATCAAATACAAGACCGTCAAGGTACCCCTAGTTAGTACCTTGACTTATGCTGTGCTTAAATAAGGCGTTATATAAACAAGTGAAATATTTTTTGGATTTGCTTAAGATATTAAAAAAGTGAATACACAAGATAAAAATAAGTGTCACATTTTCAGTTACGTAATGTTTGAGAAATTTGGGTAGATTTTTTATTTTGACAGGGGTACCATGACTTTTGCTGTACACTGTATATTCCTAGAAAATGTATTCAATGAAGGATAAAATACTGCTATTTAAATTAACTACGTACAATTAAGAAATATGTTTTTTTTTTTCAAAGTGTGAAAGATGATATAACCTTTTTCTATGAAAATGTATAAAAAAGGATATACTTTAACTTTTGATTGAATTCTGTTTTAGTTGTCTCGGATTTTCATCAATCTCCGGGATATGTAATACATATTATGTATTATAGTAAAGAGTATTTTTAGAGGTGTAGAAATGTTATTTAAAATCAAACACAGGCATATGAAATTAAAAGAAATTATTTTTTCCAGTTGAAAATATATATTTAATAGCAATTAATTATTTAAATGGTCGCATCATAAAAATGCATTCGCTTGTATGGATCAATTTATGAGCAAAAGTAGTGAATATTTTTATGGTTTCTAGACAGTAAATCGGCGTTGTGCAAATGGCCCCATTTTTGGGGAAAAAATTTTGTATTGAAATTTTAGCCCCATAAATGTCATGCAAAATTATCTCAACCAAAAGAAAATTAGCCCCTAAATGATTTTGGGGCATATCTTCATTTTTTACTTTGAGGCTTTTATTTAAAATGTAAAATAACCCCAATGGAAAGAAATGAAAAGTGGCCCCAAAGGTACTATGGGTAAAGTGACTGAATTTTTTTGGCCAAAACTATAACAAATCAATGATAAAAGGTTTTCAAGTTTGTTGATTTCAAATTTGAGGTAAAATTTTTTAAACTCAAAATGGCGGATCCAATATGGGGGATCCAATATGGCGGATCCAATATGGCGGATTGAATATGACGGCATACATTTTAAAATTTCTTCTGATTTGCATGAAAACCGGTATACGGGGGTTCTCATGGTTGCTGATTTCGAATGTGTTATAAAATTTTTCAAATTCAAAATGGCGGATCGAATATGACGGCATACATTTTAAAATTTCTTCTGATTTGCATGAAAACCGGTATACGGCGGTTCTCATGGTTGCTGATTTCGAATGTGTTATAAAATTTTTCAAATTCATAATAACGGATCCAATATGGCGGCCTACATTTGAAAATTTCTTTTGACTTACATGAAAATCGGTATACGGGGTTTTCAAAGTTGGTGATTTCGAATCTGAGGTAAAAATTTTCAGATTCGAAATGCCTTTTTTTTAATTTTATTTGGACCTTAAATTAATTTCGTGCTAGATGAAGTGTTTTCGCGGGAAGTTCCTCTTTATTACTTCAGTATGAAGAAAAGTGTGGACGAGGATCATCGAATCTTAGTCGTAGCTCACCGTGATCATGCTCTATCTGAACAATCGTGGCGGAGGTGGTTTGATTGCTTTAAAAGTGGTGATTTTGAGCTCGAAGACAAGGAACGTCCGGATCAACCCAAAAAGTTTGAAGACGAAGTATTAGATTCATTGTTCTATGAACGAATGCCAAGCTCTTCAGGAGTTGTCAGAGTAAGGAAATTGTGTGCCATACGAGTTGAAACCGAGCGATTTCGCCTCCTCGAACGCAAAAAAAGGAAGGGTTTTTTGCATCGCATTGTGACTGGCATTGAAAAGTGGATCCATTAGCATTCATAAGTGCAAAAAGTTTTTCACAATGCCGAGGGAACGCTATGGGACTAAAGTCATGCGTTTGAGCCGTGCACTGAAGCAAAATCGGCCGAAATACAAAGAAACGCACGACAAAATGATTTTACAGCATGAAAACGCTCGGCCACATGTTCCAATTCCGGTCAAGATCTACTTGGAAACGCTGAAATGGGTGGTCCTACTCCACCCGCCGTATTTTCCAGAGATCGCTCCTTTTAACTACTACTTGTTCCGGTCAATGACACTTCATATGAAGAATGCAAAAACGAGTCGTTCTTCCAAACTGATATCCGAAATTTGCCAGAAAGATGAAAAAGTTGTGGAAAGCGATGAACAAAACTTTTAATAATATATTTGTAACGTTTTTTGCATAATAAATCCGTAAAGGTCATTATTTATTCAAGTTTCCAATAAATAAAATACTTAAAATAGAATTGGATGTCGGAATCTTTATTATGATCGGAATCTTTATTTAATTCAAATGTTGGCCGTGGCTACGCTGTAGGTGGTCCATTTGGAAGGCTAAATTTTCGATCACTCTAGCATTTCTACAGGTATCTCGCGAATTATGCGGCTAATGTTGGCTTCCAAGTTATGAATCATAACCGACTTATCGACGAAAACTTTGGACTTCAAAGATATCACACGATCTGGGGATAATGCGTAATTGGCTGCTCACCAAAATGATTTTGCCGATTTCCCGCGCGCTGTGTGTGCCTGTGAACGTTGATTTTTGTAATACAGCCAAATAGTTTGGAGACGCTGCACAGTGCTTTGATCCCATATAACGAGTGGACAAAAATAGAAGGAGTTATAGTAGCTTACTGAAATTTGGTACGCGATTTTAGTTTGAGTTAATTAGAAGATAAACGAAATTTTGGGAAAATTGGTATAAGGCCACGCCTACCTCCCATATATCCTGAAGTTTAAAAATGTAATAAAATCTTCAAATTTGGTCAGAACCTAACGAAAATTGATAATTGTTATTAGAACAAAGTTATTAACGTGCCTGCCAATTTTCTTTTCAATCGAAGGAAGGACTCGCTTACCTGTCATATATCCTTTTTTAAAAAAATTACATAAAATCTGTAAAAGTTAACCGATTACATTCAAACTTATCAAATTAATTTAAATAAACATAAAAAACATGTATACTAAAATTCGATGACTCGGTTTTGTAACTAAAAAGTCATTTTGTACACTCACAATATTATTTCGTTAAAAACAAATTAAAATACATATTAAATTAATCGAAAATACAATCAAAAAGATTTTTCATTATATATTTAACCCATTTTGTTGTTTATTTTCAATCATTGTTTAATAATCGACAAAAGTAAAAACAATAGAAAGTCGTTTAAAATAACCATCAAATTTTTATTAACAAAAAGTTAGAAAAAACTACTTTTGTGGTTTGTTTTTCAAATTGAAATTTTTTTATTTGTGTGTAATTACAAAACAGAACACAACATATACAGGTGTATATATTTTTATTGAAATAATTTTGTATATATACAAATTATTTTGGTAAAAAAACAAAAAGGAATTATATGAATTTCTATTATTTGAAGCAGAAAACATAAAATTTTACATTCAACTGAAAATATCAACTCCTACTAAATGTCTGTAAATTTTTATAGTTTGTTTTTTGAATGACTGATTCAAATAGTTAAAAAATATATTTCTATGAATTTCAATTGATTCTTCATTTGAAAACAAACTTTACGTATTACTTTTTAAATAAACTACAGTCGGTAACGGAAAATATATTGTGAGTGTATATCATTTTTTTAAGTCTTTATAATCCCTAAAAATATATTTTTAAAAAATAAAAAAAAAATTTACTAACAAAAAAATAAAATATTTTTAACGTAATAACAAATAACTAAATGCTATATTTAAGAAAATAAGTTTTTATTGAAATCTGACTTTTATAAAAATCAAACTTGAATTTTAAAATTTCTTTTGTATATTCACAACTTGGGAAGTTTCTAAAATAAAAACTTAAAACGTTAAAAAACTACACTTCCAACAACCATTCAACAACCATTCAAGCTACAGCTGAAACTTAAAATAACAGACAATATGATCAACCTGCTAGTGATTGAGATCGTTAAGGTGCTGATGTTTGATGTATCTACGAAACTGTTGATCGTGGATCGAATATCAACATGACTGACATATTTTGTAGAAAAATAAATAGACGAAAATTGTTTTAAAATACAAAATTATCACTTACTTTATATTTCATGAAGAAATATTTAAATTTTTTAACCGAATTTTGTTAGTTTATAAAGTTAAAAAATTTAAGAGAGATGTGCCTGCTAATTTCTTATTTTCCACATAAAAATGGTTGGTTCTATCGAGCTGCCTAAAACATTAAATATTTAGCGGCCTCTGGCTTAGGTTTTGTCAACCATTTGATTTTTATTTAATAACTTCTCATTATTTCTTTAATCTTATTTCAGATTTTTATGTTATTTCATATAGGTCGTTTTTTTACCTTAACATTGCCACACTATATAATAAAATTTTAATTAAAAATGTGAATTTAGTACATTTTTAAAACTCTTTTTTTGAGTTGTGGCAAAAAATAGGCTCTAAATTTTTTTTGGATCTTTTAAAAACACTATAAACTGACTAAAAACAAAATAAAAATATATTGGATTTTTTCGGATTTTTTTTAAAATTCCATTAAACTTTTATAAATTTTGAAATTTTTTAGAAAAAATTATTTTTTGTGAGGTATTAAAAATTACTCTAGATAAGAAAACCAACCCAAATTTTATTTTTTCCGTATTCTGAACGTATTGAATAACACAAAAATTTCATGCACTTTCTTAAAAAAATGAATTTTTCGGAACTATTTTCCTGAAGCAATAAAATGCAGTTTTTAATTCATTCATTTTTGCTTAAATTTCACTAACTTTTAGCGCCCTCTAGTGCAGTCTAGGAGAGCCAAATGATACCAGTTCCTTAAAATTTATTTGAGTTATATTGTTATCTATCGATCACTATAAATTTTATCACATTTTGAGAGAATTTTTTTTTTTTTGATTTTTGTCTATGGGTCAAATCACAGTGCGTTGTTGCGGTATTTCTGTTAACTTTCATAAGCTTAAATTATCATGGAAGCTAAACTTTTCTACATCGCTATCAGTAATTACATCGCCATTTATTAAATAAAATTGTTTGGCTAAATTTAACTTTTAGAATACATGGTATAGTTTGTCATGTTATTCATTTTGTGAAGTTAATATTCCAAGAATAATCCCACTGTTTTTTTTTTTAATTCTTAGAACTTACACATTTATTGTAGTTTGAACATAACTTGAATTCTTTCATTCTTTAATTGTTTTTACAATTTTTATTTATTCAATTTAACTCATGCATTTCCATTTCTTGTACTTCTCTTCCCCATTTAGCATACGAGCATTCGATACGTCATGTGTACAAAAGGGATCATTATTTGAAATACCAGTTACTGTTGTACAACCACATATTGTTGATTGCCAAGAAACGCGTTTATATCAACCTGCGTCGCATAAAAATGATGGCAGCATTGAATTTCAACCAAATACAATACAAAGAGATTTTATATTGGTACCACGTTTGGCAACCTGGGCAGGTAAAGTATATTTTTTGTTTCAAATAAAATCACTAAAACGTAAACTAACAGAAAAATATTTACCATCAAACCCACAAACAAATACAGAAAAAAGAAATCAGTGTAATAGACTTTTGATCGCTTGCAGTTATTTGTGGTGTTGATAGCAAGCAGTGTGATGATAATAGTAAAGGTGACAAATTGTCAATTTGTCAAAAGGAAAATCGAAGTGATAGCGATAATGTTAACAGCAGCAAATACACAGTCTTTACCAATTTTAAAGCAATAACATTTTTTTGTTTGTGAAGTTTGTTCTGTTTTTGTGTGCTTTCAAAATTGTTGACAATTTCAGCAATTTTTTTTCTATCTCCAACCAATTATGTGAGCCAATGGGAAATTTTTTAAAGACGTATTAAATTTGTTTTCCACAAAACTAAATTTTTCTTTAAATTATTGCAATTTTTCATAATAATGTATAAAAATTCTCTTTGTAGTTTTTATTAAAAACTAAGTTTAGATCTAAACAGATCTTATTAGATCTGAATGTACTAGATCTGATTTGATTTTAAAATTTGGAACAAATTCACATCTAATTATATGTGATCACCCCTAGACAGATCATGTATAATCAGACCCAAGTTGAGCTGAACTTATAATATCTTATCGATATAACTACAACTTTAGGCTAAAAATTTAAAAGAAATTACGAAATTTATCTTCTTTATCTTTACAAATATAAACAGATCTGGCCCTAGAAATTACCCAATCCTTTTCCTTTAGATATAGGAGGATCATATCTGGCTATAAAATCTTCCATAACTTATCAAATATATTCTCAGAACTGACCCTAGATCTAGTTAGATTAAATAATTTCTAGTTAAATATATCTAACCATATTTGATTAGATCTAATAAATTATGTCTTGTGAAAACCCCATGTATGTCAAAGTTTTGAACTTTAATGATATAAAGTGTCAAGATCAATAAAATATTTCCTGTTATAAATTGGTCTGTGATCCACAAAGTTTGGTATTAAAATAACCGCCAGAGTAAAAAAGTTTAAATATAACCATATGTGGCCTTATCTAATAATATATTGGGTGTACAAGTTAATAATGTAGATTTGGAGAACAGATGGCATAACTATCACATATGGTTTGTGCCAATAATAACAAATATAGTCTGTCATTACAATTCAGTATTCGATAGACGCCAAAGTGTAAACACACATTTTTTTTTTCAATCGCTATAATTATGTCGAATTTTATGCCTAAAAAGATGTTTTGCGGGGAAGTCTGATAACCTTCTTTCATTTGAACAAAACGGCTGCTGAAAGTTATCGATTGTTGGTAGAAGCTTACGGCCAACATGCACCAACTCAAAAAACTTGTGAAGGATAATTTGCGCGATTCAAAAGTGGTGATTTCGACACAGAAGACAAGGAAGGCCCGGTCAGCCGAAAAAGTTTGAAGATGAATTGGAAGCAATAGTCGATGAAGATTGTTGTCAAACGCAAGAAGAACTTGCATTATCATTGGGAGTTACACAACAAGCCATTTCCCTACGTTTAAATGCATTGTGATTCATTCAAAAGCAAATAAATTGGGTCCCTTATGAATTAAAGCCAATAGACCTTAAAAGGCGATCTTGCATGTCGGAAATGGTGCTTACAAAAAGAAGTCATTCTTACTGGTGATGAAAAATGGATACATTACGATAATCCCAAGCGTAAAAAGTCATATGTTAGGCTCGTACAACCAGCCAAATCAACGACGAAGCCGAATATCCATGGCGCTAAGGTAATGCTCTGTATTTGGTGGGATCAGAAGGGTGTTTTGTATTATGAGCTGTTGAAATTGGGTCAGACGATCACATGGGACCTGTACCGAAAACAATTGATTCGATTGAAGAGAGCAATCAAGGAAAAACGACCAGAATATTCGACCAGAAATGAGGCCATAATCTTCCATCATGACAACGCTCGGCCACATGTTGCAAGACCGGTCAAAAACTATTTGGAAAACAGTGGATGGGAAGTTTTGGCTCACCCGCCTTATAGCCCAGACCTTGCCCCTTCTGACTACCATTTGTTTCGATCGATACAGAACGCCCTTACTGGAATACGCTTCACTTCAGAACAGGTTATCAGAAATTGGCTTGATTTATTCTTTACCTCAAAACCTGAGCAGTTCTTTTGGCGCGCAATCCATATGCCACCAAAAAGATGGGAAAATAGTAGTGGATAACGATGGACAATACTTTGAATAATGTATCAATTCATTTTGTTATTTTAATAAATGCATTTTTCAAGCCAAAAAATCTAGATTATAAACTTGTATACCCAATATTATCATATATAAATACATATGTCAGTATGCATTAGCATATATAATTAAATATTACATTAATTTTTTTAAAAATTACTTTATATAAGAAATATTTTTTGATATAATATAAGATATAATTATATATGATACAATATATACCAACAAATTTGAGATATTGTTATATATAGTTTCATATCTAGAGTATTTTTGATATGGTAAAAGATATAGTTTTATATAATTATACGTGGTCCCATGTCAATGGTTTTGAATCCCAGCCAGGGAGATAAATTTTTTTGTGCTTTTAATTTATTTTTATTTACTTATTAATATTTATTTTTTTTACAAAACTTTCAAATTTATAACCATTTCGGAACCATAAGGTGAAAATTTATGTACATATATATATATTTTTTTTTTGCTTTAAATATAATTATTTACCCACATTTTTTTTAGTATTATTAATACAGACATGATATTTTTCCTAAATTTCCGAATACATAATTCTGTTATATATAAGTGCCGAATATACAATTATGTAAATATAACACAATTATACGAAAAATAAAGTCTGTGAAAGTCAGCCATTATGTATAGCAGTGTGTAACTGAGTGTTTACATCACGACTTCTCCGGCAGAGCGAGTTCAAATCTTTGCAAAGGCATTGTATTTAAGAATTTTTTCGAATTTAATTTTTTTTTAATTTAATTCTTTTTATACGTTTTTTAATAAACTAGTTTTCGTGTATATTATATTGTTGAATATAATTTGATCTGCCATCTTTCGGATCAATTCAGATCCTTCTAAATCCCCAAATATATTGCTGGATCTATTTTGATCTGCCATCTTTCGGATCAATTCAGATGTTTCTAAATCCCCAAATATATTGCTGGATCTATTTTGATCTGCCATTTTTCTGATCTATTAAGAGCCTTCTAAATCCCCTAATATATTTCTGGATATAATTTGATCTGTCATTTTTCGGATCAATTTAGATCCTTTTAAATCCCCAAATATATTGCTGGATCTAATTTGATCTGGTATTTTTCAGATCAAAAAAGATATTAAGGAATATAAAATTGGATATGATTAAATATTGTGCCGGATTATTTTTTTTTAATCGGGCAGCCATTAAAATTCGGTCACAAATTTTTTACATTCTCATTTTTAGTTTCTGACTACCACTTTCCCGTCTTTTTTCATACAACTGTGTGATAGCGCTATCATTAATCTGTTCGACGTTGTGCCCGATGTCCGATTCGACTCATAAACTTAGAAGTCTTCTTGATAGTAAACAACGTTTTCGTTAAATTTAAATGAAATCAAAAACAGAATTTTTTCTATTGCTTTGACATAGATTCTCATATGGTTTATTTTCCATTCCATTCCTTTTCCATTTCAAATGGATCATTTGATCGTAATAATATATTCCAATTTTATTCCAACCAGTATATTATTTCCACTGGTTAATAATAATATAACTGACTAAGAAAAGAAGGTTATTATGTGAAATTCAAGTCAATTTATCATCAGTATAAATTTTTTTCTTTGTATTTTGTTTGTTAGTAAGTGCATTCAAGTTGATGATGATACTTTAGATAAAATTTAACAAACCACTACGACTACTTCACAACTACCTGTGTGTATATGTGTGTGTGTACCATGGACTACATACATGGACGAGTATATACAAAAACGACGACATCTATTTATTTAAGTTTTAGAAAATTTACAACTTTTCTTTTTCTTGTTGTATTTTATAAAATATTTTATATTCTATTTTTTTTGTTCTTCTTGTGTTTTTTGGTACCTCTTCAATTCAACTTTTAAGTCTTACGTATGCGCTCAACCGATAAAAATCGTGACAAGGATGTTGGTAAATTTTTTGTACACACCGTACAATTGTTGCCCAAGTCATCATGTCGTGTTTTGGAAACTATGAAGATTTTGTCTGTCAATTCAGAAAATGAAACCACATTGGCATTCAAGTGTCAGGTAAGTACCTTAACTACACATTTGTATATGTTTCTGTGTGTTGAGTATAGGAGTAGTCGTATACAAACGCGTATCCATCCATATTTCACACACAAACTCATGCAAATATTCTAATATACATAGCCAACGATGATAGTAAACTAGCACATGACAGCAAATGTATACAGGGGAAAATTTTATTAAACGTACTGTATGTTTCCCCAACTTTTTTTGTTAAAACCAGATCTGAAGCTGAGGAATGTAATAAGCAAAAAAAGGAGCAAATATAATTCCATAACGTAGCTTGCATATCCCTAATATAGGGTCTTTGAATTAATAATGAGCGTTTTTTTTTTCTTTCGTAATTTACGGATTTATTGTGCAAAAATTTGTACAAATATATTATTTAAAGTATTGTCCATCGCTGGCCACAACTTTATCCCATCTTTTTGAAAATTTTCGAAAACAAGCCCGGAAGAACAGCTCGTCTTTTGAGGCAAGGAGTTCCCATTGCGTTGAGGTAGGAGTTCCCATTGCGTTGTCATGCTGCAAAATCACTTTGTCGTGCCTTTTTTGTATACCCATCGTTTTTGCTTAAGTGAGACCGATAGCGTTCCCTCATGATAGTTTTGACCAGCTCGTAACGCCGCGTTGGTCCCACCAAGTACAGGGCATAAACCTCATGCCATGAATATTCAGCTTTGTAAAACCCATGACTTTTTGCGCTCAAAGTTGTCGTAACCCTACGAGAAACATGGGGTCAGAATTGAGACCTGTCCCGTGATAGGTGAAAACTGGACCGGTTCTGATACATATCACGAGATAGATGAAAAGAGCGCCGGTTTAAAAGTCATGACATGTTCTTTTGAATTGTTTCTGTGATATGTTCTTTGGGGTTAATTGTGTGACATGTTCTTTTAGACCAGTCTTGTGACATGTCCCAGAGGGCAATCGACGACCTCCTAGGACAAGCCCATGTTAAAGAGACCGATCCTTTTCATATAAAAAACATTGAACCGGTCACGTGACGTGTCCTGTGATAGGTCCTTTTTTCGAAGAGGATGGATCCACTTTTTATCGCCAGTCACAATGCGTTGCAAAAAACTCTTCCTTTGTTGGCGTTTGAGGAGCTGTTAACAGGCAAAAAATCGTCTTCCGATGAATCAATCCCTTAGCTTTTAGGCGTTTGCTGACTGTTGATTCATGCAATTCTAATGATTCTAACAACTCCTAAATCGCTTGGCATTTGTCCACATAGAACAATTAATCAAATTCTTCGTCTTCAAACTTTTTGGGTTGACCCCGTTCCTTTTCTTCGAGCTCATAATCACCACTTTTGAAGCCACCTCCGACACAATTGTTCAGATAGAGCATGCTCGCCGTAAACTTCCACTAAAATTCGATGACCCTCGGCCGTACTTTTCTTCATATCATGAAGAAGAACTCCTAGTAGAAACACTTTATCTCGTACGAAATTCAACTTGTTCGAGGCAAGCTGCACAAGCTGCCAAAGCTGCTCATTCACAATATGTTTTTGCGATAAGACATTGGAAACTGGATTATTGGTTCATATACTAGTAGTGGGCTCTTATGTGAATAACCCAAATGAATTAAGACGACTGCAATACCCAGATCAAATCTGTATCACTTTCTTGGCTCTGCTCTGTATGAGGTGGGGCTCAGTTCTTATATGTTAAGTCGTTAAATTTCCCTTTCTCGAAAATATATTTTGACATGTCACGTGGGGTCTGTTTCCATTATATATGGTAGTTTGGTTAATCCCTCTGATGACATCCCAGAAGGAACTTTTCCTTGATCGTAGATGGTGTTTTTGAAGGCAGCTCGTCACAGCTCTAAAATTTTCTCCAATGCGTGTCGCTCACACTCGGGGACCACAGCTAACTTGGGGGCACAGCATAGTTTGCCAGGTTTTTTTGTGGTTAGCCCAAGTTAGCCCACAACTTGTTGCAAGTTGCAGTGGCATGTGCTGAGAATAAGAACATACTGTTGAATGTTACTCCCAAAATTTTGGAGTGGTTTAACGATTAAATTTTAAGGCCATCGACTATAACTTCCACTTCCATTGATACTTCCTTCGTTCATGTGGTAAAGCGTCACGGATCATATGGCAGTAGGCAGTCGCATGTACCTTGCAGTGACAAAATTGGTGAGATCATGGGGATTGCTGCTGATTTTACTGCATAGCTCGTGAATATTATTACCCCTTACCAAGATAGTACAGGCGTCGTTATATCATATTAATTTCACTTTATTCAGTGGTGCCGGGAGTTTAGAGGGGTAGAGATTAAATAAGGTTCAAATAGAACCCCAACTTGAGGGACTCTTTGTTTAACTCTACGAGGTTTTGTTCTTCTGTTTCCAAATTCCAAGAATGACTGACGACCACACATATATGGTAGATTATCCAATATATTTATGTTGTTAGAAAGATTTTAATTATAAGTATCTCCAAAAGGGTTTGCATGGCTAACAGTGTCAAATACCTTTAACAGGTTTAGTGCAACTATGATCGTGACATATGTGTGTCGTGATGGTAGGTAATGCGGAATCCATGCTAATGTTATGCCATCGGTATTTGTTGCAGATTAACTTGTAGGATCCTCCTTAGCTCGCGTTCTTTCCAGGTTTCAGACTCCTGGATAATTAGAGTTTACATGGACGTATTGAGGACTTTGATCAAGAATTTGACTCCTGATATATCTAGATGTTTATACATCAGCATTGATATTTCGTTGGGTCCTAACGCTTTAAATGGTTTTGCATTTTTGACAGCTTCTGCAACTTCGTGCGGTGGAAAAGGTGGTGGTACGTCATCGGCTAAAAAATTGTAAACTTCTTAAAATTGTCGGCTGAACTGGGCTGTGCACCTTTTAAAGTCCAATAAAGTTTTGTCGCCGAATGTTATTGCGATTGTTTTATCTCATGGGATGCGTGAGGGATTTTACTCATGGGATGCGTGAGGATTTTTACTTCACGGGATGCGTGAGGGATTTTACTGTTGACCAAAGCTTGCCTGCTTCAGAGTTAAAGTTGCAGTTTTTTAGGTGATCAACCCACTTATTTCTTTTGTATTCGTTGATCAGCTTGCTGATCTCTTAGTTTACTTGGCTGAATTCAGTATCGCTGGGTTTGGTTCGATGAATTTAGTTCCGCTTATCAGCTAGTCCCTCTGTTTAACAATTGGTGTGATGATTTTGGGGAACATCTTCTTAGAACGTAAGTCGGTGTTGGTAGGTAGTTTTTCTGGTTATTAACTATGCCGAAAACTATTTTAGGTAGAATTTTTTCAAAAATATCGAAAAATATTCACGAAAAAAAAATTTTGCTGAAACATTTTCTAAAAAAAGTGTTATTTTTGATATTAAAGTCGGGTTTGAGGTAATTATAGTGCTTTTTTTAAATATTTTGACAACTGTGACACCTATTGTAAGCAGCTAATGAGGGGAAAATCAAGAAGAACAACCAAAACTAATCATTTACTGTTTTTGTGATAATATATTTGTGTTCTTTAATGGCTGCAGTATTTCAATCGGTTACGGTTTTTAATTTTGACCGGTTAGCGGTTACGGTTATTATACTAGTATAAATTTGTTCTTTATTTTGGTTACCGTAAACAATAACTGTTTCGGAATTTCTTCCGGTTACGTTTTTCAAGTTAAATCGGTATTTTAGCGGTTAACTAAGAAATTCAATTTTAATTTTTTTTTTTTACAAATCGATGGACTAACAAGCTATTTTTTTTTTGTAATTAAAATCTTTAAGAAAATCTCTGCTGCTTTTATTTTAATCCCCCAAACTGTAGATAGATAATGTGTTACAAGCAGCATTGCATAGTAAATTCATCAGTATGATAAAAAATTTAGATGACAAATTTCTTTTTGCAAATTGAAAAAATAAACACAAAAATATAGTTTTCATTTCGGTTAAGATAAATATTTTACAAACTGCATACATCTGTAGGTAGTACTCGTAAATTTTGAAAGTTAGCAGACATTTTTTTAAAATATATGTACCACTGAATAAAATAAATTTTAAAATTAGGTTAGCATCATCATCAGAAACTGTAACTAATGACTTTTGTATGGGTATAAAATAAATAAAAAGAAAATATGTTAGAAAATATTATTGAAGTTGAATTGGTGAAAATTCAAAAGAGAAAATTATAATGACAATGTGATCCCCTCTATGTCATTAACTGTCATTGAGAAATTGTAAAAAAAACCTTGAACATATTCTTAAAGAATTATAAAATAACATTTAAGAATCTGCAAGGAAGTTTGACTTCGGTTTGTTTAAAATTGTTTAAAGGCCCCATCATATGATAAGTGGGAAAAAGGGGCGTGAAAATGTGGAATAAAATATTTTTTGTTAAAGGTTTTTAATATTTAGGCCGAAGCTACTATGACTAATTATTCGTAATTTAAGCCCCGGTCCTGTTTGCACCGGTCACGGGACAGATGTTCGAGCATAAACTGACATGGAATGTATTACGGCTCTCAACCCACTCGGTAGGATCAACCCCTTACCCTGGGATGGATTCCGGGCCATGAGGGCAACGAGAGGTCGGATTGTCTGGCCAAGCGTGGTGCCCGTAGGCCCTTCATAGGCCCTAAACCTTTTTGCTGGGTGCTATATTAGGGAGAGGTTTGGGATGTGGAGAGAGTCAAAAATTTATCATTATTGGCAAACATCTCGTGGCCAACGACAGGCCAAGAGATTTATATCTATACCCAGTGGAGGGTCTGGGCGACTTATGGCCCTTGGCTACAGTGACCTAAGGACCCTGACTGGATACTTTACTGGGCATTGCGACCTTAAGTACCATAGGCACAAGAAGGGTCAATTGGACACTGATTTGTGCAGGTTTTGCGGGTTGAAATTAGAGACGTTAGAGCATGTCCTCTGTGATTGTCCTGGGCTTTGTGTCAGGAGAATCAGGTTTTTGGGTGACCGCTTCTTGTCGCCTTCCGATATTTGGAATACTTTACCCGGAAAGGTTGTTGGCTTCATCAATAGCTTGAACCTTTAGGGTAGTTCTGGGCAGCCCAAAAGACCTATTATGGTCGCGGTGCGCAGTGCCATTTGAAATAATAATAATAATAAACTGACCTTTTTTCCACAGGGAACTGACAGTTAATCTCCAATGTAAGCTAAGTATGATCAACGACTTATCCTTTATATCAGGTAGTAAATCATTGCCAATAAAAATATCTGTGCCAGTTTATTAAAAGCCTACACCCAGAGAAAAAATGACACCATCCGTGTACAAAGTGACCACATTCGTTGTCGATAGTGTACAGAACACATTTGTGGTCAAATTGTACACGCCGTTGTCAATTCGACAACGAATTATTGACAACGATATCGTTGTTAAACCGACAACGAAAGTGTACAAATTGACACCCAGACGGTGTCGAAGTGACAACGAGTCGGTGTTAAATTGACACCCTATCGGTGTCGATTTGACACCGTTTGTGGTTGATTTAAAAATTTACGTTCCTTTCCCATCCGTTCCCAATCTGCGATTAAAATTCATTATTTTTTTGTTTTATAAACATTTTTTATTTAAATAATGTATGTATTTAATTCAAAGAACGAAAACTTAAATTAACTTAATTCTAAAATAAATTTTTCCATTGTTCATAGGATATAAATGAAACGGAGGATTTATAAAATCTAAAATTGGTATTTAATAAGTAGTATCATTGTTTAATGAACCAATTTCATATGATTGTAAATGCGAATCAAAATTTTTAATGTTAACTACACAAAACATAAATATTTTCAATAATAAAACTTTTAGTTTTAAAAAGTTCAATTGACGGTTTGTTGGTAGCTAAATAATAATTTGCTTTATACAGAGTTACTTTAAAGACAAGATTATAAGAAACTTTGCAATTATGTAAATTTAAATTTGAATTATTTTCTTTGTAACAATACTCTTTTGTTAATAAATTTACAGTCTTATAAGAATTTAAACTAAAAATAGGTTCTAAATTATCTTCATGATTTGGTTATTAAAATTATTAGTGCTAAAATTAATAAGTGATGTTATATTAGGTGACTTATTATCATATGCAGTATGAATTTCGTAAAAAAATTTTTGTATAAAAATCCATGGTTGAAGCATGTGTCCAAACAATCAATAAATAAATTAAATTTGAGCAAATTATTATTAAAAAATATATAAAAGCCTTTTATATCTTTATCGGACAAGCCTTCCACAATAACAAAGGGCTGTATAGTTAAACCAGCATGGTAATATTTTTCTATGATTACATTTATTTGGAATTTGTAATCAACGAAGCTTTCCTGTGAATCAGCTATTGTTACATTTTTTCTGAGTTTAGCATCTCCGCACTTAAATATAGCTGGTGATGGTAAAACCGCATTAAGCAAAATGGTGTAAATATTATCTTGTGCATCTGTGAAGTATACATAGAAAATAATAAGATAAATTACATTTAAACAATAAATTATGTATATAATTCGATAATTTCCTATACTGGTCGTCGACTGAAGATTTGTAAACAGTTGTTTACAAATCAGACAATTTAGGCCATTCTTGAAGAAACTCGACACTCTTCAATTTTTGTAAGTGTTTTTGGCGTATGTTGTAATATCTTTTCCATTTTGCACACACTACTCCCCAATTGTCGCATTCTCTGACTAAGGAAGTTTTCAGTGTAACAGTAACTGATTCATCGATTTCAACAAGTTATTTGTCAGGAGAATGCAAATACGTGGGAGTTTCAAGGGTGCTACGGCTACTGGTACAAAATCTTTCTATTTCAAGTCTTCAAGAATAACATTAATTATGTGATCTCTAAGATCAGACGCTCATATAATGTTTTGACTAGCATATTCAAGTATTGCCTTCCCTTTTGTCTTTAAGTCCTAAATTTAATTATAATACTAAGATATGTTACATATAACCTATTTAATTTGTCCTACCTTTGATAAAACTCCGCCGTTTATTGAACAATGTGATTCCGGGTGTTGGTGGTATTTTCGTTACGTCTCCACCATTCCTCCATTTTAGATGGCACTGACATTGTCTCATCATCAATTCCTAACTATATAAATTCACACAAACATAAACAAACCATTGTGCCATCAGAGTCGTATCATTATATTTTCCTCCTTTTTTCCAGGTAAACAGTATTTCCCTGAACTCCACACTCAGCTCTTCTGGTGGCAAGCTTCTAAATGTTGTGATGCCAAAAAAAAAAAACAAAAATATATATTTCTTTCTGATCCTTCTACGTGGCTTTCTCAAACATTGATTTACTTACATTTTAAGTATTGACAAATTGATTCCATGTTTATGGTTTTTAAAAATTTTTTTAGTTGGACATCGTAATGGCATGAAACGCTGACCATTACAATTTCACCATTTACTTTAATAATTCACCAACAAAATTTACGTCCTCAGATAATTGAATTTCGTGGCTTTGTTCCATTTTTAAATATATTTGAAAAAAATACTTCTCCACGCACTGACTTAAACCAAAACAATGAAAAATTCTTAAAGTTTCGGCGTTAGCAGAGAATTTGACAACGTTAGGTTGTCAATTTGAACACGTTCGTTGTCAATTTATACACGTGCGTTGTCAAATATTAAAAATTTTGCGTTAGCAGAGAATTTGACAACATAACGTTGTCGATACACACACGTTCGTTGTCAAGTTGTAAACATGCGTTGTTAAATATTAAAAATTTTGGCGTTAGCAGAGAATTTGACAACATAACGTTGTCGATTCTGTCGATTCATACACGTTCGTTTACAGTTTGATACCGGGCGTTGTTAAAAAAATTGAGAACGTAGTGGTGTAATATTGACCACCACCGTTGTCGATTTTGCAACGTCCTTTTTCCCTGAGTGTATGGAAGCCTAGTGAGTTTCCCATTTTTATTTAGTTTATATTATTACATTTTATTAAGTTTTTATAAAATATATAAATAGATTTCAAAATTAAAAAGTAAAAAATTATAATTGGTTAAAGTATTTTTAGAGAGTAGCTGTGGCGATGTTGTCACAAGCTTTTGGAGGCTTTGATTTGTACTTTAATTTTGCGTTATAACCATTCAGTTTAACGGAGATGGCCCAAAATAAGGTTGCATAGTGCAAGTCATGCAAATCACTGCACAATCAACCAAAACCAAGCGCGTGTTCCTAGCAAAAACAAAGGCTCTAAGAATAAGTTTACTTGTCTCCCCGAGTAAAAAAAATAGATCTGGCGCAATATTTATTCATATCATATTTGATCCGAAAAATGGCAGATCAAATTAAATCCAGCAATATATTTTGGGATTTAGAAGGATCTAAATTGAACCGAAAAAAGACAGATGAAATTAGATCCAGCAATAAATTTAGAAAATACGAGGGCGGATCAATAAGTCCGTGACTTTTCGAACTTCCCTCGTAGTTATATGAAATGCAACACTGCTCCCGTCAAGTATCACCTGTTAATAGACTACTGTCCAATTTCGAGTAAGTTCCGTCATTTAGTTTGCGTTAAACAGCAGGATTTTTCGAGGTCCATAAAATAGTAATTTTTTTCATCAATAATTTCATCGTTGGAGCTAAATCTCTTTTCAACGAGCCATTTCTTTAGGTTTGATAATAGGAAATAGTCACTGGGGCTAAAGCCGGAGAATAAGGCGAATGAGGGGAAATTCGTAGTCTACTTCATGGTTTTTTGCCATGGAAACTAAGCTGTCACACCATTCCGCTGGTGGTCGATTGTCAGCAAACTCGGCAGCCATCTTGCGGAAAGCTTTCTCATACCCAAGTGATCGTTCAAAATTGAAACCACTGAGCCATGTGAGATGCCTTTGTCTTTCACAATCTATAGCACATTCAATCTCCGATCGGCCAACACCATATCGTGAATTTTTCCAATTGTTTTGCGTGTAGAGACATCAACTGGGCGTCCAGAACGTTCGGCATCTTCTGTGCTTGTAAGGCCACAACAAAAGTCAGTAAACCACTTTTTTACCATTGAAATCGATGGTGCAGAGTTCCCAGAGTTCCCTTGGTTTGATTGTACCCGAAATTTTTTATTTATTTATTTTATTATTGTTTTTAGAAATATACACATAGAAAAAACTTTGTTATCCTAACGAATTTACTTTAATCCGAATCTTTCGAAATGTCATCGCGGTTTAATGAAAGACTCCGATTTGCGAACCCCTTTCCAATGGGCGAAAACCAAGTTGCTTCTCCCGTTTATTATTGAATTTTAAAGGATGTGTTGAGAAATCAAGCAAATATTTTGAGTTAAAAAATTGTCGTCCTAGTCTCAAATAGTGCCTCGAAACTAACTTTTTACTTGTCTAAATGCAGAACAATGATGTATTTTCAGAGATTTTTTTTAAATTTGTATTCTGATTTAAAAAATTTGTTTTTTTAAAAATCACACAATTTAAAATATCCACTAAATATCCCTGAAAATGTGTTTTAAATACCCCCCAAAAAAACCCTGTTCTCAATTAAAAAATTTTGTCCCCAAAAAAATAAAAAAAAATCCTCATTTTTTTTTTTTTTAAATTTGTATTTCGATTTAAAAACTTTTTATTTTAAAATTAAAGTAATTTTGTATTCCAAAGTATTTCCGCTTTTAAATCGCTGTACAAATCATGTAAGAAAATAATGAAATAAATTAAGTGTTCAACGAAATAATGGAATTCCTTTTTTTTACAAAGTTTTTCATTTAGCTGTAACATTTTATGTATTAAATATATGATGTGCATTTGCAAAGTTGAAATTTTAATTTCTCTTTATATTTCGTCAACTTATTTTTTACCCAAGTTCATGAACAATTTATACATGTGTTGCACTAAAATGTTGTTATTCATATAAAACTTTAAAAAGCCTTTTCAGAAGTAAGTGCATTTTTTAGTCTAAAAACTTTTCTATTGAAGAGTTGACATTTTTTTTACTTCTTTCTGAATTGATTTATATTAACCTTTACTTTAGTTCCATTCAAATTATACAATAATACACGTTTCCTGTTTCCAGTTCAATAACATTTCTAGTCACTATCTCTAATATAATGCTATTTATAATAAAAATAGTTGTAATATCAATTTGTTTTCTGTTAGTTTGTATGCAATAGAAATTCCCCTTAGTATTTGAAAAAAGCAGCAAATGTTTTTATAGAAATAGGGAAAAATTATGTACCTTGTAACGTTTTAAATCAACAAGTCTGTACCTCGTTCGTAACTAGAAAAAAAAAATAGATTTCATTAATAAAAACCAAGTTTTAAAACCACATACGACTTGTACGAATGTAAAAGAATTTTCTCTGTAATGCGTTGTGCGATCCACTGGACAGTCGACAGCAAACGTATGTGCTCTACTAGATAAGCGAGTATTCCGAATATAAACCCGGCCTCTAGGAATCGGTAAAATAAAATCATAATCGGCTTTTTGCCCCCAACCACCTAAAGCTTTGGCCTACATCCGAAGGAAAACTAATGAGAAATGTTAATGTCAACAGTGATAGAGTAGATAGGGTTGAAAGCTTGATCAAGAAGATCATTAATAAAGATGATAAAAAGAGAACGAGAAAGAAACTCGTTGGATGAAATCCTCATTAATAACAAAGCGTATATGACGATCTCTCAGCAAGCTCGAAAGATGTCGTTACGGTCACCAAAAGCAATAAGCTTTGATAACAGTGCGCTGTGTCACACACCGTGGAAGGCCTTGGAAATATTCATAACTGGTCTTCTGTAGAGCAACCTATGTGAAAGCCATACTGTCGCTCGCTTAAAAGTAAATTAGACTCTACGTAATTAACAAGTTGGTAATTAACCATGCTATCTATCACCTTGAAGAGCGGAGACCATATTACGATTTTTCTTTTACAGTACAAAGAACTAAAGAGGTTAGTTTATCGACGATCTAGCATCGAAGAACACTGTTTTAGTATCAGTGCTGGTATACCATCCGGACCCGATGACTTATTCACGTTAAGACCCGCAAGAACCCTTTCAAATGCGCGAACTCAAAAGCATATCTTAGGCATAGTACACGATACTCTTTCAAATTCTGGCAGTGGTTGAGGGACATTTTTCGGATAAATTTGTATCTTACGAGTCCCTAAATACGAGGAGAGTTTAATAAGTCTGAGACCTTTTGAACTTCCCTCGTAGTTATATAAAATGCAATCAAGTACCATCTTTTAATATACTACTGCAAAATTTTGAGCTAGTTCTGTTATTTACTTTGCGTTTAACAGCTGTTCAAAACATACAACCTCGTGGAGTTTTTTTTGAAAATGGAAAATAGTGAATTTCGACTGCTCATTAAACATTTTTATTTGCGAAAGAAAACCGTCAGTCAAACCAAGGTAAAGCTTGATAAATACTATGGGAACTCTGCACCATCGATTTCAATGGTAAAAAAGTGGTTTAGTGTTTTGTTGTGGCCTTACAAGCACGGAAGATGCCGAACGTTCTGGACGCCCAGTTGAGGTCTCTACACCCAAAACAATTGAAAAAATTCACGATATGGTGTTGGCCGATCGCTAATTGAATGTGCGATAGATTGTGGAAGACATAGGCATCTCACATGGCTCAGTGGTTTAAATTTTGAACGATCACTTGGGTATGAGAAAGATTTCCGCAAGATGGCTGGCGCGTTTGCTCACAATCGACCACCAACGGAATCGTGTGACAGCTTAGTTTCCATGAAGTAGATTACCAATTGCCCCCTTATTCAACATATTCTCCGAATTAAGCCCCCAGTGACTATTTCATATAAAGAAATGGCTCGGTGGAAAGAGATTTAGCTCCAACGATGAAATTATTGATCAAACAAATGCCTATTTTATGGACCTCGAAAAATCCTGCTGTTAAACGCAAAGTAAATAACGGAACTTGCTTAAAATTTGACAGTAGTCTATTAAAAGGTGGTACTTGATGGTAGCAGAGTTGCATTTCATATTACTGCGAGGGAAGTTCGAAAAGTCACAGACTAATTGTTCTGCCCTCGTATATTGCTGGATTTTACTTGATTTGTAATTTTTCGGATCAATTTAGTTCCTTCTAAATCCCTAACTATATTGCTGGATCTAATATGATCTGCTATTTTTCCGATCAGTTTAGATCTTTCTAAATCCCCAAATATATTGCTGGATCTAAATTTGATCTGTCATTTTTCGGATCAATTTAGATCAGACAGATAGTACAGCAGATATTAAATAATATCATTTTGGATATGATTAAATATTGCGCCAGATCAATTTTTTTTACTCGAAAATCAAGCCTTGCTTTAAGGTAAATTCTTAATAGTGGGTGAATAAAACGATACATAAATTAGTAAAAATACCCTAATTTAAATCATTAGTTGTGAAATTTTCAAATTTCCAGAATTAACCGTTACCAGATACAACACTTTCTCCTACATATCATCTTTGCACTCGTATGTACAATATCGTACACTTTCAATGTTGTGCTAAATTGAACATTGAACAATATTTCTTATTTTGTCCAATTTGAAATGTTCCATATAGTTATTCCATATAGTATAACAAACATATTATTATCCTTGCAAAGCTGCTATGTTTACATTTATCTAGAAAAACATTTATATTCTTGAAGAATTCATCTTTATTGCTTTTTATTTTTCAAGTTTCTTTAGTTATATTTTTTTTTCTTTTTTCTTTTCCTTGATTTAGAGTAGAAAAACTTGTACGGTTGTGGTGGAAATAGTACCTACATACAATCCAGTCGTATAAAGTTAGTAGATTTATTTTATTTTTGTATAAAAAAGTAGTTGTTATTATTTTAAATTGTAATGACCACATACATTATGTGACAAGTATACCCCAAACAACAAAAATTCTCTAAACGAACATAATAGTTCTTTAAATAAACTTGAAAACTACAACCATTTTTATTTTATTTTTTATTCATTCTCTTGGATTTTCTAAAGTGAATGACCAAAACTTGTTGCACCGAAGTATTTTTAATAATGTTTCTAGTTAATGGATATAACCGAATGTTGCAGGGGAAGAAAGAAAAAATAGACTATTTGGTCCGAAGGACCATAATTGTCATAAACTACTGTTTTCTACAAAAATCTTATAAAAATGTAAAAGTTTAATTTTTTTAAAAAAAACTTTGATGCATCAATCCAAAAATCACAACTAAAAAATTGTGATTTTGATAAAAGATCGACTTCTCTCGGCTTTTGAGCCATCTCGAAGTCTTATAGGCTCCAAAACGGGTTTAACGTAAAAATTACAAAATGTTTGGCTACTTTATATGGAAAAGTATACTGCGAAATTCACATATTTTATTTTTTATTAAAGGGGAACGTACGAGTAACAATTGAAAAGTCCCCGGCGACATATAAATGACACTATTAGACTTAAATCGATATGATTTTTAGTTAGCCCTAACCGTCAAAAGACACATGTATATATTTGACAGCTGTCGGATCATTAGTTTGTGAATTATAGCATTTTGAGTGAAGCAACTTTTGTTATTGTGAAAAAAATGGATAAAAAGGAATTTCGCGTGTTGATAAAATATTGCTTTTTGAAGGGAAAAAAATACAGTTGAAGCAAAAACTTGGCTTGATGACGAGTTTCCGGACACTGCCTTAGGAAAATCAACCATGAAGGATTGATATGCTAAGTTTAGACGTGGTGAAATGAGCACCGAAGACGGTGAACGCAGTGGACGCCCAAAAGAGGTGGTTACGGACGAAAACATCAAAAAAATCAACAAAACGATTTCGAATGACCGTAGATTGAAATTGAATGAAATTGCAGGTACTCTAAAGATATCAACTGAACGTGTACATCATATCATTCACGAATATTTGGGTATAAGAAAGCAATGTGCAAAGTGGGTGCCGCACGAGCTCACTTTTGACCAAAAACAAGTCAGTGAAAACGAAGGCGAAAATCCATGAATTGGGCTTCGAATTGCTTCCGCATCCACCGTATTCTCCAAATCTGGCCCCCAGCGAATATTTCCTGTTCTCAGATCTCAAAAGAATCATCGCTGGGAAGAAATTTTCGTCGAATGAAAAGCTAATCGCTAAAACTGAGGCCTATTTTGAAGCATAGGACAAATCGTACTACAAAAATGGTATCGAAAAGTTGAAGGGTCGCTTTAATCAGTGAAGGGAACTATGTTGAATAAAAAAACGAATTTTGCCAAAAAAAATCGTGTTTTAGTATGGTAGGCCGGGGACTTTTCAATTGACCTGTTATATTTTTTATATTCGTTCTATTTTGAATTTTATCAAATTTTACGCGAAGCCCGTTTTCGCTACTTGGCAGCCCTATTGCAAAACAATCGCGAAAATATCGTTAACCATCACTAAAATCCAGGCTCGTTACATTCTATTACGTTCCCTGTTTTAAGAGTATCATATCCACTAGTTCGCTCTTTCATTGCATTTCGCTCCCCGTGTCTAGTATTTTAATTTTGTTCTTTCCTAGTTTCTCTCCATTTCGTTCCCCTTTTATAGTTTTTCAATTCCACCTGTTCCCCATTTCATTACATTTCGTTCCTTATGTCTAGTGTTTCAATTCCACTTGTTCCCCGTTTCTTTCCATTTCGTTTCCCTAGTCCAAAATTCTTTAGAATTTTGGATTCTTACAGAATTTTCTGCATTATATAATTTTTTTTGTTAAATCACTTTAACGATTTAACAAAAAATATATTGAATTTCGTTGGAATTTAAACAATTCAACTTTTCAATTATAAAATTGTTCATAAAGCTTAATGAATAATTTCATTATGTATTATGAAAAGTTTGGATGTTTTTTTTTTAAGATTTATTTATTTTTGACTCAAAAATTTTGTATTTGTTCTAAAATTTCATTGCTACAGCCGAAGGATCCTATAGTTATCCTGAGAAGGTTAATGTTTATAATTTTTGCTTGTGATTAGTGAAGAATTATTTAAATATTCTAACTGTGTAATATTTTTTATGAAATAAAGCTTATTTCATGCAGTTTTATGATATATTACATTATTTTTATAAAAACTTCATAATTTTTATATAAATGTGACAATTTTTTTATAAATTTTTTTCTAAAAAATTGTTGGAAAAATATAATATTTCTTTTTCACGTACTATTTAAATCATATATTGGACTAACTAAGTGAGTGGCAAAATTATTTATAATTTAATTAGCATTGCATTGATATAAATTCTTAATTAATAAATTGCAAGGACAGCGTTTTAAAAATTGTTAAAATGGAGAATGGAGAAAAATTTTTGAAATGAGGGATAAAAAATGCTCACTCGGAATCGTGATCCCACTAATTTTCCCTATAAATATATATTTTCAATATATAACATTTTCATTCCATTCAGGTTCATAATCATGTAAAGTAGAACGAAATCAAATAAAACGGGGAACGAGTAAAATTGGATTACCAAGCACTGAGAAGGCGACATAATGGTAAAAAAAATTAGTCATCCTGAATCGGGTTCATAAAAATTAATCTTAATTAATAAATGAGCCGAACTTTGCAAACATTTTGTCCGTTTTGTGCTATTTCGTTTAGATTTGAAATATTAGCTATTATCTAAAATTGATCAAATTTATCAAAGAAATTGATAAAAAAAATAGCCACCCTCCTCGGGGGTTCCTTTCTGACCTAACTTATCTGTATTATCGAAGTGTGTATATTGGGTATTTTAAGCTATCTCGCTTCGTTTTCCAGATACTCACCATTTTGTAAAATCTGGAAAACTAAGCGAGATAGAATATTAACATACTGCGGTAGTACAAGAGGCTAGGAGATCGATTCTGAATATGTGAAGCTGTGAAGTGATAAAATTTTTCACTACTTCGCAAAGAATCCGATTCTTGATTTAACTTTTGCGAAAACTATCTGTTAAAATTTTATCATATGAGTTCTTTTTCTTTACCAAATAAAAATTCATGAGTGTTGCACTATTTTAAAAACATTGTAAGCGACTTTTTTTAAATTGATTATTTTTTTTATCATTTTATATTTTTTCTAATATACTTTTATTTAATTAAATCACGAAATTTTTAATTTTCAAAAGAATTAGAGAATTTATAAAAACAATAATTAAAAATATTATTAAAAGAAAAAACGTTCAAATCGCATTCGAAAAATCCATGTTTGCAACACTACAAAATAAAAACATGAAGTGAAAAATAACTGTGAAGTGAAAATGATAAATTATTTATCACTTCGCAAAGCAACTTTATTTGGAATTAGCCCCCAGGAGATATTCCGAGATATCCATTTATATACAACAAGTACAGTGTGACAAAGTTTTTTACGAACGAAATGGAATGGAACAAGGAACGAAATTTCAATTATCGCATAAAATGATAAACAAAAAATATTTACCCTGTGGCTGTTTTATACAAATTCCTCGGGATCCCTCCCGGATCCCTGACGGATCTACCTTATTCCTAGTATCGTAGTATGAACATTTTGCAGCTTAAAAAATTTTTCGAAATTCTGTCTGAAAGAGCAAAATAGACAAACATTTTTGAGTATTAATAAACTCCGATAATAAAAATACGACAGCTCTGGGACAGATCCCGAGGGATTGATTTTTATAAATATATATATTTTTTTTTTTTTTGTAAACAAATGCTTTTTTTGATCAATTGTAATTAGTTCTTAAGGCATTAGCACCAATGATTTTTTTTTGGCATTAGCATTACTGAACTGACGCTAATGAAATTTCAATGCCAATGAAATAATCCTAAGTAGGATGAAAATTGAGTTGGATTTTAAACATATAGAGGTATTTTCAGCCGAGTTTTTATTACAAATTTCCAAAGTTAAGTTTAAAAAAAATTGTCCACCGAATCTTTACATCATAAAAATTCGGTTAAACTTTATTTATACTCTCATTTTAAATTCTTCTACCACTTGTATTTTATTCCTTTGTGGCTTTCTTTATTTTCCAGGAAAACAACATCCTTGAATTGTGTATAGCAAAATATTGGTCAAACTTTGGTAGCAGCCATCTTAAATATAGTTTGGAATTTCATGGCATCCAGGCAACTAATACAAATGCATGTAAGTTTTAGTTTAACCATTCTTAACAACACAAATACATACATACACATTATTCCTTAACTAGCACAATAACCACTTTTGATACCACTACTTACTACCACTACCACAAAAACACACTACACATGAAAAAAAAAAATATTTACCCGAGTAAAAAAATTAAGATATATTCATGCGTTGTCTTATCTAATAATATTTTATCATACATAAAATATGATAATATGCATTACCATATATAATTATAAGAGTTCGTCACGAAAATTTCATTTTGCGATATCATCACTTTTTTTTTGAAAGTTTTCTGCATCCAAAAAAATAAAATGGTAAAAAGTATTTATTTCTGTAGCATTTCCAATTTTACCTACAAAAAATACTTGTTGCAAATTTGATTAGTAAATAACTTTTTAAGGGGTCGCCTTATGTACCAATGTTCTCAGCTGGGAATACATTTTTATTGTAAGTAAATTTTTCTTTTTTTTTTAAAGTGTGTTTTTCGACTACTCTAATGCAGTGGTCGGCAGAAAGAGACAATGTGAATGTATTGGTGTTTATTTTATCTTTCTAGATAAATAAATGAATAAATTAATAAATGAATTAATCGATAAGAGAATATCCGTATTGATTGAATTAAAATAGTTCATGTTTTTGTTTTCTCTATTATAAAAAATTAAAATAATTCATTATAATGATAATAATAATTTTTTGATTGCATACAAGGCACTCTGCCTCATTTTTCCAAATTTTTAATTTGAAATGTAAACGAAAAACAAAATAATAATAAACAAAATTTTAAGAGTGTACTTTATTTCTTTAACAACGCGGCAAATACTTGCTCTGTTGAAAGTAAGCGTACTACTGAATGAAATAATTGTATTTTTTGTGCTCTTAGCTATGAGAATTATTGACATTCGTGTAGTGTACGTGTAAAGAGCCGATTGTGTTCGGCCCCTGAGTGCTATGAGTGCCGATCACTGCTCTAATGGCTACCTGCCGCATTTTCAAAGCATAAAAAATACTTTTTTTTTTATAAATGTTTGCTACAAAATCGAATGGTAAAGTCGGATTTCCTATAAATTCAGCTGTTTTTGCTCAGAAAGAAAAAGGATCTTCTAATTACCGTTTTTGGTGGCCTAGCGCATGTGCAAGGACCTAGCAAACTAAATGGTAATCATTCTGTGGCTATAACTTCTTTCATTGCTTCCTAAACTTTAGTTAACATTATTTTATGATTTTATAATGTTATTCTAAGGAAATCCCAAAAGAATTCATATGTTCATATTTCAAATGTAGTGATTTGGATATAAACCCGATTAATATTTTAAAAAATCACTCTTCCATTGCTTCTAAAGCATCGTTTTTTTTATTCAAAATATTGTTTTTTGATCATTCAAAATCAAAAATTTCAATGAGAGAATAGTTCTGATGAACTTGATATTTTTTTTATTAAATCATTTTTTATATTTTTGTTTAAAATTTCATGCAGGTTAGAATTTTTGCTGTTTTGTAATTTTTAAAATAAAGCTTTGAAAATTCAAGTTAAACAGCTTTCTTTAACTTTTAACTGAAACTAAGTTCGCCTGCCATTTGCATTTTTTCAGCTTTAAATATTTATGACGACGCAATCTGCGCATTTTCGCGTTAAGTATTTTATTTAATACTACACAATTTCCAGTTTTAATTCAGAATTTATTTAAATAATTTTAAAATTGTGTAAAAATTATTTAAAATTGTTCAAAAAGGTTTTTAAAATTGTGCAAAAATTTTTAAAAATCGTTCAAAAATATTTAAATTTTAAACTTTGTCCAAAAATTCATTAAAATTTTTGAAAAATGTTTCAAAGTTGCCCAAAAAAATACTTTTCACTAATGCAGAATTATTTATTTGTTATAATAAAGAGTGTTTCTATATCAGTGCATATAGTTCACTTCTTTAATTCTTATAAATTAAATTTTCATCAAATCTAAAATACTACAAAGTTAAGGGTGGTCCAACCATAATGCACGATGCTAATTGTTAATAAAACAAAACGTTAATATCTTAATTGAGCGCCCCGGTAGGCTAGTTGGTAGCGTGCTAGCTTATCAGTGCGGGGGTCGTGGGTTCAATTCCCACCAGAGGCTCTGGTCTGCTTTCGCTACAACGAGCCGAAGGCCTTTGTTGCTAGTGCTCGGTTAGAGTATTAACATATAATTTGTAATTATATGATTAATAAATAAAATAAATAAATAATAATATCTTAATTATTTTAATATTTAATGTACCGAATTATCTTTAGCTCTTGAATTCTTCTTGGCTTATTGAGGTACACTTTTTCTTTTGAATATCCCCAAAGAAAGAAGTCCAAACTTGTCAAATCACATGATCGTGGCGGCCAATTAACATCGCCACGACGTCAGATAACACGGCCATTAAATTTCTCGCGCAAAATAGCAATTGTTTCTTTGGCTGTATGGCAAGTGGCACCATCCTTTTGGAACCACATAACGTCTAGGTCCATATCCTCAATTTCTGGCCATAAGAAGTCCGTTATCGACGACGAGTCGAAGTTGACGGCTCTTCTGCCACACTATCGCGAACAACAGAAATGTTCTCCGCAGAACGAACTGGACCAGCATCCACAGGTGTTTTCACATTTCCTACAGACCCGGTTTGTTGAAATTTGCGCACAATTCTCCCGATTGTGGACACATTTGATCGATTATGCTGACCAAAAAATCACGGAAGTACACGAAATGCATTTGGATTTGATCGCCCATTTCCGTAAAAGGCTGCAACAATCCTAACGCGCTGTTCAATTTTATACCTCTCTATGGTTAGAGGGTTAGTATGTTCTACAAAAATATTTGTAATACCGTTATCTACAAAGTTGTTGAACATACCCTACACCTCAGATCTAAAGAAAACATAGTATTATATACCGATATGCTGCAAGAACAGGCCAGAGCTGGGAAACTTAAACCGCCTCTCAAATTAAATTCCGATGTAAACTATCAAAACGTCGACACACGTATATTTTTTTTTGGACTTCTTAACAAGAATCAATTGTCGGAACCCCGTAATTTTGGAAAAAGTTTGAAATTGTTGTGCAGTGTTATGAGTAGTAGCTATATTTGAATACTTCCATCCTATGACACGCCGATGTTAAATTCATCGATAAAACGCATCAGAAAATATGTGAATCATTTGCCATAGTAGTGATGCTTTTATTGCTTCTTTGGCAGCTTAATTTTTGCTGGAGAGCTGAAAAAAAAAAATGAAAATACCCAATGTTTTTTTATGCAATAACTATTAAAAAAGTGATGATATCGCAAGATAAACAATATTTTATATTTTCCTGACGAACTCTAATAACGAACTCTGGCAGACCAAGTTTAAATTCTGGCGAATTCATTGTTTGTTTTAGAATATTGATATACAGTCACGACCCGCCGAATTTCACCAGCGTATTACTTGGCCCGTTTCATGAAAATATGTCCATTACGACCATCCCCGAAAATGCAAGTGTGCAAAATGGCAGCGATTTGAAAATTTTCGGATTCAAAGTTATGACCATTTGACTGAAATGCAAACATTTTTTTTTTGTTTTTGGAAGCGAAATAACAGCACACATTTATTTGTTTTTGTAAATTAACAATTTTAAGATTTTACTTTATTGGAATTTTTGGCTAAAGAATCAAACAGATAAGGAAAAAAAAAAACCATTTGATGTTAAAGGAACTTTTTAATTGACTTTTTTAATACGTTTTTAATAAACTAGTTTTCGTAAATATTGTTACGATTTTACCTTTTATAAAATCGTTGATTTATTTACCTTTTAAATAAATCGAGTTCTTTCTGTATTGCAACTAATAAACACTGTTTGAAATTGTTTATAGTTCTATTTATTTATAACCGTCACTAAAAATTACAGAAATACACTTTAATAGCACACTTTAGTTCTTAGCACAGAGTTTTATTATCAACTGAACTACTGCGTCACCAAATACCCGTATTTATATGAGTAGTCAGGTATTCTAGTTTTTTCCAGTTTATTACGACACTAGATGTTTCCAGCTGTTAAAATTCGCGTGAAGAAATTTCTAGTTGTGGAAATTTCTTGTAACAATATCATATTTTTGGATTGTATAGTATCAGATTACAATTCGATCTGACATTTTTCGGATAAATTTGGATCTTACCTAATCCCTTAATATATTGCTGGATCAAATTTGATATGCAATTTTTGGGGATTAATTTAGAACCTTTTAAATCCCCAAATATATATTGCTGGATCTGTGATCTGCCATTCTTCGGATCAAATAAGATCAGCTAGATATAACAGCAGATTTTAAAGAACACCAAATATATATAATTAAATATTGTGCTAGCTAATTAATTTTCACTCGGGAATTTTTTTTTTAGAAAACAAAATAATAGAAAAGAATAAAATAATATAATAATAGAAAAATAAAAACATATAATTTTTATGTTGCAAGTAGTTGGTCAAAGAAAACAAAACAAAAAAAAACAAGACTTAAACAAAACTTAAATAAAAAAAAAAAAGTTTATAATTTTTTATACAGCGTGTAAAATATTTTTATACATATTTATTTTTTTTTTATTTTCTTATAAAAGCATAAAAAAGTTGTTAAACTTTTTTTGTTATGTTTAATGCTATTGCATTTATGGCCACTATAGTTACCACACTATTAGAGTGGAATCCTCTGATGATGATGCCGTAGTAGCTGTTGGTTATTTTGGTTATTGTTGTAGAAGTTTAGTGCAGTGCAGTAGTGTTTGTGTTGCTGCAGCAATTCCCAGTTGTTTGTTAGGGGTCTTAAGTATCTTCCTTCTCTAGTGTCTGTGGTATATTTGTATTCTCTATACAAACTTTATTTTAATAGTGAACAGTGGCTATAAGTGGCAAATGACTTTTATTTTTAGACAAAAAATAAAGTTATTGAAAAAATCCATATTTTAAGTGTTTTCATTTATTTTTTTTTTTGTTAAATAACACATTTTTATAAAATAAATTGTATTATTTCGATAGAAAACTTACAGTGTGTCACAGTGAGTTGAACCCATAGAAAAAGTACATTCGATTAAGGGTCATATGAAAGAAAACTATCACATAATTATGAATTTGAGATAATTCAATATAGAGACGCCATATTAAATTATTTGGCAGCCGTAAATTTTAAAGTTTATATTTGAATTTGAAAAAGATATTTGAAAATTTTCTTGGATCTCTGATAGCGAATCTGAAACCAAAAAAATTAAAAATCCATAATAGCAGATCTAATATGATGGCTCTGATAGCGAATCTGAAACCATAAAATTAAAAATCCATAATAGCAGATCTAATATGACGGTGAACAATTACAATTTTAGGCAAAATGTTTACCATTAAATTTTGTCTATCATATTAGGCCTTATTGTCGTAGTCGAATTCGACATTAAGTCGAAGAACTTTTAACAAAATTTACCACTGAATTTATTATAAATAACAATCGCATTTTAAAAAATATATAAACAGAATTTAATTTCATTATAATTTTCAATTTGCGCAAAACCATTTTGTATGGAGTTAAAAACCCACTTCAATTGAGCTGGTTACCTTAATGTCATAGATAAGCGCCGACGCCCTCCTTTGAACACGGTGCGAAGCTGCAAAATACACTTTGAAGCCCCCGTCCAAATATGGAAGTTGTATTTTTAGACGAATATAGGTGGTATGGATAGACAGTGAAAAGATCAAATTAAGTGAAATAAAGGGTGGTTAAATTTTAAGGGCCGATGTTGATTTTGAATAAAATACAAATTATTTAGGAAATTATTGTAATTTCTTTTAATAAGGATAATATGGTATGGTTCAATTATGTATGTAACAAAATATCGGCTGCCGCGACCTCGGCGGCACACCTCCATCCGATGGTCCAAATTTTCGATAACGCTGAGGCATAATTAAGGTTCTATGCCGTTAATGTGCCGAATTATATCATCCTTTAGCTCTTGAATTGTTGCTGGCTTGTCGACGTACACCTTTTCTTTCAAATAACCCCAAAGAAAGAAGTCCAACGGTGTCAAATCGCATGATCTTGGCGGCCAATTGACATCGCCACCACGTGAGACACCACGGCCATTAAATTTGTCGCACAAAAGAGCCATTGTTTCGTTAGCTGTGTGGCAAGTTGCACCGTCCTGTTGAAACCACATATCGTGCACATCCATATCCTCAATTTCTGGCTTCAAGAATTCCGTTATGATCTCGCAATAGCGAACACCGACGGCGAGTCGAGGTTGATGGCTATTCTGCCACACTATCGCGAACAACAGCAATGTTTTCCGCAGAACGAACTTGGCGTGCATGTACAGGTGTTTTCTCATTTCCTACAGACCCGATTTGCAGGAATATGTGCACAATTATCCCGATTGTGGACACATTTGGTCGATTATGCTGACCAAAAAAAATCACAAAGTGCATTTTGATTTGAACGCCCATTTTCATAATAAGCCTGAATAACTTTAACGCGTTGCTCGATTGTGTATCTTTCCATGCTTCAAATTGAGTTAGTCTGAAGTTGAGAAATGTCAAATGAAATGCAGAAAAAAAACTTTACGTTTAGGTGTGGTTCACATTCAACATCGGCCCTTAAGATTTAGCCACCCTTTAGTTCTTGCACCGGTTTAGAAAACCTAATCTCTTGGGTGCTTATTTCGATACCTGAACAATGTGATTTTTCCATCGGATATCACATTAAATTCTCATGCCCAGAACACAAAGAGCATCTGATTAGATCAATATCGACACCCCCATCTGTACAGATGGCATTAGTGACTCCACGGCCCGTCTATGGGTCTTGTGTGCATTAAAAGCTGGGCACCTTACTGGTAAAGCTAATTCGAGTTTATTGGAGAATATTTTTAATTTAGTTTTGAAAAATTATATCTCGCAAGTGGTGGCCATTTTCTGCTTCATTCCCTTTAAAAAACATTTTCTATAACTTTTCGCAAAACTTCAGGTCTTATGTTATTTCTTAATTGCTACATAGTTATAGGCTTATTAATATAGACTTTTTCTTTTAAATAACCCCAAAGGAAACAGTCTGGAGCGGTTATATCCGGTAAACGCGGTTGCCAATTAAAATCGCTTGTACACGAAATACTTCATAATCAGCCGCTGCTGGTAATCTTTCGGTTTCAATTCTTGGACAAGCTGAATTTTGTATGGAAACATTCTATTGTATGCAAAATTCTCTGCAGCGACCCTCGTGAGAGCCCAAGTTGTATCTTCTGGTTGATGTTTCTCCATCTTTCCGAATACTCTCCTGTACCGGTTCTGTAATCCGTGTGCACAGTTCGTCATCTGCCGACACCAGGAGGTTCCTTACTGCCCCTTTTTGTCAAAAATTTGTAACCAGACCGTTTATTGACTTTGAGGGTCTAACAAGCACATTTAAATAACGAAAATATGCACGCTGAGTCAAAACAATGAACTGTTAATTTGAGAAATAAAGTTAAAAGATTTGTACATGTTGTACAAATGTTTACTGTTCCATTTTAAATTCCCCAACTCTTCACAAAATACTGAAAAGAAATAAAAGAACCCCTTCGGTAATTTTGGGCCACCCTGTATAAAGGAAAGAAAAACCAACTATGTCGACAAAATGTCCCACTTCGGTAAAACACTATCTACACTGCGTTTTTAAGGGTTTACTTCCACTGAATACTCTGACATTTTCTTTTTAAAAAGCCGTCAGATTCCTCGGGAAAAAACCCAAGCTTATAAGGCAGGATTCTTTGAAAAATCTCAGGATGCTTTGAATTGTCCTTAACAAAGACTATAAACCAATGCAATAGACTTAACTTGATATTTCAGCAAAAAGCAGCTTTTTGTGTTCTTACATTTATTTTGCATTAACCGATTAATCGGATTATCGCAAATTTTTCCGATTAATCGACCGGAATATCTGATTAAACAATTTTCTTCTTTTCTTCTTCTTCTTTTTGGAATAATGACCTAACCGATTAATCGGCAGGGTCGAATAATTGGGAACACTAATATACACAAAATATTTTGTTTGCAATTGAAGCGGATCCGCGAATAACGTTTTAAGCGACAATTTTTACAAAACCTGTTTTTTTCAGATTACCGTTGGAAATACTCTCTTTTATGACTTAAAAATGAAATTAGGCAAAATTATGCAGGATTTGGTTTTCAAAATGCAATCTGAAGAAGTCAGTCAGTGGCATACACCTACAAGTTCTAAAACGTTTTTTTTTTCGATTTCTCAACAATTTTAATTTTGTCGCTTACAACGTTATTCGCGGCTCTGCTTCAATTATTGATATATTTGTGTTTAGAAAAACTTTATTAAAATGTGTGGTAAAACGATAGAAAACAGAAGTAATGTGCTTTAGTACCATTTTCTTTAATACGAGTAATTTATTTTTTATTTATTTATCCTTTTCAAGCATTTCTTCATGTAAGTTCCAGCAAATGTCACCTAAAAGGGAATCGAAATTTTTACCACTGTACTAGTTAGCACTTGATGGAGTCTCTCTCCATGCTCGTCAGACTTAGTTGGTGATTGTATACTTGAATAATTTGCAATCGAAACCAAGATTGATTTAAATTTCAAAATGATCCCAAAAGTATAAAAAACTAATTAATACGCGAATAAATTTTTCTGATTGAATTATTTACTACCATAATTCAATCTTTATCTTGCTGAAGAATCAAGTTGATTGGAATAACTCTTTTTATAAATTAAACGAATTAATTCAATTTGAATTTGATCAAAAAATCAAATCAATTTTTATTTGCTTCTCGAATATGATTTGATTCGTGAATTAAAATAATTGTTTTTTTTTAATCACGATTAATTTTATTTTAAACCCGAAGGGTTTCATGGAATTTTTATAAAACAGACATCCCGAGGAGTCTTTCGGCCCTGGCCCATTTTTATTATCGCTGTATCACTCAGAAAAAAAGTTAGTAGAAAACGGTTTTCAATCCCACCTTACTATTTTTGTACTGATTTTTAGTAAAAAAATTATTATGTAGCAAATCTTTTTGCTATTTACATTTTACAAATTACAGAATATTTACAAATTTTTGTTGCTAATTTCAGAAATCATTTTACAAATTTTTTAAAACCGATTTGCTAAAATTAGCAAAAAAATTTACTAATTTTAAAAACTTAAATTGCTTTGAAATGTTACATAGATTAAAAAAGGGTTCGGCAGTGAATATACCGACTCATGTCTGCAAATAGGACATCTACTTAAAATAGCACTAAAAAGTTTTTTAGTTCTAAAAATCAGCCCTAAAAACAATTAAAATTTTACCTTAAAAGTAAAAAAAAAAAAATAACTAAAATATTTTTCAAAACAGAAATTAACAATTTTTAAGATTTTTAAGCCTTTGATTTTGTTTTTTATTTTATATAAAATATAAAAAATATAGAAAAAAATTTGGTGCTCTATAAAAAAAATAAATTTAAAATTTTGTACTAATATTTAGCAATTTTTTTTGCTGCTTTTAGCAAACAGATTTTAAATTCTACTTTACAAAAAAGTATACTAAAATTTAGTAGCGGCTACTAATTTTTCTACTAATTTCATTGTACAACACGTTAGCAGACATGTGTTGCTAAGATTAGCAAAAAATACCGCTGGGCTCAAATTAGCAAAATTTTCCGTAATAACAGCAAAATTTTCAGTTGCCACTACAGACTTTTTTTTGGTGAGTGTATATTAATACTTTATTAGAGCAAACTTTTTTCCATTTTGTCCTATCTCGCTTAGTTTTCGAGATACAGACCATTTTATAAAATGGCGAATATCTAGGAAACTAAGCGGCAAAAGATAGAAAAAATTCGGTAGGTTCCCGAAGAGTTTCATGGAATTTTCATAAAACAGCCACATGGTGACTTTTTTTTAATTAACAAACTCCGACAAAAAAAATTTCGTTTCCCGTTCAATTTTCTTCGTATAAAAATGGGGCACCCTTTGGCTGTTTTATAAAAATAGATACCTCGGGATATCTTCCGGACCTGGCCTATTTTTATTATCGCAGTATATTAACTACTAGAACAAAAATGTTATCCGTTTTGCCCTATCTCACTTAGTTTACGAGATACCGGCCATTTTAGTAATTACCATTTTACAAAATGGCGAATATCTAGAAAAATTCGTGAATTAAAAAAAAAAAATTATGTTTGAAATGATTTGTTTCAATTGAATCAAAAAAGATTCAAATAAAATTGATGAATCAACTATGATTTTAAATCTGATTTAATAAATTGATTTATAAAATAAAAAATCAACTCGCTGATTTATAAATAGAATTATTTTTTTTCGCGAAATAATTCAATAAAGATTTATCTTTTTCAAGGTCTGAGTGTAATTAACCATACTCTCTCTTCTTAACCCTCGGGAGCGCAGACAGGTTCTTTTGCATTAGTTGTGTGACAGGATCTTCTGCGTTAGTCCTGTGACATGTCACAAAGCGCAATTCATCCCCTGCTATGACAAGCCAATGTTAAAGTGACCGGTAATTTTCATGTAAAAGAACCAGTCCTTGTGCCCATGGTTCCAGTCAAGTGACGTGTACTGGGACAGTTCCGTTTTCCACAGGGTTTCTCCTGCTAAATGTTGCTTTTGTCGATTATCAAGGCTCGATATGTCCTGTGTCATTCTGTCTAAAAATGTCCATCTCACCCACTGTACCTACATTAAATGTACTTGTTTCCGTCCTTCCTGCCTTTCATTACTTCTATAAGTATTATCTGCCTATTTTGGTTTGACTTTTTCTACTTCTTCTTTCATTCATTTAGTTTTTCTTTTTACAACTTCTTGTGTTACATATTATTATTATTATTATTATATTTTGTAAAAATTGCATTTAGTTCTTTGTTGATGTTATTGTTGAAAAGTGAGTGTTTAAAATTGTATGTAAGTGTTGGTTTTGTAAGTTTGTATGTAGTTGAAAGTTGGTAGTTGTGTGACTGGCTGGCTGACCGACTGACTGACTGCCTGAATATCTGGCTAGTATTGTTGGCCAGCTAACTTGACTGTTCATAAGTACGTTGGTGTTGTCTAAGGCAGTTTTTTTTTTAATTTTTTTTCTTACTTGAAAGTTCAAATAGCGTTACACTATGGTGTCATCATTGTTGGTCCAATGCACTCATCGTGTTTAAGCAATCTTTTTAAGTTTTGTAGATTTTGTACTTCTTATGCTTCTGTTGTTGGCTTTTTCCTCTTCTTACTGTTGGATAAGTGGTGGCCACTTATAAATTTAATTTTTAGATTTTATTTGGTTTTTAGTTCAAAAAATTATAACCGGCCTGGTCTTCTATCAGTTAGTAAGTTTGTCTGTCTATCTTTTATTTCCTACTATTTTTTTTTTTTTGGTTAAATTCCCCATTCATCTCTTTTAGTTCTCTTAATTTGTTGCTTACAAAAAAAAAGAATATATGAAACTTTTTCTTTACAATTCCGTTGAGCTGCATTTTATGTTCATAACAAAAATTTCCACTTCTACTTGTACATATTTGTGTACTTGTACATTTTGCATTCGTCCTCGTACTCCTAGTTGTTGTTGTTGTTGTTGTTGTTGTTGTTGTTGTAGTAGTTGTTGTTATAAATACAATTGCATTGAAACATAATCCTTTGGAATTAAACTTGTTCAAATTTAATGAAGTTTAAAGCTTCTTTGGTCTTTCTGGTCTTAATTTGTACATAAAATATCAAGTGTTATGTTGCCGAGCCTTTTCTTTCCCAAACTTTATTTCCCTCGATGGAATTTAATTTATACTGTGTTATTGCTGATGTTGTTCCCTTAAAGGAAATTGTTAAGTTAATTATCAAATTTAAATTGAGAGATTTATACAGAGAAATGAGCTGGGGGTTTCTATTAGCTCTGAACAAACAATCAAAAATTTTTAATTTGTTCATACCCTAACATAATCAAATTAAGTAAATGTTTAAGTTTGACAGATGAAAATAAGTTTAGAAATTAGTTTTATAAGAAATTACAACAACTCTTGCAATTTAAAGTTTGGTAAACGTACAGCAATAGAAATTTTTGTATAATTTCTTTTTATTCTTCCTGCCTTTTGTGTGTTTTTTTTTAGGTATCTTTCTTTTTTTTCCTTTGGACTTAATATGTTAATAAATTTTAAACACTGACTATCTTTGTGTAGGCTTCATTATAAGTACTTTCATGTCCTTTGCAAATGTTTTACTTTTGAGATTTAATCTCATCGCTAGATTAAAATGAAATTTGGAGCGAAAAACACAAAGAGTTGGAATAAGAAAAAAAGAAAAATATTTTTAAAAACATACCAAAGTAAATGAAGAAAAAAGTTTTCTTATACCCAGCATAAAAGTTCTTTACAATTACAAACTACATATTTGATTATTTTCTAATTCAGCTCTTCTCTATCGATTGCATAGAAATTTGCTTTTGTGATATAGAAGTCAGAATCAAGAATGACAATTTAAACGAATATTCGTTATTGTTTTCGTATCGTTATAATTGTGTTCTTTGTTTCCGAAATTGTTGAGGGTTTTTAAAAAAAATAACGGTTACAGTTTTTAGTTTGAATCAGTTTTTAGGTTATGATATCTAACCTAGCTCCAAGTTAATTGACCCTTTTTATTTTCTTATCGGCCTAGTATAATATTTAGGGGTAAAAAGTACTGCCTTGTTCACAGTCATTACCACTGTGCAGAAGATTGATCTCCCTAAACAAAGGTTTTTGCTTTAATTATATTTTTTCTGAAGGAACTTTAGCTTTTTCCAATATTCTTGGTTTCTCGAATTTAAACGAACTTTTACCCAATCCATTATGCATATAACACATCGGCTGAAAAATCCTTAAATTGATACATAGGTGGCACTACTAATGAAAAAACCATATGATTTTTCGGAACTACCAACCTTCAGATAAAACTTGTCAAAATTGAATAACAATTCAATACACGCTACTTTTTCGATTTTGAAAACAATGTATTCGTGTGTTAATTTATCATTACTTTTTAATTGGATAAAACGCAGTTCAAGCCAAAGCTTGGCTTCATAAGTGTTATCCGAACTCTGCTCCATCGAAACAAATGGTAGAAAAGTGTTTTGCTGACTTTAAACGTGGTCCTGCAAACACTGATGACGACGAACAAAATCTTTTTGGCAGACCGTAAAGTTAAGTTGCAGGAGATAGCTGATACCTTAAAGATATTGAATGAACGTGTCGGCTTTATTTTGCATGAACATTTGTCCTGCTCTTCACCAAGACAATGCGCCGTATCACAAGTTGTTGGCTACAATGGCCAATTTGCAAGAATTACAGGTTGGTTGAAAAGTTCCTGTGCTCGAAATGAAAGAATACTGTTTTTGTTACGAAATATATTTTTTTTTATTCAATATAATCTCCTAGAAGCTCAATACACTTGTTCAAATGATCTTCCAATAATTTTATCCCATCCTTATAATGGTTTTCCGGAAGCTCTGCAAAATAACCGTCTACGGCTGCTATGGCCTCTTCATTCGAAGAAAAATGCTTTCCACGAAGGAATTGTTTGAGATTTCCGAAGAGATAGTAGTCACTGGGAGCCAAATCTGGTGAATACGGTGGATGTTCAAGCAATTCGTACTTTAATTCTTTGAATTTAGCCATCGTCAAAACACTTTTGTCAGCAGGTGCATTATCTTGATGCAAAATGATTTTTTTCTTCTTTAAACCAGGTCTTTTCTCACGAATTTTTTCATCCAGCTGATCCAAAAGGCTGCAATAATATTCAGAGTTGATTGTTTTACATTTCTGAAGATAATCAATCAACAAAATTCCTTTTGCATCCTAAAAAAACTGATGCCATAACCTTCTTTGCTGATCGTTGTGACTTCACCTGCTTTGGAGCTGAACAACCAGCTTCAGTCCACTGTAAACGTTCTTGTTTCAATTTAGGATCATGGTGGTAGATCCAAGTCTTATCCATAGTTATAAAACGACTCAAGAAGTCTGTTTTATTCGGCTTAAAACGCTCCAAATTACGCTGAGAAATTTGTTTAAGATCCAGTTTTTGTTGAATTGTTAATGTGTGCGGCACTAACTTTCCAAACAGTTTTTTCATACGTAATTCGTCATGTAAAATATGGAGTACTCGTTCGTCTGAGATGCCTATGGCATTAGCAATTTCACGCTTAGTCAAACTTGGATCTTCACTAACCATATTATGTACCTGCTCAATAATTTCTGCTGTGGTTGCACTTTTTGGTCGTCCTTCGCGTGGATCGTCTTCAAGGCTGGTACGACCACGTTTAAATTCACCAGCCCAAAATTCAACGGTGCGTTTTGAAGGTGAGGACTCTTTATACACTTCTGACAATTGTTTATAAATTTCCTTTGCTTTTAAACCCTTCAAAACAAAGAATCTAATGACTGCACGATATTCAATTTTTTCCATATTTAAAAAAATCAATGACACGTCAACTTCAAATGGCTTGTAAACAAAGAAAGAATTGACAGAATGACTTGCAACTTTGCATGTGTTCTCAGGACAGTTATACCAACTTGAGAAAAAAAAAGTTTGGAGCTAGCAGTGCCATCTCTTGGTGAGCGCAGGAACTTTTGAACCAACCTGTATGTTGATGACTAAAGTCGAATTTTGACAAAAAAAATGTTGTTTTATTGTATATTGTACGGACTTTTTAGACGTTGTGTTAAAACTTTCTCTTTTGACGAGTAAATAATTTTTATGTCGATTTGTTTTTCGAATTCTAAAAGCTTAAATTTGATTTTACACTCTAAACATCGAAGATGCTACTAAAAATATGAGGAATTTCTTGCCAACTGAATATTTTGGTTGCAGTAACAGAATTATTTGGTTGTCCCAAACAATTTTTTTTTGTATACTTTAAATATAATTACAACTGAGTTAATAATATTACAATATGATTTATTAAAGAATTGAAGAGTTGTAATCCATTACAACTCTTCCCAATCAAATGTTTTCCTGATACAATTGAAATATTTGGTTTTAACCGAAATTGTGTTGCATTAACCAAATTTCGGTTTCGACAAACAAATATATATGTGGCTCCAACCAAATCATTCGGTTGGTAAGAAATTCGGTTGTTATAATGAATCTCTGTGCGTGATTCAATTAATCCGCCTTATTATCGGGGAATTATGTTGTTAGATTAAAGGAAATGAAATCGTTGAGACCACATTAATGGGGACACATATTGCGTGAAATTTGTGGTATACAACTCGATCTCGACACTGACTACATTCTACCAGTCGCGAACGATCTGCGGTCTTTTGAGGTTAAGATATCCACCAAAGAACACCAGGCCGCGAACTCTGTCTTCGGAGGCATGAGCTCACGGTTTTCACGGACGGTTTGAGGATGGAGTTGGTGACAACGCCAAGAGTCTATTCAAGCGTCAAGAGTCGGCACATAGGGTAAAGATTTTCTAGGAATGGCCCGGCGATTTCATACAAACTGATGATCTGATCCCTGTGGTACAGCAGTTCGGTATGATCAGACATATTTTTTCCTTGGAAAGGGCATAGAGGAGATTTCGGCAGAAATTATTGAACATTTTTAGTTATTTTACTTTGGTTGGGTTTATTGATATGGAAACACCGAAGGAGGACGTTGCAGTGGGACTGCATTGAGTACCTTGGACAAACTAAAATAGATCCCGGGACAAAGTGTAAAGAGTTAGCTGATAAATTTTTTAACTTTCTGATTCGGTCCGAGATTATATACAAATTGATGATCTGGTCCCTCTGGTGGAGCAGTTCGGTGTGATTAGAAACATATTGGATATAGAAACGGGATAAGCTTGAGGGCCTTGATTACTTGTGAGGTATTTTTGATCTATTGGCCGTTGCTAAACCTAAGAAGAACGAGAAGTCTGCTAGGTTTAGCAAGCAGACGATCAGCATTCTTCTTGGGATTCTTACTGTACACTTCGCGGTAGGCCAGAAAGCTTTGTCCTTGGTTTACCACGTGGGGATTGCTGTATAAGCTGTGGAGAAGAGGATTAAACAATGCAGTATCTACTTTGTGAGTTCTCGGCACTAAAGGAACCGTGAAACTGACGCTTCGGCAATCAGCGGCATTTATATATGTTTTTCATGTCTCACGGACATTTTAAAGGAATTTTGATGGTTTAAGCTAGTGGTAGACTCGAGTGTACTCGTAAATTCTTTTGGCGGGATCCCATTAAGCCTAACCTAAGATTAAAGCTTTTATAATAAGTCCACACTTTGGGCGAGGGACTCACATACTACTATCAGGATACCTTTAAAGGATACGATCTTAATATTTAAAATTGATGATGTCAATTTTGAAAATCTAACAAAGATTTGTTGTGGCAACTGATTTTGCTTATATCGGTTGCTGCAACCGAAGGACAATGCCTAATAAACCAAATTTAAATATTCTCACGGCGTCCATAAAAGAGCATTTATTTAAGTCTGTGTCGAGTAGTGTTATTAAGACATTGGATATATAAAAACCACTATTGTCCGTAATTGTTAAAAACCATTAGCCACAGTGTCTGAATACCGTGCATGACTGAAAGTATGGTCAAACTAATTTGGCTTTTAATTAATTTTTTTTTCTCAAAAAAATTTGGTACAAAAAAATTAAAACAACATATGCCTTTTATGTAGGTGATAAAGTAAAAGGAAAAACTTTTTATCTCTACTCCTGCACACACTATGCATTGGTAGCTGTGTATCGGTGGCAGCAGTGGCACCAGGCAACATACCAACATTACAAACTATACTAACTAAGTATATATGTAGTAGTGGTAGTACGTAGATACTTTTACTAATAACATCTTAACGAAGCTATCTGGGGAAAAAAAAACTCTTAACAACAGGCAACAACATCAAAAAGTAACAGCTTGTGTGTTAAAAATGTTTTTTTAAAAAAAAAGTTGCAAAATATACATATATAAACGAGAGTTGTGTGATAAATTTGAACTTTAAGTTTTGAAGATATATTTTGATTTAATTTTTCCGGTAAAGTTCATTAACAGATTTACAATCCACTCTGATTTATTAACAGTTTATTACACTACAATTGTATTAACAGTTTATTACACTACAATGTAGAGTATTGAAAGATCCTCGGTTAAAAGTTTTCTTATTTATTTCTTAGTTATGGTTTAGTACAATTAAATAAGGGGTGATTTTTTAACCGTTTAGGTTTTGAAAATTGAAAAAAAACAGAAAATTTGCAAAAGTGAATGAAATATTTATTTAGGGGTGATAAATGAATGACTGCCATTTACTTTATAAAGATTATTTCACCGTAGGTGGTCCGTCCGTGAGCTCTAATTTTTCCAGTACTTCGGCCGGTATCTCACCAGGGCTGGAATTGTGGCTGGCTTGTTCCTGTACCTGAAAGACTTCACGTATCCCCACAAAAAATAGTATAGTGGTGTCGAATCACATGATATTGACGGCCAATGGACTGCTCCAAACCGTGAGATTAATTGCTCACCAAACTCGCCTCACAATGGTTCATGGTATCGCGTTCCATATGACACCATCTTGTTGAAACCGCATGTCAACTAAACCCAATTCTTCATTTTCGGCAAAAATAGTGGGTAATCATCGCAATTTGCCTTGCTCCATTGACTGTAACGTTGCGATTTTCATTTTTCTTGGAGAAGTACGCTCCAATGATGCCGCCGACCCACAAACCGCACCTAACAATGCGTCTTTAAGGATGCATTGGTGGCATCTCTTGAACTGACTGCTCTTCACACCAAGTTCGGTATCGTTTTATACAGTGGTCCTTGCGTAAAATCTTCTAAGTGGTCGAATAACACAAACCCAACACTAATTTTGATAATAAAATTCAATGATTTGCAACTGTTGTTCTATTCGTGGTAAAATGGCAAACCTTACTCAGCATTTTTGGCATTTCCACATGTCAGGAATCTTTTTTTTTACACTAAAAAACCAATTAGCAAAATAATAACCCCTTACACTCGTTTAAGTTTTTTTTTAATATATCCTGGATTTAGTCCATTAATCAATTCAATAAATCCACGGTTATGTCAATTGATTTTAGTAATTTCAAAGATTTATGAGTTAGTTCATTAAATTAAACACGATTTAGTTCATTTGAATGCACACATTTAAGTTTATTTGAACATACATTATTTAGCTGCAGAACTCAATACACTAAATATTCTCGATTTGATCTAATTTAAGACCGGCGATTAAGTCCATTAAAGCTTAAATTTCTATCAGGACCTTTTCTATTTTAAGGGGAAATCAGTTACTTTAAACTACAATGTGGTTTCAAGTTTTAAATAACGTTGAACTACTTGTAAGTACATATATTATTTAAAACTAGGAGAAAATAAACTAAATAATAGTTTATTATTTCTAGTTGTAAGGAATAAATAAAGTCAATAGCAAAACACTTTTTCTGATTTGAGTAAATCTATTAATTTATAAAATTTGCACTTCTAAGGCATTGAGAATGCATGTATTATTCCAGGAGAGCCATTACATTCACTTAAAGTCACCACACGCTGCGCCAGTTACGCCGGAGGTATCATCATCGAGCATTATTTTCTCGAGAACGCCGTGGGAAAGACGGTTACTGCACTTAAAAAAAATAAAATAAAAAAAGGCCGAACTAAAAATGAATCCAAAACTTTCTTTAAAATAGTTTAAAAATTTTCCTCAATTTAAGTCAAATTTTATTAAACTTAGAAAATTTTTCCTATGTTTGGGTAAAACCGAAATAGTTTATATACTTAAAAATAGTTCATATCTTTCCTAAGTAATATTTCTTGATTTTAGGAAAAACTAATTATACATATTAAATACAAATTTATAAATTTAAAAAAAAAACATCCTAGTTTTAAGAAATTTGCATACTTAAATATAATAAAACTAAGTTTAGTTCAAATAAAAAAAAAAAAATAAAATCTAGAACATAATTTACTCTCATTTAGTTCAAAAAATGTGTCTAACTTTAAATGGGAAAATACTTGAACTTAATCTGTGCTCATTTCTTTTTCGCGTGTAGTAAAATTAACTAAATTTTAGAAAGCCATTTCTAAATTCAGTTTTTAAGTCTACTACGTTCTAATTTTTAAGAATATTTTTCTAAAAATTAGTTCAGGCAATTTAAAACACAAACTAATAAATTTTTTCCTATGTAATAATACAAATTTAGTTGATTTTAGAAACTGATGTACTATTTTTAGGGTACATTTTCATGCGTTATTTTAAATTGTAGTCAATAAAAAAAATTATTGCATAAAAGTGCAAATTCGAAATTTTTTACCTTTTTCTAACAAACTTTTAAAATATATTTTAAGTTCCATATTTAAGACTGTTAAGATTAGAGATGGGCATGTAGCGATTTTTAACTCACGCTCACGAGTAAAAAATTACAATCATGCACGACAATTTTTTTTAATAGATACTTTAACTTGTTTCCTTAAGTAATATTTTTTCTTTAAAATTAGGAAAATTAACTAGTTTGGTTGGAAAAAAATATTGAAAATAAGTTAAACGTTTTCCAAAAACCAAATTTTTCCTCGATTTAAGAATTTTTTTTTTTAATTTATCTGAAGAAATTTTTAAGAAAAAATCCTATACCTAAGGTTATTATATCTTAAAAATTACAAAACTTTTACTTAAAAAAAAATTAATAATATTTTATTAAAATTTATCTGAACTAAGTTGCATAAAAATTTTCCCTAGAAATAGTTCATCAGTCAAATAAGTTTTTATTATTACATAGGCAAAAATTTATTACTTTTTGTGTTTTATTGCCTAAACAAATTTTTAGAAAACAATTCTTAAAAATTAGAAAGTGGTAGACTTAAAAACTAATTTTAGAAATGAATTTCTAAAACTTAATTGATTATACTGATCGCGAAAAAAATGAACACACATAAAGTTCAACACATTTTTTGAACTAAATGGGAGTAAATTATGTTCTAAAAGTTTTTTTGAACTAGATTTAGTTTTTTTTTTTTATTTTATTATGAAAATTTCTTAAAATTAAGATGTTTTTCTTAAAAATTGATAAATTTTTATTAAATATACACTCAGCCACAAAAGTCTGCGTATAAGAATAACCATGAAAATAAAACATTAATTTTCGATATAAAAATAAAAGGTATTTCAATGAATTTTTTTTTTATTATATACTTATGTATCTAAGAAAACTTCTATGAAGTTTAAGGCATATATAAAGCTATACAAAAATAAAGAGAATTAAAAAAGTAAAAATTGTTAAATTCATGACTAGTCAAAAGTGTGCGTACATAAATTAAATTAATGCAGAAATTCACATTTTTATACACTTATCTAAATATTAATAAAAAGTAGGATAACCCTTAATCTTAAGGACTTCACCAAGCCGTTTTGACATTGATGCAACAAGTTTTGCAGTATATTCGGGGCTAATATTGTTCCATTCCTCGATCAATACAGTTTTAAGCATTTCTTTCGAAGTAATAACGTGATTTCGAATTCTGCGTTCGAGTAAATCCCAAAAGTGCTCGATTGGGTTCAGGTCTGGGGACTGCGGTGGAGTTTTCAACTACTTTTTTACATTAAACAAAAGTCTTGTATGGCGGTATGTTTTGGATCATTGTCCTGTTGAAAATAATAATCTTCTTCAATACCTAATTTCTGAACACTTTCATCAAGATTTTCTTTTAGAATATCCAGATAGACTCTATGATCCATCGTTGATGGAATAAACTCCAAGTTACCAACACCTTTGCTAGCCATACAGCCCCATGCCATCACACCACCCCCACCATGTTTCACAGTTGGCTTTAAATTTTGGGGATTTAGCGCTGTGCAGGGTTTTCTCAAAATGACCTGACGTCCTTTTATCCCAAATATGCAATACTTGATTTCATCAGAAAACAAAACCCTCTCCCAAAACTCTGGAGGCTTATTAATGTATTCCTTTGCGAAGGCAATTCGTTTCTGTCTATTGACTAGAGATACCAGCGGCTTTTTACGTGCTACGTGACTACGATAGTTGGCCTTTTTCAAAATTCTGCGCACAGTTTCATTGGAAACTGCCTTATTAAACTGTGTATGCAAAGTTTCAGCAATTTTCGATGCAGTTAATCTGGGATTTTTCTGCACAGATTGCACCACAACACGTTCCTCGCGCTGAGATAGTATCGGAGGACGACCAAAACGTGGTTTTGATACTAGAACTCCAGACTTTTTGAAATTATTTATAACTCTCTGGATTGATGAATGAGCTCTTTCAACTACTTCTCCAATTTCCCGTAAAGTTTTTCCCTCTTTCCATAAATGCACAATAATTTTTCTCTCTGCAACATTTATTTCTTTCCTTTTTTCCATTTTAATTAAATTTTTCAAATAAAAAATTAAAAAACAAACTTTTACAACTCGCGAGACTGATGTTGTTTACAACTTTAAAGCACTAATTGCAAAAAAACCAATTGATTCAATGTCATAAAAACAGTTACACAGAACAGTTAGTTTTTTTGTACGCACACTTTTGACTACCATTATTATTGACATGTTTTTGTTTTTTTAATTTTCTAATATGTTTAAGATTTGCAAATGCAAAAAGAAAACACACAACGTAATTACCGTTAGCATATCTACGAAAATAAAAAACATCAAAGCTGTACCTTTACTAGTTATCATCTTAATTTGATATTAAATTTGTATTTATGTTTTGTACACAGACTTATGTGGCCGAGTGTACTTGTTTTTTTTTCTTAAATTAAGATATATTACTTAGGAAAGATATGAACTATTTCTGAGTATAAACTATTTCGCTTTTACCTAAACATGGGAATTTTTATTCATTTTAAGAAAATTTTTCAAAGTTTTAATAAAATTTAACTTTAATTGAGAAAATGTTTAAATTATTTTAAAGGAAATTTTGGATTAATTTTTAGTTCATATCTTAATTTTGAGTGTTGTTTTGATGACTTGCAGTTACCAGCAAGATCGCCCCATGTAACTGCTCCAGACTTTTTTCTTACGGTAATTTTTGAAGTCACGGGTCTATGTGAATAAGTCACAGACTCTAGAAACTCTCATAGTGGATATTCAACAAGAGTGGTGGCACTTATCACCCGAAGTTCTCTCCAGAACGATGGAAAATGCGGTAAAAAGAGCCCAAATGATCATCAACAATGCCAGCACCCACTTGTCCGATATAATTTTAAAATTAATTCATCTAAAATCCCAGTTTTGAAAGATGCCCTTCAATTCATTTTCAATTTCTTTTTGTTGTTAGTCTTCAATAATTTTAAAACAACCTACCTAGAGAAAAAGAAAATAACGAAGAAGAAAGGCAGTAGAAAAAATCATGTTAATTACGATGCAAAAAAGTTTTTATAATTACGCTCAACTACTACTTATTTGTACCGAATATTTTCCCAAAAGCAAAAACTAAAATCAAGAAGAAAAAGTGGGTAATATAGAAGATGAAATATAAAAATAAAAAAAAAAATAAATAAAAACTCATAAGAAGAACAAATGAGTGAAGTGTAGTAGTTGTAGTGGAGAATTGCATCCTTGACTTACTCGTTTGTTGGATTATGGGAGCGTGAAATTGTTTTGCTGTAACAATTTCTAAAGATCATCCTACTTTGAATGTTGATGTGCATACTATGGATGGCATTGCATTGCAGGGCAGGACAGGACAGGGCATGTCATGAATGCTATGGAATGTTATATAGAATATATTTATATATAAATGCGATATTTGGTATGTGAGCAAACAAATAAACAAATAGTAACTATTTTCTAAGAGCCACCATATCCAGTCAGTCAGCCAACCAACCATTCAATGCTATAAATGTGTGTGTGTGTGTTTTTTTATGCATGCAAGCATCATCATTTTCCCCAGCATACGTGTGAATAAATGTGAGAATAAATGAATTTTAGCTGGATTTGTAAGTTTTTTTAAAAAAAAAAAAAAAAAGCTTCAATATTAAAATACCACACCCTCCCTCACGTTAGGTTTATAAGTACACACGGGGTATTTTGAATTACAAATTCAGTTTGTAACACATTGACATACTAATGAGACTTTGAGAAATTCGTTAGTATTTTTATATACAATACAATATACACTGCAATACATTTCATTTAGATGAGTATAAGGAATAATTATAAAGATTTCTTTTGAAATGCTAGTTTAATTTTATATGTGGATTCATGTGTGTTGGTCTATAGAACGTAATAGGGAAAAACTATTTTGATAAAACAAAATACACATAGTTGTAAATTAAACCAAAGTCATCTTTGATTACTTGTAGAATTTTTCCAAAAACTTTTCATTATAAGTTCAGAAATAGTATACCTTTTATTTGTCACATTCATCGGCAATGAGATTTTTAAACTTTTGAAATGTTCACCTTATATCAGGCAATATACGAATTGAGTATTCTCTTTGTAACTGCTACCCCAATGTGAAGGGAAGTGGACTCAGCAAAATTATCCTTTTCCAAAGAACAGGTTTTAAAATAACGTTTTTTTAACTTTAGAACTGGTTTTTGTATCATGTCGAAATATAGGTGTAAGACCCCATAAAGTATATATATTCGTGATCCTTATGCAATTTTAAGCCGATTTAGCGATGTCCGTCTGTCTGTTGAAATGGCGATCACGACGCGAAGACGCAAGCAGGGTTGCGTATTTTTACCCAGACTGTTGGACATCCTGCCGGGCAGTTTTGTATTAAAAATGAGCAAAATTGCTCCAGCGGTTAAAAAGATGAGTGAAAATGTGAAGATACCTCTACATTTTCCTAAAATTTTGTGTATTTTAGTACAATTTCATAGTAGCGACTGGTACATAATATATTTTCTCATATTTTTTCACCACTCGCTTAGAAATGAATAATATTTTGTATTCACCTCAAATATTTTCCACCTCAAAAAATTGTTTTCACCGCTAAAATTTTTTTTCACCACAAGAAATTTTTTTCACCAAAAAAATTTGTTTTCGCATCCAAAAAAGTTTTTTACCTGAAAAGAATTTTTTCACCTCCATAATTTTACTTCAAAACTTTTTTACATTATTTGTATCAAAAACAGTAGAGAACATTTTTTTAAGGATATTGGTGGAGGGTATTCAAAGATTCGTCACAGCCGAATTTAAGCCTTTTATACTTGTTTTTGTTTAAAATTCTTCCATAAACCACCAAAATTTTACTTTAAACTAAAATTTGTTCTTTTAGAATCAGTTCTGGAACTAGTTCCAAAACTATATTTCGGTCATTCACGTTAAATAATGCTGAACAAAATTTAAATTCCGAAAATGGGTCTGGTTCTTAATTTTTTATACATAGATAAAAATCTAAATGAAATGACCTAAAAAGAGCAAATACAGGCAAAGGGGTTTATATGTGGACTGGGTCCAAATATGGTTAGATTGTCTTTAAAGTGGGAAATATTATTTAATGTCCCAATTAACATTCACAACTCGAATTTTAACCATATATCTATGGGTTTCTACTTTAAAGATCAATTCAGATAGGACCCTTATATGGGAGGTAGGTCTAAATATGGACTAATTTAAAACAATTTCAATAGGGAACGAATAGACACCAAAAGTTTTAAACTTTTATCCAAACTTATATATTTGCCAGCAGTAGTTTGACCAGTGGAAAACGGTTCATTTACGGGACACGTCACGTCACTTTTACACTTCACGTTGCGGGTTTGATCCCTAGCGAGAGGAACATAAATTTATAAAAATTATATGTATAAGTTTTCTATCTCTCATACATATCACAACGTCCTCCTTCGGTGTTCCCATGTCACTTAACCCCGCCAACATAAAATAATATAACAGGGCTTTAAACTCAGAAGCCCCAAAAAAACTACATCCGATGGTGGACAACAACTCTTCTAAGTTTTATCATCTCGCATAATTACAGTGTTGAAACCATTCATCTTTTACCACTTTTCAAAGAAAGCATTAATTAGTTTGAGGAATTTTCTGAATGTTTTCTGAAACATAATAAAAAATCTAATAAATTTTAGATAAAGTACATTAAAAAATCAGAAAGTATTAATTTAAATTAAAAAATTAATACAAATTCGTATTTTTTCCCTAAACTTTTATCCGTCTAATTTTAGATGTGAATTTATGTCGAATTAAAACCAACTCAAAGATCAACAGCAATTATAAAACTGATAATAAAATGTGTATTTTAACAAATTAATTACGATTGCGGATCAATAAGAGCGTGACTTTTCGAACTTCTCTCGTAGTTATATGAAATGCAACACTGCACCCATCAAGTACCACCTGTTAATAGACTACTGTCAAATTTTGAGCAAGTTCTGTCATTAACTTTGTGTTTAACAGCTGTTCAAAACATACAACCTCGTGGATTTTTTTAAAAATGGAAATAAGTGAATTTCGAGTGCTCATTAAACTCTGCATCATCGATTTCAATGGTAAAAAGTGGTTTACTGACTTTCGTTGTGGTCTTACAAGCACGGAAGATCGCGAACGTTCTGGACGCCCAGTTGAGGTCTCTACAGCAAAAACAATTGAAAAAAATTCAAGATATGGTGTTGGCCGATCGGAGGTTGAATGTGCTATAGATTGTGGAAGACATAGGCATCTCACATGGCTCAGTGGTTTCAATTTTGAATGATAACTTAGGTATGAGAAAGCTTTCCGCTTAGTTTCCATGGCAAAAATACATGAAGTAGATAACGAATTGGCCCCTCATTCGCCATATTCTCCGAATTTAGCCCCCAGTGACTATTTCCTACTTTCAAACCTAAAGAAATCTCTGTGTAAAGAGATTTAGCTCCAACGATGAAATTATTGATCAAACAAATACCTATTTTATGGAACTTGCTCAAAATTTGACAGTAGTCTATTAAAAGGTGGTACTTGATGGTAGCAGAGTTGCATTTCATATAACCACGAGGGAAGTTCGAAAAGTAACGGACTTATTGATCCGCCGTCGTAGTTGTAAACAGAATAGAAAAATTTGGTTTTCTCAAGCATATTTGCACTTCAATGATATGTGCTAGATTTGTCTTGTAACAGGTTAGGAGTTTTCAGATCGTTCCTAGCTAACCAGCCACAGCATTGGCAGCTTTAGACCGGTCCTGTTTGCATCGGTCACGGTATTGCTTGCAACGGTCACGGGACAGGTACTCGAACTTCAAGTAACCATTTTTTTCAATAGGGTACTAACTGAGACTTCAACTGACACATTTTTGCTGTTTCCATATTAAATTTGAATTTGAATTTTAGTTATATATTAACGGGATATTCAGTCATTGGGCCTAAATGATATTTGAACACCAAAAAAAATCAACATTTGGCACCCTAGAATCTTAAAAGTAAATATTACCAGGAAGTGTGTGTAAACACCTTAAGGAGTAATAGAACCGTTACGGAGGTATCAACGAAAGCTATTTTTGTATGACTCCTCAAAAGTATATAAACACATTTTATTATCGCAGCGACGATATAACTCTTAATTTTAAAATATCACTGCAATCCAACCACTCAAACAAGCAATTTTTTTTCCCAATATTTCATTGAAAATCCATCACTTTGATCCTTTGTTAATACCGGTTGCTGTGAAGCGTATTTAAATTTCGTTCTAACCAACTTTTAATACGATTACCCTTTATTTTATTTTTTTTTTCTGATTATTCATCCTCTTTTTATATATCTTGGATGAAAATCAGATTTTTAAATGTGCAACAAAAAAATAAAAAAATAAGAAAAAAATTGCAACCAATTGACAGCAAATAAAAACTTAAAACATTTGACAAGGCAACCTTTAAATGCTTAAAATATATAACAAGTAACTACGTATAACAGAAGCGACCCATTTATCATGTGGTGTTTATTTCAAACTAACAACGGAGGGCAGGAGCAAACAGTAAAGTGATGCTAGTGAACTCTACTCCTCTCAATCAAAGTACCAACAACAGTACATAGTTTCATCTTAAATATCATTGTGAAAATGAAAATGAAAAAAAAAAAAATGTAGAAAATATAAAGCAGAGATAAAAACATAAAATAAAAACTAACAAAATTTACTTCAGGCTTTTTATAAAATTGAGACTGTCATCAAATGCAAATAAATCTTTTGTTGTTGAAGTGAGAAATGGAAATGGAAAGTATCCGTATTATGTTTTGGTATAATAAAGTTGGAAATAGCAGTAAAGATTTAACTAAAAGAAGGCAGAGAAAAAAAAGAAAAAATCTTATTAAAATGTCTTGTCTGTCTGTCCAACCATCCTCTACTACAGTTTGTTAGCCCAACTTGTGTGGCAATAGAAGGATTTGTTCATGATACTCGTTGGTGCATAAGCAACCATATCGTCGTCTTGACTTGTGTTGTAAATGCAAAGTGCATTCATAGCTGCTGTTGCAGTATTGCAGGGAAAGTTGGTGACAACTAGGGATACACGAGATGATTTTCTCAAGATCCTCCATATTGTCGATGAATAAAAAGCCTTTGTTGCTTTTGTCGTTTATTCTACATTTACTATCATATTTTTTTTTCGTCTTCACTATCACCAACATCACTTCCCCTCTCTCTCTCTCTGCTAGTTTGTATGTTGTCATCCTTTCAGTTGTTTGTTTGTTGGTGAACTTTTTTTTTTTATTTTTGTATGTATTCTGCTGCTGCTGCTGGTTTAAAGTTTATGCATGGTTGCTGTCGTTAAAAACTTATGCAAATCCATTTCCTTGGTAATATTTCCATTCTTTTGTTGTCATTGTTGTTGCTGTTGTTGTTATTTCATTCTTTGTATTATTGCTCTACATTTTTTGCAATGAGACATGTTTGAACTTGCAGGCAAGCAGGTTATAATAACTAAAAAGGATGGTATCCTGATGGGTTCTCTACGATTATAATGAAATTTGGATTTATGCTCTAAAAAATGTTAATTAATTTACAATTTTAAAATGGGTAAATTTTAATGCAATATTACAAAAATTTGGTAAATATAAACACCAAATGTGTAAAACCGATGTGTACTACTCCCTTCCATACTCAATAATAAACAAAGTATTTTTCGACATGAATTAAACACTTTGTGCTTAAAATTATTTTTCGACATGTGTTTACAATTAAACTTTTTATATTTAAAATTAATTATCTTTCGTTAAAATTTAAACACAAATTTTGTAAATATACTAACTTAGCTTTTAAAATTGTGTATAATTACACAATCTAAAATGTATAAATGTAATATTTGTAATATATTTTTTATTAAATTAATTGTGAAAATTGCAAATGAAAAATCTTAAAAATTAAAAAAAAAAATCTAATTTAAAAAAAAAAAATCTAAAAAAATCTGGCATGTACAAAATATCTAAATTTTAGAAAAATTACTAGAAACTGAAAAACTGAATTAAAAAAATCGCAAAAATTTTATAAATCCACCATATTGAAGAAATCGCTACAAATGGAAAAAATTGCTAAAATGATAAAAATTTAATAAAAAAAATGGCCAAACAGCACTGTTCTAAGCTTAGACACTTTTGATTTAGAATCGATTTGTAAATACACATGGAATTAAAATATTCGGAAATATGCTCTTGGAATTCACATATTTTTTTTTGTATATTCCCTACGGGAAATGGACCAGTCACAGAGTTAGTCACGTGACCGGAACTTCGTGACAGAAACCGGTCCTCGAGTTGGTTCTCTTATATGAAAGTAACCGGTAACTTTAACATGGGCTTGTCATAGGAGATGGCAATTTCTACCTTTTAAGCTACTTGCGACATATCGCTGACCTTGTGTAGGGTACCATATCACTGCATTGGTGTAAGTGAATACGCAACAGAACAGGTTAAAATTATCTTACACATAACTAGTCTCATGACTAGCTCAAATGTACATACCACAGGACTGAGGACAAGTAATTACTAAAAAACTAGTTACATATCAATCAGAATGTGTTATGTTGCAGAACTTGTAGGGAATGAATAGTTTCGTAATATATCACTTGACTGTTGCAAGTGAACATGTCACAGAGCAAACGAAAATTAGTTAGCATGTAACCTGTCAATATTTCTTCCGCGTGTCTCATATTAGGAACATGTTTCTGAAAGATTTCATAAGGTCCAGTCACTTAATTTACCTGCAAAGTTTATTACAAAAGTTTTTACAATTTTTTATATTTTGCGACTAAACTATTTTCTCAAAAAAAAAAAAACATCACAGAATGTGAATATTTTTCAAATTTTAACTGAATTGAAGAACAAAAAATTGTTTGCTATTTTATTAAGCAAAAAATGAATTCAAAATTTTCAAATTATAGGTGGGGTTAAAAGCAGGTCTTTGGAGGCAAGTCTGCCCCAGATTTGGAGGCCAGTCTGCCTCAGCCCCACAAATTAAAAATTAACATTTCGCAAATCCCACCGATTGACATTATTTTATACACAGCAAAGCCTGTTGAACCAGTTGCGTGTTCTGTCATTGTTTCAACTATAATAGTCCTCATTTCTTTAGTCGATATTTGTGTTATGTTCATTTCTCTCTAGTTACATGATATATTTACAAATAACTAGTCAAGGTTCTGCTACCATTTTAATAGTTGGGGCGCTGGTAATTTTACAGTTATTACCACTTCACTTAGACACTGAATTATATTTTACACCAGTATTGTGACATGTCCCTCATTCAGCTATCACAGATTTATCACCTTGAATCAATCGACCCTTCATTTCCCGTAGGGTTCTTATTTTTGGAAAATGCATATCAAATTATTTGAATTGTTCTTTAAATTGTTAAACATAATAAATTTTGGAAAATTGTTAAAAAAAAAAATCCTGGAACTTGGGGTTTTTTATTTAGCGTTTTATTTTATTTTTGGGATTTTTGTGAATTTGCTTTTTTTTAATTAATTTTGGCAATTTTTTTAAGCGATTTCTCTTGCAAGCACTGGTCAGTTATTTTATATTTTAGAGGTTTTTAGTTTTTAGCGATTTTTCACTACTAGGGAGTAGAGGTGGGCACGTGGCACGAAATTTCTTGATTCACGCAGGAGCGTGAGCCAAAATTACTCACGTGATCGTGCGTGAGCGGTAAAAATATTTTGTGCGTTTTTTTCGGATTTTTTATTTTTCGATTTTTGTAGATGTACACTCAGAATATTATGTAGTTAACTGTATGTAGTTTAATAAAAAAGTTTTCCGTTCCATTTAAAAATAAAGGAAGATACATTTATTTTTCAAAGAAACATCTATATTAACTTTTTTATAAATTTATTCGAAATAATTTACTATCATATACCGATTTTTTTCAGTTTCATTTGTTTGAAATTTAATAAAAATTTACCCACAAAACGGAAACTTGTGGCTTATTTGTGTCCGTAACAGTGATTACAAATTTAAATTTTGTTTGCTGTCTGTTTCAAAAAAAATATTAAAAAAATTTCAATTTGTTTTTTTATTTAAATTGGTTGTATATATACAAAATTTTTCAATACAATTTACAAGAACTTCATAAACACACATACATATGGGTATTTCCACAGAAAGGTCAACCGCTACCAAAATATTAAAGTTGAAGAAAAAAGACTTTTCTGAGAAAATTTAGTTGGTTAATGCATTGGATTTTAAGAATATACCTAATTAAATACATATTACCATTTGTAATTTAAGAAAAGTGGTATGCAAAGAGCAGCTTTGCTTTTTTTGGTTTTAGCGTTTTTAATTGACATTTTTCCTTGAGTTATTTTTAAGTGTTACATATCATGTCGATTGCACTCTTCTTATAGACTAAATATATCAACAATAAATATTTAAAAACACCACAGTAGAGATCAAGCAAACTCCGAATAACGGTATAATTCAAAGATTCTTTGTACTACATTCTTCTATCCCGTTCGCGACCGAAAATAAGCATTTGTATTTAGTTCTCCGTGAACGTTGATCGGAATAGTTTGATATTTACAATTCAAAACAAAATAACCGAGATCATTTAAAAAAACCAAACCTTTAAACCTAAAACAAAATTTTAAACCTAAAAAATGCCTTTGGAATCATTGTCCCGTTCGCGATGTCCCGTTCGCGATTCTAAAAAAAATATTTAAAAAAAATAATAATAAGGATGATAAAAAAAAACAAAATGCTAAATAAAATCTTTATATCTCTGCTTTAGTTAAAAAATAATCTCCATTTAATAAACTGACGAAATTCGCAGAGTTTTAAACAAAACCACACACCGAAAAAAATGACTTACATTTTTTGTCCCGTTCGCGATCGCAAGTTTATCCAAAATATTTGGAGAACGTTCATATTTTATAATTTTCTTTTTGTTCTCAAAAATTGTTCTACTAAAATGCTATTAAATATTTATAAAAAGTTAAAAAAAAATTTGAGTTTTCATATTTTTTTTTTCAAGTTGAGTGCGTACGAATGTCCCGTTCGCGATTCTGGAAATGCCCATATACAAATACATTCACACAAAAAGTGTTTATAGCTTTATATGCATACATACATTTTGTATTGTACGAGTATATTAAAAAAAAAACAAAAAATACAAAAACGGAAAAAATTTCAAATAAATGAAAAAAACATTTATTTTTTAAGGATTGGTGGGTAAAATTTTGACATTTATTTTAACTGATTATATCAGTTGTTTCTTACGGATGTGTCAGTTGATTAATCAACATTTAAAAATAAACAACAAATGGCATTTAATTTAAATGAAAATTAAGTAGACCGGTTTTTAAATGAAATATCATTTCTTTTAAATGATATTTTCAGTTATTTTAACTTAAAAACTTTTTTAAGTGTATGTATTAAGTGTGGTAACATTTCAAGTGGTTCAAGTGATGCAATAAACTCTTTTATGTTTAATTTTTTCGAAATATTTTTCAACTCGTATTTCGTGAGGGAAAATTTAAATTACTCACGTGTAAGTCAAAAATTGCTCTCGTGCCCTATCAATTTTTTAAATTTTGACTATTTCTTTTAATTTTAGCGACCTTTTCTCTTTTATTTATTTTTTTTTTTTAAGTTTCGTTGATGTTATTCTAATTGTGTTGTTGTTTTCAAGTTTGTTAATTTGTTTTCAAACACTCAATATAAAATAGACAATCATCAACAAGCAATGACCAAAAGGGGAGAAGAAGAGCATGGATATTGACAAGGTTGGGTAGCGTCAACCGAAAATACTAAGTATTCTATCCTGCTGGCTCTGTGGAATTTCTCAATTTTTATTCTCTATAATTTACTAATAAAAATTTTCATGTTTCTTTACAACAAAATAATTTATAAAAATAATATGATTATATGATCTTAAATCCTACTATACTATTCACTCATATATTTTTTTTTAATTTTGGCGAGTTATTTAAATTTAAGCTATTTTTTAATTTTTGGCGATTTTATAATTTCTGGCGGTTTTTTTTCTAATATTAAGGTTTTTTTCTGTCCACTTCAGCGATTTTTTTTTAATTTTAACGAGTTTTTTCCAATTTTAAGAGAACTTTATATTAGAGATGAATAACTTTTATGTTAAATAAAACACAGACTTACATACATTTTATTTTAATTTTTATTTGAAGACTTATTTTTTGGAATTTTTATTAAAAACAAATTTTCTCACATATGTACCGCAACCACCTCCATTTAAGCGTATTCGGAAGGTTCAATTTTTAATTTTTTGCGGCACCATATAAAACATATATTAAAAATATGTTATTGTTATATGAAAAACTGATTTTTGTGCTGTGTAAGTTGGCTGAATTTCAACTGAAATTTATTATAGTGGTGCCATTTCACGTTTAGGGGTTAAGGCGTGAGGTCAAAAATGATGGAAAGATGCATTAGTTTTATGAAAAGTAAAGTTTTGAAAAAAGATCTTCATGTCGCCTAAATGCCAAAGGATTACGAATGTGGAAAAATATTCAGGCATCCCCTTGGTTAATGTACCTACCGGTGCATAGATACGAACTGGTTTTTGTTCGAATAAACGGTAGGTATCTAGGCACTGCCAGGTATCTATTGGTTGCGGCTTTACGGGCGGCAAAATCTGCATATTTATTTCCTTCTATTCTGCTGTGACCAGGTACCCAAATCAATGTAACATTTGCAAATTTTGCAGCAAGAATGTTCTTAATATTGGAAGTGTATTATCCACTATTTAAAACATTGCTTGTATTGCTTGTATTGAAGAGAGAGAGAGAGAGAGAGAGAAAGAGAGAGTCTGAGCAGTTGTTTTAAATTGTTATTATAACTGAGGGTACTTTAGATGTTTTTTGGACTGCGTGATTTTCCTCCCAATCTGAGTTAACGGTGCTTTGGAATTATATAATAATACCCGAAAAAGTTTTGTAGTTAGAATCATTTTTTGCGTATTTATCGATTTAATGTTAGCTTTAAATAACATATATGCTATTGGTGTTTTGCGGAAAGCACCTAAAGATATTCTAACCGCTAAGTTAATTATTGAATCGAGAGTTCTAAGTTGAGATTTGGGGGCTGACCCGTAAATTGGAAGACCGTAGTTTATTTTTGAAATTAGGAGAGCTTTGGGGACTGATATGAGAGATATTGTATTGCAGTTAAACTTTGTACTCGATAGACATTTTAATATGTTGAGCCGTTGCGTTAAGGAGGTTATAAAACATAAATTAAATAGGCGTTATTTATGTTATTTTGAACTCAAGCCAATAATATTTTTTCTATACAAAAGGGATTGAGTCGCTAAAAACTACATCTCTTATATTTTCCTGTATCCGAATTTCAATAACATCGGAGGGAACCCATTGGGATATCTTCCTTGTAAGTAAGAAATGAAAATATTGCATGTATTAAGTCAACAGTTTAAAAGAATAAAATAAATAAAATCATTTTGATTTATTTTAATTATTTAATAACGCTGCGGGGGACGACTGTTATGAATTTGTTTCTTTTTTTTTATACTGAAGATAATTAAATATGTACAGGGTGACATACAATTTTTACAGCTAACCAGTAGCACTTCGGTCAAGTGAACATTAAATGTTAATTGTTTTGTCAAACAAAAATAATATCTATATAAATAAGGCAACACTTTATCGCAGCATTTTCTTAAATGACTTAGCTATTTCAGAAATCATTTTACTAATTTTTAAAAGCCGATTTGCTAAAATTAGCAAAAAAAAATTAATTTTAAAAAAGTGGATATTGAAGGAAATATTATTTGTCTCCTGTCTAAAAAATAGGACATTCACTTAAAATAGCAATAAAAAGTTTCTTTTGGTTGTAAAAATCAGCTCTAAAAACAATTAAAAGTAAAAATATTGACTAAAATATTTTTCAAAAAGAAATTATAACAAAATGATAAATTCGTTTATGTTTTTACAATTTTTAAGCTTTTGATTTATTTTTTTTTTTAATTTTGTCTAAAATATTTTTTGAAAAAAATAAATAAAATAAAAAAATTTTGACGCCCGAAAAAAAGATAAATTTTAGCAAACAGATTTTAAATTCCACTTTACAAAAAGTTTACTAAAATTTAGTGGCGGCAGCTAATTTTTCTACAAATTTCATTGTACTACACGTCAGCAGACATCTGATGCTAAGATTAGCAAAAGATACCGCTGTAAAAAAAGTTCCGATTTTTTGGTCAAATTTTCACCACAAATTGTTTCATAAAATAAGTTGTGGTAACATACTATCACATTAACGCTTGTGTGTGAATTAGCAAAAAACTAAGTTCAACTGGGCGTTGACTTGTTTTAGACTAAAAAAGGTTTCGTTTATTGAAAGTAAAAGATTTTTTTTTAAAGTACACAGGTTGGTTGAAAAGTTCCTGCGCTCGAATTGAAAGAATACCGTTTTTGTTACGAAATATATTTTTTTATTCAATATAATCTCCTAGAAGCTCAATACACTTGTTCCAATGATCTTCCTATAATTTTATCCCATCCTTATAATGGTTTTCCGGAAGCTCTGCAAAATAACCGTCTACGGCTGCTATGGCCTCTTCATTCGACGAAAAATGCTTTCAACGAAGGAATTGTTTAAGATTTCTGAAGAGATAGTAGTCACTGGGAGCCAAATCTGGTGAATACGGTGGATGTTCAAGCAATCCGTACCCTAATTCTTTGAATTTAGAAATCGTCAAAACACTTCTTTGAGCAGGTGCATTGTCTTGATGAAAAATGATTTTTTTCTTCTTCAAACCAGGTCTTTTCTCACGAATTTTTTCATCCAGCTGATCCAAAAGGCTGCAATAATATTTAGAGTTGATTGTTTTACCTTTTTGAAGATAATCAACAAAATTCCTTTTGCAACCCAAAAAACTGATGCCATAACCTTCTTTGCTGTTCGTTGTGACTTAACCTGCTTTGGAGCTAAACAACCAGCTTCAGTCCACTGTAAACGTTCTTGTTTCAATTTAGGATCATGGTGTTAGATCCAAGTCTCATCCATAGTTATAAAACGACTCAAGAAGTCGGTTTTATTCGGCTTAAAACGCTTCAAATTACGCTGAAAATTTTGTTTTCGATCCAGTTTTTGTTGAATTGTTAATAACTTTCCAAACAGTTTTTTCATACGTAATTCTTCATGTAAAATATGGAGTACTCGTTCGTCTGAGATGCCTATGGCATTAGCAATTTCATGCTTAGTCAAACTTGGATCTTCACTAACCATATTATGTACCTGCTCAATGATTTCTGCTGTGGTTGAAGTTTTTGGTCGTCCTTCGCGTGGATCGTCTTCAAGGCTGGTACGACCACTTTTAAATTCACCAGCCCAAAATTCAACGGTGCGTTTTGAAGGTGAGGACTCCTTATAAACTTCTAACAATTGTTCATAAATTTCCTTTGTTTTTAAACCCTTCAAAAGAAAGAATCTAATGACTGCACGATATTCAATTTTTTCCATATTAAAAAAATCAATGACACGTCAACTTCAAATGGCTTGTAAACAAAGAAAGAATTGACAGAATGACTTGCAACTTTGCATGTGTTCTCAGGACAGTTATACCAACTTGAGAAAAAAAGTTTGGAGCAAGCAGTGCCATCTCTTGGTGAGCGCAGGAACTTTTCAACCAACCTGTATTAATAATAAACTGATCCAATTATTCTAAATATTAGAAAAATATATTTTTAAGTCAATGAATGTATTCTTTCACTGTTCTGGTATATAGTAATACATATTTGGGTTATACTTTAGTTTTTTTTTTGTTTGTCTCAAATAAAGTTAACGCCTGATATCTACCAGAAAATACCAAAGTGATGATGATGATGATTGTGATAATGATGAAAATGATTTTGTTTATATAAATCTGGATGAGTTTATGTTATGTATGCACTCATACATATGTATGTTTTGTTTGTTTTGCATGCATGTGTGTGTGTTAAAATTTTAAATATCCATGAAGGAAATGTCTATAGTGAAAATGTACTGATTCACTATTGACTTTGTCACCAGTACTACTGACTAATTATGCCCCAGACAACGTTCTCTGCTATAGACATTTAACATGTGCTTGTCATTGCGAATCTACACAACAATTGATTAGGTGTAGACATTGGAACCAGATACTCACTAGTACATTTTCTAGTCTAAACTTTTAGAACTTTTTACTAGATTTCCACATTAGGAAGGAAAACAAGTTTAAACAGGTGCAAAATTAGATATTTTATTAATAAAAATTTGTATAAATTTCATTAAAGTAAATAAATTTTTCCGTAAAATTTTCATCATGCTCAACAAAATGTCTAGAGTTACAACTTTCAATAAAAATTGTTGCCTCTTTCTCGTTATTTTTATACAAAATTGATTGTTTTTTCACAAGTTTTTTTTAATTGCTTTTGCTCATTATATATTTTGTTTAAATTTGAAATTTACTTTTCTTTATATTATAAACATTAAACACGTATTTTTAACAAAACGAAACAAAAAAATCTAGAAGAAGCACAGCTTTGTAGCTGCAAAGAAAAGGATGTAAAAAGTGTAGTAGACCCTGTGTTGACAATGTCACTAAAAAAGGAATGTAAAAAGTGTAGACACTTTGTTGACATTGTCACCAAAAAGTCAACCAAATAATCGACAAAAGTGGTGACTTGAAGACACTTGACTCTAGGCTTCCTACAGGGATGCTTTGCTTTTCATATGCTGTTAAAGATGAAATCAAAAAATGAAGAGGATCAAAAATTCTCAGTAAAACAATCACGCATCTTCAACAATAAACAAGATGCAATAATGTAAAAGTCGTATTTTATATACATATCAGTTATGTTTTTAATTCGGATAAAAACTTTAAAAATAGAACAAACATGTCAGGAAAATTGAAGGAATATAATGGGAAATAAAAATAAATAAAGAGTTTAAAGTGCATAAAGAAAATATACTTTAGTGCATATTTCTATTGTTAAACAAACTAAGATTATTTTTACAACTAATAGTCAAGTTTTAGAGTGGTCTGTTTAAAAATAACCAATAAAAAAAAAATAAAGGCAAAATGATCATTTGCAAATTAGTCTTGGGTGCCCAAATATAATATAAGGAACTGATTATATAGAAGCGGTGGGCATAAATCATCATCTGATTTTCTTTCGCTATAGCTTTTGTTTAAAGTGAAAATTGATTTATTTTTAAACTGATTATGTTTATTCGCATTTATAATTTTTCGTTTATTCGCATTTATAATTTTTTCAATTGATTGTGAAAAATTATGTCCGACAAATGGCCGGCGTTGTCGTTGATGCAAATTTGGTCTCTTTGGATTACATTTTGCATAATTGTGTGCAGCATTTGTAGTGTCACGTTGTCAATTTCGGCTTGAATTTTGTTTTCTAACTCCTACAAAGTGGGCAGCAGAGAACTGCAAAATCAATTTTTTTCTTGATTTAATCATACTCAAAAATTCTTGTTCACATTTAATAATACAACAAAATTCACTGTAGAATAAAATCAGCATCATGTTACTGAACGCGTAATTGGGATCAGTGTGGACCATATGTCGATTATGTTTACTGCAAATGTAATCACTCAACAAAAAGTCAGCGTTGAATAAATCAGAAAAAACAACAAACAACGCATATGAGTTTATTCATAATTACAACAAAATAGAAACACACATTAGGGTGGGACTTAAACCCGCTTTTTTAGAATTTTTATTAGTAATACAATACTAAAAATATTCTTCTTTGTGAAATAAAAATATTTTTTTTTTAAAAAAATTTAGGTCGATATCTCAAATATTGTCTAAATTTTTTTTTCATCTATTTTTATTGGAAAATTAGGCAATATTTAACTTTAACCGGATTGGGAGAGCCTGAGATATCGACCTAAATTAAAAAAATAAATAAATTTCACAAAGAACAATATTTTTGGTATTACTTATAAAAATTCTAAAAAACCGGATTTGAGACCCACCCTAATATACATATAACATATATGAATGTGTTTCCACGAAATCATCCCCTTTTTATAGATAAGAAACTATTTTGTTTTAATTATGAAAACACACACACACGTTGTTTTGTTTTTTTTATTTATTCTATAATAATTATTGTTGACCCGAACGAACAAGAATACAATGAATGGTATGAAAACAACCGTTGAAACCGTACGTTGGCGTTGAATAATATGAAATTGTTTTATATACATATATGCATTTCGTGTATAAATTAAAGCATTAGTTACATTTAACAGGGTGGGACTTAAATCCGCTTTTTTAGAATTTTTATTAGTAATGAAAATATTCTTCTTTGTGAAGTATAAATATTTTTTTGGAAAAAAAATTTAGGTCGATATCTCAGGCTTGCCTAATCCGGAAAAATTTAAATATTGTCTAAATTTTTTTCATCTATTTTGATTGGAAAATTAGGCAATATTTAACTTTAACCGGATTGGGCGAGCCTGAGATGTTGACCTAAGTTAAAAAAAAAAATATTCACAGAGAACAATATTTTTGGTATTCCTAATAAAAATTCTAAAAAAACGTATTTTAGACCCACCCTAATATACATATAACGTTTATGAAATATTTTTTTTTTTACAAAGCCACCCCATTAATATATTTGTTTGAAGCAACAGAAAATCGGTTAATACAACAGAATTTCGTTTAAAACAATATATATTTAGATTGGATCAGTGATACATTTGATTATAAAAATCAAATAATTCAGTTGCTGCAAGCATATCATTTAGTTAGCAGAAAATTCGGTTGTCACAATGAATCTGTTTTCTGTGTGCAGCACTCACTTTGGAAATAAGTTTGAAATATTTCCCAACGTTGTTTAAGCATAAGGCGGCTCATGTGTATCAGTCAGTATCATACCTTCGATACTGACTAATACACAGAGAAAACATATTCATTGTGACAACCGAATGGTTTGGTTAGAGCCACCTATATATTTGTTTGTCGCGAACAAAAATCGTTTAATGCTACATAATTTTGGTTAAAACCAAATATTTCAATTGTATGAGGAATACATTTGGTTGGAACAACTAAATAATTTGGTTGCTGCAACAAAAATATTCAGTTGGTGAGAAATTTGGTTGTCACGATGAATCTGTTTTCTATGATGTGTAGTCAATATTTCGAACGTAAAAAAGTGTGAATTTTGAACCACCCTGTACTTGCCATTTATACATATATGAATGACATAGCGAAGACAAGTCATATTTTGAACAGACATTAAATTTTCGCCAAAAATTAAATTTCCTCCAAAACGTTTGTGCTGGATCCGTGCCTGTTCATATGTAACACAAAATATTATTTTTTTTTCTAAATTTAAAAACTACATTACACATGTAATTTTTTTTTTAAATAACTTTTTCTCCAGACTTAAGATTACAGTTTTAATGACTTATTTTACAAATACATACATAGTATGTTAGTTGGTAAACTTTACAATAGTAATAAATTTTACGGGTGTTATTAGTATTTGTATTTACGTACTGTATACAAACTTATGAATAATAGCAAAAGTTAGTTTTGTCAAGGACTGACACTTATTGTAATTCCTTTAGTATGGGTTGACTTAACCTTAAATTTCAAAAACATAATTTGTTGTCAAGCATCAGGACTATTTCTCTTCATTGTTGTTGTTGTTATTGTTGTTACATATTTGTGACTGTTGATTATATATGTAATTTAAACAAAAATTCAATGTTGTCGACATTTCGGAAACCTTTTTTTTTTACCCCCACAGACAACAAAGATGTAACAATTGTATACAGTTCGCTTGCATACAAGAAACAAATATGTTAGAATGTGTTGGGGCTTATTTGTGTGTGTGTGTGTGTGTGTGTGTGTATGTGTTTCTGTGACAAATGAAATGTATGTCAGTATGCGGTTATTGCATCTCTACAAAACGAACTACGTGTCTATGTAGTGCAAATTGCAATTGCTTTTCAGTTTTCACCATACAAAATTTCTGAGTCATTGTTTGGCTTATAGTTTGTTGTTCTTTTCTTTACTCCTCCACCACTCCAATTGACGAACAACAATATCAACAAAGTGTTGAAAGCCATAATGCGTATTGTATACATATAATACATTAGAGTGGTCTTTATTTTTATTAACTTGCCCTTTGGGGTAAAACTGGCCTAAATTATTATGTTTTTAAAGAAATAATTTAATTTTAATTCAGGAAGAATTTATTTTTCGTTTTTTCTTATGGGGGTCATTTTTCCCTTTAAAGCACTTAAGGGTTAATATTTGAAAATTCCCTTAAAATACATTAATATAAGGTCATTTTAATCATATGATCACTTAAGGGTTAATTTTCGAAAATACTATTATTAATTCCCCTAGCGGCGGAATTCGTTGATACCTTTTTATAAGAAAAGTGTGAAATTACCTCATATATGAACTTTGACCTAAAAAAAGTCAAATTTACGTTTTTTCGTTTTTGTTTAAATTTCCGATAGAAATGTAATGTATATTATGTAAAAATTCAAAAATCTATCCTCGAAATCCGCGGAAATTAAATCGTCACTTCCGTCAAATGAATAAAACGATTCCAGCAATATTTATTAATTTTTATTAGTAAGGTGTACAAAGACGTTAAAAACGATAAATCCTTATTGAATTAATTCGCGAAAAAAAATTCTTTTTGTAAATCAGCGAATTCATTCAATATTTTATAAATCACAAATGATTAATCAATTTCATTCGAATCTTTTTTGATTCAATTGAATCAAATCATTTCAAACATAATTCTTTTTTATTCACGATTTGAGAAAAGATTGATTTGATTTGTGAAATAAAACAAAATAAAAAAAAAAAACATTAAAATTGACTTGGAAATTTCGCTTAGTTTTCTAGATAATCGCCATTTTGTAAAATGGTAATTTTTTAAAATGATAATTTTTTAAAATGACCGGTATCTAGAAAACTAGGCGGGATAAGGCAAAACGGACAAAATTTTTGCTCTGGTAGAGTATTAATATACCGCAATAATACCGCAAGGTATATATTTTTATAAAACAGGCACAGGGTGATCCATTTTTATACGAACGAAATGGAACGGGAAACGAAATTTGTTTTATCGGAGTTTGTTAATTTACATTGTCATATAAATTGATAAAAAAAATAGTCCCTGCCGAATATTTCTATCGAAGGGTAACCTTTGCTGAGCTTTTCAAAATTTGTATTCCGTTTTGCGCTATCTCGCTTAGTTTCTGAGATATCCGCCATTTTATAAAATGAAAATTTTTTAAAATGGTCGGTATCTCGAAAACTAAGCGAGATAGGGCAAAACGGACAAAATTTTTGCTCCGAAAGAGTGTTAATATACTGAGATAATAAAAATGGTCCAGATCCGGAAGACATTCCGAGGAGGCTGTTTTCTAAAAATTCCATGAAAGCATTCGGGCTTAAAATTAAATTAATCGTGATTTAAAAAAGTATACTTTAATTCGTATTTTTTTTTTTTTTTTTGATTCGCGAATCAAATCAAAATTGATTTGATTGTTTGATTTCAAATTAAATTATTTCGTTTTTTTATATAAGAAATTATTTAAATCAACTTGATTCTTCTAATAAGATAAAGGTTGAATTATGGTAGTAAATAATTCAATCAGAAAAATTAATTCGCGAATTTTTTTTTTTATTTGTAATTCATTTATTTACATGAAAAATATATACAATTAAAATTTATAGCCTCAGCACCAATATTGGCATAAAAGAGGTTTATAGGCAACGAGTGTTAATCCATTTTAATAATTAATTCGTTAAAATTTAAATCAGATTTAAAAATTAATTTAAGGAATTATGATTTTAAAGGTCTGGGTATACATACCCAGACCTTTAAAATCATAATTCCCAAACCCTTAACGAACAATCTTAAATTTTTGAATTTTGCTTGAAAAAATTTTCAAAAATTGGTGTTTTGAAAACCATATTTTTATATTTATTATATAGTTAATTGTCTGATAGTTAAAATAAACAAAATAAATTATTAACAAAATAAGTGTTTAGTTTAGTTTAGTTAATTTTTATGATATTCGAAAAAGCTTTATTTCGCTTTATTTTTACGGATTTTGTAGTTAATTTGTTGACAGTGAAAAGAAATAAATTTAAGCAAAATTATATATTTTTACGAACTTTTGATTAGTTTGATAACAGTTAAAATAAATGAAAAATCATTTAATTTTAATTTAATTTACTAAAATTTAAAAATAAATGAAAAGTTCTTTTGATTTAAATGAAATGTTAGTAGAATGGTTCTTAAGTGATTTTCCATTTATTTTAAATTACATTGTGAATGTATTTAAACTACAAAATATTTTTAATGTATTTCACTCTTGTTCAGGTTCTCAAGTAGATCCTAACCAGAAGTTCGTAAAAATATATAATTTTTCTTTTATTTATTTCTTTTAACTGTCAACAAATTAACTACAAAATCCGTGAAAGTAAGAACAACACAATAAATTTGCCCTTTTTTGGAGTTTAAAAGTTAATCTTTATTTAGTAATTAATTTCAAATACAAAATATTGATTTATTTAAAAACCCTCCTCCACTCGAGCATACTTGGTGTAATATATCTATCGGCGAGATTTTTTTTGGCTTCAAGTTTTGGCAGGTAGTCGTCTTCTCGTTCGAGTGTGGGTTCGGCAGGCAGTGGTATTTTGACTCGAGTATAGGTTTGGCAATTAGTCGACTTCCGACTGTGGTATACACTCACAATATTATTTCGTTAAAAATAATCTAAAATACATATTAAATTAATCGAAAATACAATCAAAAAGAGGACTACAGATTTTTCATTATTTTCAACCCATTTTGTTGTTTATTTTCAATCATTGTTTAATAATCGACAAAAGTAGTAAAAGCAATCGAAAGTCGTTTAAAGAAACCATCAATTTTTAACTGACAAAATGTATAAAAAAACGATTTTTGTGGTTTGTTTTTCAAATTGGATTTTTTTATTTGTGTGTAATTTTACAAAACACAACACACACAGATGTATATATTTTCCTTTTCTGTAAGTATCTCTATTTGAATAATTTCTTGTAAATTTTGTATATATACAAACTATTTTGGTAAAAAAACAAATAGGAATTATAAGAATTTATATTTTTGAAACAGAAAAATAAAATTTCATATTTAACGGAAAATATCAATTCCTACTGAATGTCTGATAATTTTTTAGTTTGTTTTTTGAATGACTAATTCAAATTGTTAAAAAATATATTTCTATGAATTTCAATTGATTCTTCGTTTAAAAACAAACGTTAGGTATTACTTTTTAAATAAACTACAGTCGGTAACGGAAAATATATTGTGAGTGTAGATTCGGCAGTTAGTCGTCTTCCGACATGAGAATAGGTTTGCCATAGAATAGGTTTGTCATCTTCCGAATCGGGTGTGGATGGGCAGGCAGTCGTCTTCTGATTTGGTTCGGATATCTGCAGTTTAATGACCTCCTCGGTGGCGCAGTCGCATATAATACCGATCACCTAGGCGGGGGTGATCAGTAGAACAGACCACGGAAGCTGTAAAATTAGGAAATTTCACGAAGGCTATAAACAGTTCATGAAGGCTGTAAAATTAGAACAGACCGCGAAGGCCTTAAAGATTAATAATGAGACAACCAACCGAAGCCTATGTCTCTCCAAAAATTGCTCGTAACTGTCCAGCTTCAGGCTATGACAGTTCGGATTAAGCACTCCATAAATTGCAAGCCTGATCTACTTATTGAATAATAATATTAACGAAAAGAGAATTACATGTGAGTATTGATAACTAGTTCTTGGAACTACCAACCTTCAGATAATACCTGTCCAAATTTAATGACAATTCGTTCATTACGGAACAGTTTACAAATTTTTAGTGACGCTACTTTTGCAATTTTGAAAACAATGGATTCAAAGCAATTTCGTGTGTTGATTTATCATTGCTTTTTAATAGGAAAAAACACCGTTAAAGCCAAAGCTTGGCTTTAATGGACTCTGCTCCATCGAGACAAATGGCAGAAAAGTGATTTGCTGACTTTAAACGTGGTCGTATCGTACAAACATGGATGAACGCTCTGATCGACAGAAATAAGTTGTAATTATGTAATTGACATATTTGGAGTGATAATTGGCGACGTTGCAAAAGATCAAAGTTTTCATAAAAATTAAAAAAAAGACTGGGATCCGCCTTAAAATATTTTTTGTCACACCTGCCAAAAATTTTATCATTAAAAGTTTTTAGATACAAATGAACATTTCTAGGGATGAAGTGACGCTCGAAATTTGCAAGTTAAGGTCCACTCTAATATACATAAATACAATATAATGCGTGCGTATGTGTGTTTTATGTTAGTGTGTGTGTGTGTGTGTTTTATATGAAAAAAAGAGGATATTTCTGCTCTGATAACTTTTTGCATTTGTTGCCATTCCTTGCAACAATAACACACAAGCATGCATTGGTTAGTTCTGTGCTGTTCTGTTCTGTTCTGCTTTGTTTTTGTAGCAGAATATTTACCGGATGACATGGTCGTCTGGTTGGAAAATCTCTTGTCAATGTTGAGCATTAAAAAAACTTGCATTTACTATTCCAATCATAAAAAAAAAAACTGTATAAATAAAAAATATGGAACATACAATCATATTGTTTTTCCTTGGCTTATCTCTCTTCCTGTAACTATACAATATATCCCTATAGGAACATAATCCTAACTCAAATGCATAACAATATGAAACTTATTCGTGCTTTACACTGTCATTATTTGTAAAAACAATTGCTTTTAAAACAAAAGACTATTGGGTCGATGTTACAATATGACCGATAATACATTGACATTGTTGTGATACGAGTATAAGGGAAACACAATAGAACATCTCTACATATCTCGGGATAGTGATGGAAAATAACGTTTTTGTTTTGGGATCACAGGTGTTTATGGTGAACAGCTGTGTAGGTGCAATTGTTCAAGTATCTTTACAAGGGCTGCTATACGAGTATATTTATCCAGCATAGATCACTCTATTGTTTTTAGGCGTTAAATTGGCATATAAATTTATTGTTGAACCAGCTAAATTTATTTTTTCATTTCATAAATTATGATTGACCATGGAAGGATTAAATTCTTAAGCAAGGATTTTAAAAATCGATTTAATTCTTTATTGGTCTTAGTAGGTATATTTCAATGGATTTAATCATGCCCTTATAATCTTGGATTTTTTTTATAGGAATCTGACGACTCTTTAAAATGAAAATGTCAGACGTGATCAGTGAAAGTAAACCCTTAAAAACGCCGTGGAGATAGTGTTTTACCGAAGTGTGACATTTTATCGATAAAGTTGGTTATATGACACTATCCAGATATGACACTGTCCAGAAAAAAATGTCTAAACAAACAAGAGCTCCCTTCAAAAAAATTCAATAACAAATTCTTAAAAATATGGTATGAATAGGTTAGGTTAAGTAGATGTGGTGGCCTGCCAATCAGACTCACTTAGACTATTAAGTCCCTTGTGATACCACGGAAGCTAGTAAAAATTATATCACAAGCTCCCCCCGTCGAACCATCCCGATTGCCTCAAAAAAGCCCCTAAGTCGGCCGATATCGATATCAGCCAAATCAACCAGGTCCTCAAAGAAACATGAGCCTAAATGCAGTCTCCTCCTGCGACCCAGGGCAGGACAATTGCAGAGAAGATGCTCCACAGACTCCTCTTCCTCTTCGTCACCACAGCTTCTGCAAAAGTCACTAGCCGCAACCCTCAACCTAACTGCGTGCCTTTCAATCAGACAGTGTCCCGTCATGACGGACACAAGTAGGGATAAATCGGGCCTTGACAGTGACAGCAACCTGTGCGTGCGCTTCCTATCCAGACGGGCCACATCTGTCTGGAACGAATACAACCACGGACAGAGGCCCACCTATCTATTGCCAACCCATAAGTACACTCCCGCAGCCGAAACTTGCAAGTGGCCAGAGTCATGCCCACAGATTCCATTTCGTGTGGAATGTGTAAGGTTGTCCCCAGTCTTGCAAGCTCGTCTGCTCTAAAGTTCCCTGGCATGTCCCTGTGGCCCGGCACCCAAATAACATGGATGGTATGAATAGTTTTTGCGAAATTTACAAGCAAAGTTTGATAGAACTGCCACTGTTCCCTGACTCTTGCTTTAGAGTTAAAATCTATTAGATTAGATATAAAAATCACGCATATTCCTGACAAGTCCTCACCGATTTTTCTGTATTTATGCAATTAAGAATTCAAACAAGCGAATTCTTAAATATTTTTGACTAAACAACTTAATACTACTGTGGTTTCTACATTAAAATTTGTGGATAAATCAAATTAAAAACAAAATTCAATATTATTTTTTAGTTTTTATTAATTCTTTCGTAGAAACTAAAATGAAATTGTTTTTAAGAAAATACAGTTTTCAAATTTAAAGCAATTTTTATATTATTATTTTATAACATAAGTAACGTCATAGTGCTTGTTAGGAATATACTTAGTCACATGTTTCATTGCTAAGAAGAAAAATATATTTTTTAATAGGTTTTTTGTTAAAGCTCTGCCTCTAGGCTTAAGCTTTTCTAAAACTTCGCGTTCTGGTGAGATCTTTTACCAGCTTGAAATACATTTAAACGATGGTTGAAAGCTCTATTTAAATTTTTTTGGGCATTAAAATGTAATTTTGTATCATTTAAAATTTATTTTTTAATGGAATTGAAACAAAAATACAAATTGTCTTATCATATTTCCTAAGCTTTGCCTCAGTCAATTTGAAAATAATTAGATTGTATTTTAGTTGATATTTTTTTTTCTACGATTTTCTTGCCAAAGTTAAGAAAATTAGAAAGTTTTAAGAAAAATAACGGAAAAATGAAATTTAATAATTTATTACAAATTCTAGAAGATAAAATAAAAAAATAATTATAAAATTCTTAGTCAAATCATAAATATTATTGCGTAAAGACTTGCCGAATCACAGAACGTTCCGGGTTCGATCCCCAACGACGGTAACATCAATTTAGAAAAATAATATCACAACGTCCACCTTCTGTGTTCCCATATCACTTAACCCCACCGAAGTAAAATAACATAACAGGGATATGAACTAAAAAGCTTCAACAATTTCGCCAACTCCATCAGATGGCGGGCACCAACTGTTTTAAGATTTGTTATCTCGCGAAATTTCAGTGTTGCCATATTTGAAGCCACCTTTAATCTCTTCTCTATCTCGTTTTCAAAGAAACAACATATTAGTAGGAAGACTTTCCTGAAAAAAAAATCTATTGAATTTCCAAGTAGAATGAGTAAGAAATCGAATGAGTTTGTAATAATTGAATTTACTGATTACTAAAATTGAACAAGATAAATTGTTTGAATTCCCATTGGAAAATAGAGAATTCATTCAAAATAGAATTCATGGTTCAAAGCTCTACTGATGTGCCACACTGGGCTGCGAAACTAATTAAGATAGTTACAGGATGTTCGGTAGGTACTCGAAAGATCTCGACAGCTCCCACAGGATCTACAAAGGTTGTAACCTGATACTCACATATACCTGTCAGAATCTCGTTAATGGACACTAGCAAGACCTAATGGACCGAATGGATTTCAGACAAAAAGGATACCGGCCGTGCTCAAGGAGAAATGGGATGGAGATCTTGTTACCTACCGATAGAGGAGAACCATTTCACAATATATTAAAATTAGGTAGCTTCAATGAAATGAATTACCCAAAGAAAAGTAGATATTAGAATAAAAGAAATAAAATGAAAGAGATGTAACCAATAGAATGGAAGAGGATCTTGGTGTAATTTTCCTCTTCAGTCTTTACCCTCCCAAACCAATGCTGTCTGTCGAAATTTACATTAGACATCCAACCGTCTAAATGTTTCGTGGAATGTTTAAATAACGAAATTTAGCAAACCATAATAACTAACATATATTTATTAACATTTATTATTAACAGATTCGTAAAATTTCACTACATTAAAAGTTATATTTATTTGTATGTATTTGTTTTTGTATACATATAAGGAAAACTAAACATTGAAGTTGTAATAAAAAAAAATATTAATGTTAATAGGAGATGTTATAAAGATTATAATATGAATCAGTTAGGTATATGTTTAGTTAATTTATATTTCTTCTATTTAAACATATATTTATGTTTTTATATTTATATATTTTGTAATATATGAAAATCGTAGAAACGAATTAGAATTGAAACATCAATAATAAAATTATTAGTAAAAAAAAAAAACTTCTAAACAAAGTTTAAAGATAATTAATTTAAATTAAACGCGAAATAAGGTTTCTTATTCTAATATTTTCCTTTCATTAAAATATATTATATATCAGAATTTGAGTAAAACGAGTACTATTTAGAATCAACGCAAACAAAAATAATAGTAAAGTAACAACTCACCAGTTAAACTCCTTCGTTGACGCCAGGCCTGTAGTCAATTGAAGTGGTGCTCACCGTAAAAATTATCGCTCAAATTTCGATTACTCGTATAGTGAAATATTAATGATACATATAGGCTTGTGAAAATATGATTGTGTTAATGAGAATGTGTAAAAATTAAATAAAAAAAAAAAAACTAAAATTGCAACGCCTTAGAACTTGTTGAAAAGAATTCAAAATTAGACAGCGCAATGGAAATTGTATAGATAATATTCACAGTCCAAATTTATCACCTCGAAAATGTTTACGTTTTCGAAACAGAGCAGTTTACAATTATTCTGATCGATAACCACTAATCGATTTTCAAAGGAAACCGATTCTTTCAATACCACCATGAAGTTTGCGGCCGAGATAATTAATGTTCTGTAGTTTGAATTTAAATGAAATTTATTTTCGTCGTTTCCTTTTTATCAAAATATTGGCTTCAGGTGTTCACGATCCATATATTTGTGGTTTGATTGTTGAATAACCAAATAGATTATCGTTGATTTGTTATAAAGGAAAATCAGAATTACAGGACTTAATTATATTTACGGCAATATCCCTCCTTCAAGGTTTGTTAGCGGATGTTAATATAATGATGTTTTGTTGTTCTGCAAACCAGGCAATGAAACGCAGTTGTATATTTTCTTTTTTGTTTTTCACTCACGCACTGCTAAAATTCTTTATTTCGTGGTTACTTCAAAACGTTTTCTTTTAAAGATGTTTTTCTGTTTGTTTAATATTTTGTTCTATCCTCAACAATCTCAAAATTTTTAATCAATCTTTTTTTTTTTCAAAAATCAAATATTTTCTTTTTTTGACAATCATTTCTCTATGCTTTTTTTTTTTTAAATTTCTAAAAAATTTTCAAACTCAAAATTTCAACGTGAATACAGTCTACACAAATATTCTAGGAGCAGCACTCACACAGTGTTTGACCAAAATCGCTTTAAAGATCGTTTCAAGTTCTCAAGAATGTGTACTACAGGACTTCCTAGAATTCGCAGGATCTGTTACGACACACTTAATATCTGAAACTTAGCTTTATGTTTTTAACTTCTCGCCTGCGTACCACAATATACACCTTTTTTCGAAACTATCCTGCTGCGTTAGGCATATTTACATATGATATATATACGCCCTCTTAACAATGATTATTGATTTCGACGCAACAAGCGAAGGCTTTTTTTTAAACTTGACAAGGCAGTCGTATGGTTAAAAGGACTTAAAGGTTGCATTTTACCTTTGTTATTCGGGAACAAGAAGAAGTCATTGGGTGCAAAATTAGGACTGTACAGATAATAAGTCATCAATTCGATGTTTTGACTTCACTTGTTTGACGAGATGTGTGAGAGCGCGCATTGTCGTGATGGAGAATGATTCGTCTTCGGTGGTTGGTTTTACAAATTTCTCTAAAGACTTACGGCAAACAAATGGTCGTGTACCACTCAAAATTGATCGTCTTCCGAACTTCCAAGCCACTGCAATTTTAAAAAATAAATACTAGCAACATTAAAACAAAGTTAAGCTAATAATTTAAACTTACCATTTTCGTTTTTAAAGGATATTTGACGCTATCACAAAATTGCTTTAATTTCAAATTTCTCTACTGGGAATGTCCACTGTTAATGCTTATTGTACAATAGTTCATTTTTATGCTATTTTTTATTTTTTAATTTTATTTTTATTTTTTTTTTATACACTAACCAGAAGTCTTTAAATGTGTTCTGTTTGTTTTAGATTATATACTGCTGCCATTTCGAGTTATATAAATCGCATAAAAACCACAAACAAAAAAATCTCTGCTCTTTAGCTTTTGATATCCCTATTTATTTATATGTTTACAATCCTTTTTTTTTTTTTTCTTTTAGTTTCCTTTACAAAATTCATGTGGAAAATGCATAAAATCTGTTTCAAATAGTTTGCAGCAAAAAGAGTCTTTAATGGCTAGAAAAGAAATTTTATCTTTTGTTTTTAGTGTGTTTGTGTGTGTGCGTGTGTGTGTGTATGGTCTTTGTATGTTTTTGACTTTGAGCACAAATCAAAAATAATTTGATTTTAGTTTTAAATTTTTTTCATTTATCTTTATGCTCCCATTTTTTTTTACGTTTAATATCATGTGTATTTCATATTCTGTTTTTTTTTTTTTTATATTCTAATACCACTATATTATTAAAATGTAGTTATATATATTCAATATTTTATGCTCAATGGAGTTTTAGTCGTCTATTTTTTAGTAGTGGTAGTATGTTGCAGTCATATTATATACCCCATGGAGTCGACTCCCCTCCTGTGCTGTTGCTAAAAATCTCTATTTATGGGTGTTTAAGAACAAAACGAGGAAGTTACAAAACTAGAAATTGAAGTGCACCAGTGGAAATATACATGCATTCACAAAGTTCCCGGGTTATTTTTGCCAGGGAACACATGGTGTTTTATATTATTACTATTTGTGAAATTCTTTCCTGATTTTTATTTATTTTTGCTTCTGCTGATCATATGTATGTGCTATGCATAACTTGTTACTTTCGCAAAGATTTTTGTTATTCAAAATTAAATTGGTAAAATACAAAAAAAAAAAAAAAAAAATAAAAAATATGTGAATAGTTTTTGTAATGGTAATTTGACAGTGGTTAAACAATACCACAGATATTTCAGTATAAAGTTGCATTACAAAAGATTTACTATACTTTAAAATCATAATACCAGTAAATAGGAATAGTTATGAAGTAACCGCAGTATTTTTTGAATTTCTAACAAACAGTTTGCAATTTATTGTAGAATGTAATATAAAGGATACCTAAGATGTTCTGAATATGGGATTAGATAGTGTTTTCATTTTATAATATCTTATCCTTTCGTTACATTAATACCCGTACATATAGCTGGAGAGTTATCAAACTCAGAGAGCTTAATTTGAAAACAAACACACCTTGCCGGTAAATAAGATAGCGCATAAAATTATGTTCCACACATTTAACCTATGAATTCCCTCACCCTATGTGATAGAAATATTGCCTGTATACAGAAAACGATCAAACTTAAGTATCGGCCCAGAATAACAATTTGACGTATAACGTTTTTAGCTGTGAGATAAAATACGCCATAAATAACGACGTACGACAGTGACTGCAAAAACTGTCATTATTATGTTGATGTAAATAATACCTTTAGATGCAGGTTGGTTGAAAAGTTCCTGCGCTCACGAAGAGATAGCACTGCTAGCTCCAAACTTTTTTTTCTCAAGTTGGTATAACTGTCCTGAGAACACATGCAAAGTTGCAAGTCATTCTGTCAATTCTTTCTTTGTTTACAAGCCATTTGAAGTTGACGTGTCATTGATTTTTTTTAATATGGAAAAAATTGAATATCGTGCAGTCATTAGATTCTTTGTTTTGAAGGGTTTAAAAGCAAAGTATATTTATGAACAATTGTTAGAAGTGTATAAGGAGTCCTCATCTTCAAAACGCACCGTTGAATTTTGGGCTGGTGAATTTAAACGTAGTCGTACCAGCCTTAAAGACGATCCACGCGAAGGACGACCAAAAACTGCAACCACAGCAGAAATCATTAAGCAGGTACATAATATGGTAGTGAAGATCCAAGTTTGACTAAGCGTGAAATTGCTAATGCCATAGGCATCTCAGACGAACGAGTACTCCATATTTTACATGAAGAATTACGTATGAAAAAACTGTTTGGAATTTAGTGTCGCACACATTAACAATTCAACAAAAACTGGATCGAAAACAAATTTCTCAGCGTAATTTGGAGCGTTTTAAGCCGAATAAAACCGACTTCTTGTGTCGTTTTATAACTATGGATGAGACTTGGATCTACCACCATGATCCTAAATTGAAACAAGAACGTTTACAGTGGACTTAAGCTGGTTGTTCAGCTCCAAAGCAGGTGAAGTCACAACGATCAGCAAAGAAGGTTATGGCATCAGTTTTTTGGGATGCAAAAGGAATTTTGTTGATTGATTATCTTCAGAAAGGTAAAACAATCAATTCTGAATATTATTGCAGCCTTTTGGATCAGCTGGATGAAAAAATTCGTGAGAAAAGACCTGGTTTAAAGAAGAAAAAAAATCATTTTTCATCAAGACAATGCACCTGATCACAAAAGTGTCTTGACGATGGCTAAATTCAAAGAATTAAAGTACGAATTGCTTGAACATCCACCGTATTCACCAGATTTGGCTCCCAGTGACTACTATCTCTTCAGAAATCTTAAACAATTCCTTCGTGGAAAGCATTTTTCGTCGAATGAAGAGGCAGAGCTTCCGGAAAACCATTATAAGGATGGGATAAAATTATTGGAAGATCATTGGAACAAGTGTATTGAGCTTCTAGGAGATTATATTGAATAAAAAAATATATTTCGTAACAAAAACAGTATTCTTTAATTTCGAGCGCAGGAACTTTTCAACCAACCTGTATACGTTCCTCCTCAGTATATTTTTCTGTTATTCAAAAACATAACATTGTTTTCATTTAAATATTCACTCACAATATTATTTCGTTAAAAATAATTTGAAATATATGAATTAATCGAAAATACAATAAAAAAGAGGACCACTGATTTATCATTATATTCAGCCCATTTTGTTGTTGTTTTATTTTCAATCATTGTTTAATAATCGTAAAAACAATCTAGTTCTTTAAAATAATTAAAAAATGATTTTTTTTGGTTTGTTTTTCAAATTGAAAGATTTTTTATATTTGTATGTAATTTTACACAACACACACACACATATGTATATATTTTTATTTTCTATATGTGTATGTATATTTGAATAATTTATTGTAATTTTTATTAAAATAATCATGTATTTAAACAAACTCTTTTAATAAAAATATATTTCTATGAATTTCAATTGATTCTTCATTTAAAAACAAACTTGATGTATTACTTTTTCAATAAACTGCAGTCGCAAACGGAAAATATATTGTGAGTGTTAAATCTTATGAAAACAATAAAAATTTGTATTATTCACTCACATATACAGTCATGGACAAAAGTCTACATACCCCCAAAATTTCTTTTAAATCTCTAGTACCAATAATTTGTCTATGAAACTAATGATGCAGATTATCTTCAAACTCATTTTTATTAAAAAAAAATTTACAAAAAGAGAAAAGCTAAATAAAAATAAACAAAAAACCAAATAACATCAGTGACAAAAGCGTACATACAGTGTACATGCAGTGTTAAGAACAACCAAAATATCTATAAAATATTATTATTACATATATTTTTAGTATTTCCGTTTGCATCTATTACGGCCTGCAACCGTCTGGGCATAGATTCCGCCAAATTTTCCAATTCTAGAAGTGTTATGCTTTGCAAACGTCTCTTGCAGCTTCTATTTTAGCATTGAGGCGTTTGTGATACTGGGAATTCTAATTTTTCGCCCAATAATGTCCCAAACATGTTCAATTATATTTAAATCAGGACTCTGTGGTGGTATGTGCAGTTGCCTCGGAGAGCATGATGAAGCCACCCGTCTTTGACAACTAAGGCTGTATGTTTTGGATTGTTGTCTTGTTGGAATATCCAACTTGATCCCAAGTTTAACATATCGACCGATTGCTTCAAATTGGCTGCTAATATAGGGTGTCCCAAGAAAAACGCAATTTTTAAATTTTTACTTTACGATATAATAAAGTTTCACGATTTTTTTTTAAATATCTGTGTTTTGTTTAAAATTTAAAAATTGCGTTCTTCTTGGGACACCCTATATATCCCTACATTGAAACCGGTCCATATTTCCACTGATAAAAGCATGTTTTCCAACTCCAGAAGCAGCTACGGCACCCCAAACTATCACGCTGCCACCACTATGCTTAACAGTGCAAACAACATTTTTTGTATTCAAGGCTGTATTGGGGTTTCTCCATACGTTTTCGGTTTTTTTTCTGATATCAGAGGTTTTCTGCGTGGACTTCTGTTGTGAAACCCGTTTTTATTCAATGTTCTTCGTATAGTGCGCGGATGTAAAGATATTTGTGATCTTACAGCAATGGTTTCAGCTAACTTCGAGGAATCCATTCTCGGATTATTTCGCATTTCCTTAAGAATGAACCTGACGTCCCTACCAACTAGTTTCCTTGGGCGTCCACTTCGCGGTTTGCTTTCGACGTTCCCATTGTTATTGTAATTTATTATAATAGTTTGCACTGTCGACCAACTTAAATTTAGAATTTTTGAAATTTCACTATAAAATTTGGATTCATTTTTTAATTTTACAATCAAATTTTTAACTTCGCGCGATATTTCCTTCCTTGGACCCATTTCAATAACACTTCTGCACTTTTTGCACTTTAAACTATAAGTGGTACAGGTTGGTTGAAAAGTTCCTGCGCTCGAAATGAAATAATACTGTTTTTGTTACGAAATATATTTTTTTATGCAATATAATCTCCTAGAAGCTCAATACACTTGTTCCAATGATCTTCCAATAATTTTATCCCATCCTTATAATGGTTTTCCGGAAGCTCTGCAAAATAACCGTCTACGGCTGCTATGGCCTCTTCATTCGACGAAAAATGCTTTTAACGAAGGAATATAGGTTGGTTGAAAAGTTCCTGCGCTCGAAATGAAAGAATTCTGTTTTTGTTACGAAATATATTTTTTATTCAATATAATCTCCTAGAAGTTCAATACACTTCTTCCAATGATCTTCCAATAATTTTTTCCCATCCTTATAATGGTTTTCCGGAAGCTCTGCAAAATAACCGTCTACGGCTGCTATGGCCTCTTCATTCGAAGAAAAATTGCTTTCCACGAAGGAATTGTTTGAGATTTCTGAAGAGAAAGTAGTCACTGGGAGCCAAATCTGGTGAATACGGTGGATGTTTAAGCAATTCATACTTTAATTCTTTGAATTTAGCCATCGTCAAAACACTTTTGTGAGCAGGTGCATTGTCTTGATGAAAAATGATTTTTTTCTTCTTTAAACCATGTCTTTTCTCACGAATTTTTTCATCCAGCTGATCCAAAACGCTGCAATAATATTCAGAGTTGATTGTTTTACCTTTCTGAAGATGATCAATCAACAAAATTCCTTTTGCATCCCAAAAAAACTGATGCCATAACCTTCTTTGCTGATCGTTGTGACTTCACCTGCTTTGGAGCTGAACAACCAGCTTCAGCCCACTGTAAACGTTCTTGTTTTAATTTAGGATCATGGTGGTAGATCCAAGTCTCATCCATCTCAAAACGACGCAAGAAGTCGGATTTATTCGGCTTAAAACGCTCCAAATTACGCTGAGAAATTTGTTTTCGATCCAGTTTTTGTTGAATTGTTAATGTGTGCGGCACTAACTTTCCAAACAGTTTTTTCATACATAATTCTTCATGTAAAATATGGAGTACTCGTTCGTCTGAGATGCCTATGGCATTAGCAATTTCACGCTTAGTCAAACTTGGATCTTCACTAACCATACTATGTACCTGCAATTGTTCATAAATTTCCTTTGCTTTTAAACCCTTCAAAACAAAGAATCTAATGACTGCACGATATTCAATTTTTTCCATATTAAAAAAATCAATGACACGTCACCTTCAAATGACTTGTAAACAAAGAAAGAATTGACAGAATGACTTGCAACTTTGCATGTGTTCTCAAGACAGTTATACCAACTTGAGAAAAAGTTTGGAGCTAGCAGTGCCATCTCTTGGTGAGCGCAGGAACTTTTCAACCAACCTGTAGATTCGATAGGACCACAGCTCAGGTTATAGGTCTGGCGAAGGTGGTAATGTAACTTTCAAAGTGTGACAAACTTCTTGTAGGTTTCCTCACCGGAGTCTTAAAGTTGTGGCATATAATAAGGTAGAAACTTAACCAGTTCACATTAACCTTGCGGTATTACCTTCCCTGAAAAAATAATATATCCAAATTCTTTCTTTTACACTTTAATTACATCTTCTGCAATTGAAATTTTATTTATCCAATTGACGCTCGATGAAAAAAATTCCTAATAATTAATAACTTTTTTTATGGCTAAACTTTTAAGTGTAAATTCTCTTATTTTCCATGATTTTTTGTTTTCCTTTTTATTATCATTTTGTCATTCTAATATATTTTTTTGCACATCACTGAACTGATAATCGTATTATGCCGTCAGTGTGATGAAAAAACGTTTAAAATGATTCGATTATATAAGAAGTTGAAGAATTGCTGCTAATATATTATCGATTATGGGGCTAGATAGATACCACCACTGCTGTTGTGCTGCTGATGGTGGTGGTGACGTTGACGGTGACGGTGAAGATGATGATGGTTATGGATATTTAAACCACTGTGCATATTTTTGCTTGTTTCATGTTGTGAGCTATTTTGTATAAGTATTGTAGAACATCAATTTGGTAAAGTGCTATATGATATGCATGATATTGCACAAAAGTCTGTTTCCGCATCCGTTTACAGAAACGCTATAACACACACACACACACACACATATATATATGTACACAGTTAAACACATTATTTGTATGCATACATTATACACTAACATTCATATGCATAATAAATACATAAATAAACGCTCAATATGGCTACACAACGTATCTCTTCTACCCATCTTACATGCACATATAATGATAAGACGAACAGAAAGATGTGAGTAAAAGATGTTTCAGTTGTCTGTTTCTGCGTTCGTTCGTCCGTCCTTCTGACTCTTCAAATGTCAGCCTTTATTTAAGGTATGCATAAGTATGCTTATTTTTCCTCCTCCTTAATTTTGAAAACTAAGTTTGTAATAAGTAGTTAACTATACGCTTACATAGACTGTTTTAATAATTATTGAGATAATTGAATGCTATTAAATTTGGCGCTTACACCACTTAACAAAAATAGTACTTTAGTCTCCTTAAAACAAAATTGAAGTTAAAAAAGTTCCATTAAATCGCGTTTCCGAAAAAAGGTATTTTTTTTTACTCTTATCGCAGGGAAAAATAACTTATGGCTTAATATTTTTTATGCATTTGAATTCTAGATAAAATTACCTTTTGTATAATTACAATCATGTCGGCAAATAATAAGGGAAATACTAGGAACCTCGCAAAGATCTCAAAAAATTTAGTTGTTTTAATTTGTCCTTAAAGTGTTCAATTTTCAAAAAAAAAAAAAAATTTTTTGGCAATTTTGTTATACCAAATTCATTAAAATTTGCACTAGAAACTTGTTAAATGGTTCTTTGGGGCCAACCCATAGCCGCTGCACATTTTGTTTTTAATTTTCAGCGGGCCAAAAATCGGTATTTTTTAATTTTTGTTTAATCAACAATATGACATAGTTCGCCAATTTAACTATATAAGGACTGCATAAATCAATATCTTCCCCCCCCCCCCCCCCCCCCCAACCCAACCGAAACGTTACAACAAAGTACTAGAGCCAAATGTTGGGCTTTTCTGACATTTTACTTAATTAGCCATTAAAATAAAATGCAGATTGTACATAATAAAAACATAAATTTTGGCCCCCTGGAATCAGATCAAAAAAATGTTCAAATGTTTTGCTTTTCTGTTATTTTTCCCATATACAATATTATTTCATAAGCCAATTGAATTGATTGCAGATTGTACACACAAAATGTAACCTTTGGTCCTCCTGAATCATAAGCGAAAAGAACATATCCAAAGGTTGGCCTTTTCTTATATAGGGTGATCCATTTCGAGGTTCCCTACTTTTTTAAAGAAAAAAACGCAGAAAATTCAAATTTAATGGGGAAAGTTTAGTATTATTTAAAAGAACATTCTTCGGCATTTATTTTTTGAAGATTATGTCTATTAAATGTTGGCTGTTGCTACGTCGCAGATGGTCCATCCGTTGAGTCCAATTTTCGATGACTCGTTCGAGCATTTCGACTGGTAACTGGCGAATAACACGCGTGATGTTTTCCTCCAAGGCCTGAATCGAAGCGGGTTTGTCCGCATAAACTTTAGACTTTACATATCCCCACAGGAAAAAGTCTAACGGTGTGATATCACACGATCTTGATAGCCAATCGACCGGCCCAAAACGTGAAATTATAAGCTCACCGAAGTGTTCTCTCAATAAATCCATTGATTGATGCGATGTAAGGGAAGTGGCGACGTCTTGTTGAAACCAATATCGCCGAGATCACGAGCTTCAATTTCAGGCATCAAATAGTCGGTAATCATGGCACGATAGCACCGAATCGACTCTTCACGGTCTTCGTGTACACTCTCAGCTACGGCCGCTATATTTTCTTCACAGCGTGCTGGACGTGGTCTATTCGGTCAAATATTATCCAATAATGAATGCTGTTTCTCAAAATGGGTGATGGTGTTGCGAATAGTACGCTCAGTAGGCCGATTATGTTGACCATAAGTTGAGCGAAGTGCACGAAACACATTCCTCACAGAACGTGAATTTTCGTAATAAAGTTGGACGATTTGTAAACGTTGTTCAGGCGTAAGTCCTTTCATTGTGAAATGCCAAACAATACTAAACAAAAAAAATAACATGACAGAATGACACGACTCACACGTGATCTGTCAAAAAAAAAGGCTATTGTGAAAAGTATCTCGAAATGGATCACCCTATATATCACAATACCTAATATTTAAATATGTGAACTGAGTTAAATGCAAGCTGCAAGCACAAAAACTTTAACCTTTGGCCCCCCTCAATGTTAAGAAACAAAAATGACAGGGGCCAAAGTTTGGCTTTTTTTAATATTTTCCAATCTAAAATATTTAATTTAGATTTATACACATTATTCAACATTTGGCCCCTGAATCTTAACAATAAAAAATTTCAGGGGCCAAAGGTTGGCGTTTTGGCGTTGACATTGTCTACACCAAAATACCATTTAACTAGTTTCGAAAGTAAAATTTTATGATTTTGGTAGAAATTTTTACAACAAAAAAACAATAATTATATTAACCCTCTGATGGGGCGAAACTTTTTAGGGCCTTGGGCAGATTTTCGCACCTTACTGCTCCCTCTATCGGAGACATATAGCACTAAAGCTAATATGCAAATGGACTATGGCTTTTAAATGGGTTAAAATTTTTTAAAAATTTTAAATTTTACATAATGTATGCAAAATCAAAAAATATAAATAACCATTTTAATATAAATTTAAAACTGAATTTTTAAAGCTAAAAAAACAAAAAAAAAAAACTTAAAAAATAATATAAAAACAAAAATTAAAAATTTTTTTATGATAATCTTACAAGCCTCTAGACCAGGGGTGGCCACGTATTTGACATCCAGGCCCACATTTGAGGTTTTCCATACACCATAAAGGGCTGCATCATATTTAGAAAAGTGAAAATATATTTCGTCATCAAAGCTACAAACAATAAAAGTCGACTTTACCTTTTTTTAATTTTTGTATTCGGTTACTTTAACTGAATATTAATTTTCAGAAAAACACTTCTGACAACTGACTTTAGGAATCACATTTGAATATGGTTGTACTACCAGAATTTATTTGTTTGAGCATCCAAAATATGATTCACAACTCAGTTGGTACTAAATATTTATGTTTGTAGGAGCATCAAAAAATGTTATTTCCGTGTCAAAACTAGAGATTTTTAATAAAATAATCAGTTTTGAAATTTTAAATAAAACTATTTTCTCGTAAAATCCAACGATTTTAAACACTTTAGTAAAGATTTTTAATAACATTTTACTTGATCTGTATTCGGTATTTGGCTGACAAAAGTGTTTGGTGAAACGATTTGATCGACTTTAAGTGTAAAATTTAAAAAAAAGTCAACAGAAACTAAAATATTTATACACTCAGAATATTATGTACTTTCCTGTTTGTGGTTTAATAAAAAAGTTTTCCGTTCCATTTAAAAATAAAGGAACATACATTTATTTTTCAAAGAAATATCTATATTAACTTTTTTATACATTTATTCGAAATGATTTATTATAATTTACCGATTTTTTTTCAATTTCATTTTTATTTTTCATTTGTTTGAAATTTAATAAAAATTTACCTACAAAACGGAAATTTGTGGTTTATTTTTGTCCGTTACAGTTATAAAAAAATTTAAATTTTGTTTGCTGTCTGTTTCAAAAAAAAAAAAAAAAAAAATATTCAAAAAATTTCAGTTTGTTTTTTTATTAAAGTTGGTTGTTATATACAAAATTATTTTAATTCAAATTACAAGAACTTTATAAACACACATTCACACAAAAAGTGTCTATAGCTATGCACATACATTTTGTTAATTAAAAAAAAATACAAAAAGGCAAACAATTTCAAATAAATGATAAAATCATTTATTTTTTAAGGAATTGATAGGTAAAATTTTGAATTTTTTTTTATATCATTTGTTTCTTACGGATGTGTCAGTTGTTTAATCAACATTTAAAAATAAATAACAAAAGGCATTTAATTTAAATTAAAATTAAGTAGACCGGTTTTTAAATGAAATATCATTTCTTGTAAATGACATTTTCTTTTAATTTAACTTACAAACTATTTTAAGTGTGTGTATGAAAATGTAGTTTTAGTCTGGTTCGAGATCATAGAAAATTATTTTCTAATGAACAAAATTTCTTATTTTTTATTTAGTAATCATGGAGAATACAAAAGAATACAAAGAAAAAAATATTTAGACTCTTTCAAGAAAGTTGATGAAGGTCGTAGCTGACCAGAAAATGTATTCCATCGAGAGAGTTTTTTTGGTTTTCCATCTTTTAAATTTTTTGGAATCTTTTCCATGCAATTTATCTTTTGACCCGTTAAGTACCCAAGATATGATACTTTGGTTTTTAGTGGTCCTCTTTTATCTTTCCCCTGGTCCTAGAAGGATTATTTTATTACTCTATTTTTGGATAATTTTGTACCCCTTTAACGTATATGGGTTTAAGAAACTAATAATTTTACAAAATTTTAATTGTAATTAATAGCTAATCGAAATCATTTTTAATACGATAGAACAATTTAACTTAAATAGACAATTTGTGGGGTGTCCACTTGACTTGGCACCCTTTCTTTTGATAAAAAGGACTTAGTACCTTAACCATTGCATATTAACAAGAAGAAACTAAAAAGTTTTAATTTTTTTTCTTTAAATAATGTTTATTAACGTTTTCTATTAAACCGCCTTAAAATCTACGTTTTTACAAAATGTGAACTTATTGTGTCTCAATTATTTACGAAACAACCCTCCTATTTGCCCAAGTATCTATTAGTTAGTTACATGTTTATATTGACATGTGATGTATTAAAATGATATGGATTTGTGTGTACATTTCATACTCCTACAATTGCTACATAATCATTTTACTACTTATATGCATAAACATTTATCATATCGCATGCATAAATTTTCCCAGAAAAAAATAAGTATATTATATACAAAATCAAATATAAACTTCTGATTATATTTTATAATGTAATCCCATAGAAAAAAATGAACATCAGTATTAAAGTTGACTAAAAATACTGAAACTATCGTATTAAATCATACCTGTGGACGTTTGGCAAAATCACTTTAGTCGACTTGATAAAAATTGTTTAAGATGTTTGTGATTAATTTCAAATCAAATAAAACATGACTTTGACATTGTTTTCATAAAAAAAAAAATACACCAGTTCAGTCATGTTAAAATGATAATATATAATTATTTTCACCTGGGGATTTTATTTTCGAAAACGCTTTATACATATAATATTAAAATTTACACTAATTAATTCATCAATTCTAAATAAAGATTTTGTATTTTTTAATTCTTTTCAATAAAAATAATAATATATATTTTGTTTAAAATACGTTTATTATTAATTTCTTATAAAATAACGACATTCTTGTGGAAAAAGTTCTCAGAATATTAATAAAACATTTGTTTAAAGAAAAAAGTCTGTAGAACCCAAGAGTTGTTTTGTATGAAAAGGTTTCTTATACAAAATATTAGATTTTTAGAAATTTTTCTGATAGACTTTTCCTACAGTAAAAAAAGTAAAATTCTCAGATTCTGCAAACTGTTTCTTAGATAAAAATTTATACATTCTTAAAAAAACTTAGACTCTAAAAAATTCTTAGATTCTGAGGACTTTTCATCATGAAAAAATACTTAGTTTCTAAGAACTTTTTTTAGTAGAAATATTCTTAGATTCTAAGGACTTTTTCTAAAAGTAAAATTCTGAAGCTATAAGGACTACCTAAAAAAATCTTAAAAATTTCCCTAGAATGTAAGAATTTTTCTATTAGAAAAAGTCCAGAGAATTTATGTTTTCTTTATTAAAAAGTCCTTAGAATTTAAAAATTTTTTCGAGGTATTTTTCTTTAAAAAATCCATAGAAACAAAGAAGTTTTCTTGAAAAAGTGGTTAATATAAATTTTTTTTTAAGAAAAAACATTTCCTAAAGAAATATTCTTAAATTTAAAGAACTTTTTTAAAGTTTCGAATCATAATATAAATGTAGGAACCATATTATGGTAAAATTATGGGTGTTTTATTATGATATCCATATTATAGTTCGATTATGGTTGGCACAATCATAATTCCAAAAATATATGATGTTCTTCGAATATGATTGCCCCAACCATGACACTACAGTATTTGGTTGGAATCGGTCCATATTCAGACTTACCTCCCATAGAAAGTTCATTTTTGATTTGGGTTTAAAACCGTAGATAACTGGTTTGAATTTGGGTAACGAATGTTATATGAGACCATAAAAGAATCCTCCAAATTTAAAGAAAATCGGACCATATTTAAACCTAGTTCCCATATAAACCCCACCCTACCGATATTTGCTTATACATGTCTTAAATGCAGCGATATTTGGCATGAAATTTCCGCCCTAAGCTTGGACCGCTTTCAAAACTTTCACTCAAATTATGTAATTTTTTTATGTAGTTTTTCACAAAAATGATATGAATGCAATCAAATAACCAAATGGAGTCATAAATAAAACATAATTGGCGTCATAATTGACTCTTATTTATGAGCCTCTTTGAACATTTTTAAGAATTTTTTCAACATTCACTTATGACTCAAAAGTGAATTATAAATAAATCATAAATGGCTCACAACATATTTCTGAGCATTATATGAGTAACAAAAAACCCTCAAATAGAGGTTTCATCGGTCAAGAAAACAAATTCATAGCAATGAATTGAGAAATCTAAGAGCTCTTATATGAGTCTTTTCGGACTCCTATGGTTCAGTGCAGATCAGTTCCAGAGAACTGCATTTGCTGATTGCAAAACGTTTATACGCAATCAACACAAGAATAAATTGTGTTTGCGTTCAAACGCTGAATATACTCCAACACACATATTTGTTGATGATTTTAAATCAATCAAACGACGCGCAAATTGTTTTGTCACCGATTTATAATCATCGGTCGTTGTTAAACCATTGATTTTATTCTGTTCATTCGAGCCAACAATAATTATTTTGATGTAGAATAAATCAGAAAAAACAACAAACAACGTGTATGAGTGTGATCATAATTAAAACAAAATAGTTTCTTATCTATCAAAAGGGGGTGGTTTTGTAGAAACACATTTCATAAATGTTATATGTATATTAGGGTGGGTCTAAAATACGTTTTTTAGAATTTTTATTAGGAATACCAAAGATATTGTTCTTTGTGATTTTTTTTTTTTTTTTTAATTTACGTCGACATCTCAGGCTCGCCCAATCCGGTTAAAGTTAAATATTGCCTGATTTTCCAATCAAAATAGATGAAAAAAATTTAGACAATATATAAATTTTTCCGGATTAGGCAAGCCTGAGATAACGGCCTAAATTTTTTTTCCAAAAAAAATATTTATATTTCACAAAGAAGAATATTTTTATTACTAATAAAAATTCTAAAAAAGCGGATTTAAGTCCCACCCAAATGTAAACAATATCATTTGTGAAATGTGTTTCTATTTTGTTTTAATTATGAATACACTCATACGCGTTGTTTGTTGTTTTTTCTGATTTATTCAACGCTGACTTTTTGTTGGGTGATTAAATTTGCAGTAAACATAATCGACATATGATTCAAACTGATCCGAATTACGCGTTCAGTAACATGATGCTGATTTTATTCTACAGTGAATTTTGTTGAATTATTAAATGTGAACAAGAATTTTTGTGTATGATTAAATCAAGAAAAAAGTTGATTTTGCAGTTCTCTGATCAGTTCTTCATTATTATTTTTAAATTTGTTAGAAAATTTAAACACGCAGGTTTACAAGGAATCGAATATGGACATATATGATCATATATGAGAATAGTTGATCGTATATGTCCATATATAGCTTGTCTGATATTAGGGGTCATATGACCGTATATGTTCAAATATGCTTATATACGGCCTTATGTTCTTAAGTTTTGGATCTGTACATATACGGTTATATATGTGACCATATATGGTCACATATTAAACTTTATATGGACATAAGAATATAATCAGATATACCCATATATGATTATATGCAAGCCCATATATTATCATATATATTGACATACGATCCTATTTCCACGTTTTCAAACAGTAAATGTGGTTTTTAGCTTTCTTGTAAAACATATATTTTTGAAATAAGTGCTTTTGTCAAAACTCCACAGACATTTTTTTTCATCTCAACAGTTGCTCTTGTTTGTAAATGCTGTAGTTGCTGTTTTTTTGTTTTTGCTTCTTCTGCTCTTTTTACCTTATTCAAATATTATTTAAATAAATAATATAAAACGTTTTATTTTAAATCGCGCATTTGAACAAAAAAAAAAAAAAAAAAAGAAAACAAAACAAAAAAAACAAAACAATTTTGTTGTTATTTTTAACACCTAGTTTCTTTTATTGTTGTTTTTGTTGGTACCTACGATGGTTCATATTTCACTTACTCTGTACTACATTGTTTGCTTTAGCCCCATATATGTACACGTGTGAAATATATTTATATACGTATTTTATACATTCATATTATATTCGCTCGCAGGATATTATGGACAATGAATTGTATGCATGCATATGCATGTTTATACTGCATAATAAAACTTCAAATATACTGTTGTGTATGCGTATTAATAATTCACATGTATTTGGTGAAGAATATAATACCATATTTCTTTTTTTTTTTTCATATATATAAATACTTTTATTTTATACAACATATAGTGCAGGACACTTTTTTGTTGCCTTTTAGCTTTAGTGTTGCCTGAAGAGAAATCTGCACTTTTGAAGGCTTATTACAAGAAGGCTTACTAAAAAATTCATATCGCTTTTTCAGTTTTTCGTAAAAAGTGGTACAATATTCGAAACTGTATCAATTTCCATTTGATTTAAACCTCAAATGTATTTATTACACAACTCGGCAATGTGTTTGCACAGACTTGCGATCGTGACATTTTTGGAGTTGTTTAAGCTCACTATTTTTTTTTTTTTTTGGCTCACTGCTCTTTTTATTATCTATTTTTTTTCGGTCAGGTTCCATAAAAAATTAAAAAAAAAATAATTGTATTAAAGGTATAAAATTAATTGTTGCGTATACTCACCAACAACTGCTTTTTTTGCTTTTACATTTAAGCACTTATATTTCGCCATTTGGCGCTTTTGACCTTGGGATTTCAAAGCTCTATTTTTGGTAACGTGTTACTTTGCTGGAGGCGTAGGATAAAAATGACTGGAAATTAGTAAAAGTCTTATGTTCATACCAATTTTTGCTTAAAAATTTGGATCTTAATTCGGTATAAGGATTTAAATTGAAAAGCAAAACTTTTGCCTTAATATATAGCCATATCTAATAAAAAAAAAAAAAGCATATTACACATATATGGAAAAATATATGTATTCATATCTGAACATACACATGGCATATATGAACCATTATATGGACAAATATATGAAATATATTACCATATATTGCCATTATTATATTATCATATTTGAACTTTTTCTTTAAATGTATTTGTCCATATATGCTTTCATACATGATATATACACTCAGAATATTATGTAGTTAACTGTTGTAGTTTAATAAAAAAGTTTTCCCCACCATTTAAAAATAAAGGAACATACATTTATTTTTCAAAGAAATATCTATATTAACTTTTTTATACATTTATTCGAAATAATTTACTATCATTTACCATTTTTTTCAGTTTCATTTATTTTTTTCATTTGTTTGAAAAATTTACCCACAAAACGGAATTTTGTGGTTTATTTGTGTCCGTAACAGTTATTACAAATTTAAATTTGTTTGCTGTCTGTTTCAAAAGAAAAAAAATATTCAAAAAATTTCAATTTGTTTTTTATTTAAATTGGTTGTAAAGGGTGTCCCAATAAGAACGCAATTTTTAAATTTTAAATAAAACACAGATATTTAAAAAAAAATCGTGAAACTTTTTTATATCGTAAAGTAGACAGAATGAGGTTATGTATGGAACAATATATCGTGCAGATGGCCGCCGCGGCTTTGCTGGCATGCACGCGATCTTTTAATGAAATTTTCAATGACCGTTTTGCATGAATGCTGCGGTATTTCATTAATGCAGCGTCCAATTTCCTCTTTTAAGGCTTGAGTCGTCGTCGGCTTATTCGCGTAAACCATCGACTTCAAAAAACCCCAAAGAAAAAAATCTAATGGTGTTAAATCGCACGATCTAGGCGGCCAATTCTGATCTCCAAAACGCGAAATAACACGACCGGGAAATGACTGATGCAGCAATTGAATTGTTTCTCTGGCTGTATGACATGTGGCGCCGTCTTGTTGGAACCACATGCCCTCCACATTCATTTTTTCAATTCTAGGCAAGAAAAAACTGGTTATCATTTCACGATACCGAACACCATTGACTGTTTGCGGTTGACCTGCCTCATTTTCATAAAAAAAAGGTCCAATGATTCCTCCAGCCCAAAAACCACACCACACAGTGACACGTTGAGGATGCATTTGCTTCTCATGAATCACTAGAGGATTTTCCTCACCCCAAATGCGACAATTCTGCCTATTGACGAAGCCATCAAGATGAAAATGGGCCTCGTCACTGAAGATGATTTTATCGGCAAAATCAGCATTTTCATGTTGTCTCTCCAATACCCAATTAACGAACTCCCTTCGCTGTCCATGGTCAGCTGGCTTCAGTTCCTGAGTCAATTGAACTTTGTATGCATGAAGATGCAAATCTTTCGTCAAAGTTCGCTGCAAAGTGGATTTGGAGACATCAATTTGCTGAGTTCGGTGTCGAATTGAGGTGGATGAAGTTTGAGCGACATCATCACGTACAGCTGCGACATTTTCGGTCGATCGACCTGGTGGATGGGGCGTTGTTGTCTTTACATCACTAACAGACACAGTTTCGGCAAATTTATCCATTTTCGGTCGATCGACCTGGTCGATGGCGCGTTGTTGTCTTTACATCACTAACAGACCCAGTTTCTGCAAATTTATCCATTAATCTCTTTACAGTTGACTCTTTAGGAGCATTATTGTGACCCCAAATTGATCGCAATTTGCGAACTGTAGCCGCAAAACTTTCACCATTTTGGTAAAACAATTTCACAATGAGAATGCGTTGTTCATTTGTGTAGCGCTCCATTTTTACTAACCTCGTACCTTCTACTAGCAAACAATAACAATTGTTCAAATGTCAAACAATGACACTTCGAATGTTGCCAGATTTAAAATAACGTGGTCATGATGGGAATCGAACCTGGTAACTCTCGTTGCCAGCCAAGAACACTAGATAATGAGCTGTCGACCCGTATAATATTTGATTGCTTTGAACGTAAATGAATAGTTGCGCTTCGTGTTTTCATTCATGATGTCGAAACGTACATATATTATTATTTTCCTTACAAGCAAAAAACACAAAGTAATGAGTCTAGAAATAGATTTAAAAATATTTTTATTATTACATTACGTTTATAAGTCATGCAATACGTTAACAATGATCGGTAACTCATTACTTTATGCTTGCAAATAATGCAAACGGTAACGAGCTATCACTACAAGGTAATGCATGAGAATATTACACCTATTAGCAAAGTTTTGCTGGGGTAATTACAAAAATGGAATGTGGAAAGTGTTTAATAAAATACACAGAATTTTATAAATTTTTAAAGAGCGATTAAAAGTGAACTGAGTTTTTCGTTTAATTGAACTAGTTCTCTCTTTGCTATAAAAATTAACAAAGAAATAAAAAGATTTTGTGACGGAGTACGGATTTTAACTCCTGAAACCTGACCTTATCAACAACTTTCAGCCAAAGCAGCTACTAACGAAACAGTCTAACTATACAAAAGAGCCATTGGCAAAGGCGCATTTCAGAAACGTTACGAAACGCCAAACATTTGGTAAAAATTGCATTGCATTTAAAAGAAAAGGCTTTCAAAGGTATAACATTAGATATCTTTAAGTTTCTATTTAAAAATTAATTCATAATTTTCTAACGCACTGTAAGTACATGTGTTTTTTTTAATTTTTTTTTTAATCTAATTATTTCCTTTTACTGACAAAAAAAAAAAAAAAAGAAATACCATAAATTCAACATTTAGTTCTATATTTCTATTGTTTTTATTATATTTATTTTTATATATATTTTTTTTTCATTTAAAATTAAAATGGTGAACAATTTTCAATTATCACGCGAAGTAAACAAAAAAAAATATATAACGAAATTATAAACGAAGCACTAGTAAAAATCAACAAACAACTATTTATTCATGAATTTTAAATTGAATATTTCTATATTTATTATACAGTAGTACAAATACATACATGAGTAGGTGCCCATGTGCAATCATACACGCAGAGAAAGAAAGGTGTATCATTTACAAAAATTAGGTTAAAAGTTGTCAACTACAAACATTTAATGACAAATTTGTCCAGAAGCTTGGAAAATTTTATTTAATTCTTCGAAAGAGTAAAGGAAATTGAATTTATTAAGCGCTAAATATATTGTGCATTTTCATATTATGATTTCACGTTTCTCCCGAATATTATCATCAGTAGAATTTCAATGATATTATTTGTTTATTTAATGACCAAACTGAATTGGATATGCAATTTTTTCAGTTTGGTTATCAAAAAACCTAAGAATATCCTCCATAATTATGCTTTCGTCTTAACGAAATATATAGACTATATTTATTTATTATACAACCTAAAGATTTTCGCCTTTAAAATTTCTAACAGGATATTTTGGCATTTTATATTTATTTTATTTTTCTGCCTGTATAAATGGCAGTGTGTCAGTAGTGTATGCTTTGTAGGTATATGTGTTATGAGTGTTAAAAGCGATTTCGTACGTTTATTTATATACAAATTCTACTGTGTTAAGTTGTATTCAGTCGTTTGTGTTAGTGAATGCTTCGCGCTACTCTATATTTAATTTTGTTTGAAAAGCATTTCTAACTCATCTAAAAAAAAAATTCACACTATTTCAGACATATAGTAAAAATAGTTTGAGTAAAAGTTTCCATACATACGCAAATAAACATTTATGTTTCATATAGTGTAGGTTGTGTATGTTTGAATATTTGCTATATATGTATTTTTTAAATTCCATCATAATTTAACACAACAGTCCTGGAAATATTTTATAAAGCTCGAAATTTAGTTTAAATTAAAATTCTGAATTTACAGAAATGTAAAGTCGATCCTGTACAAAAAATAAAAAATCTAGTATCACATCAATTGAATTTCCGAATTTAAAACCTTTCTGAATTTTAAACCTTTTATGTGCAAGGCTGTTAACCTTTAAAGCGTTTTTTAAAAGTTTATAGTTTTTTATTAAATAATACACTCTAATTAATTTCTGCTGAAATTTACCCAACTTATAGTAGAAAACTGTTCTATAAAATGGGTAAATTCACTGTGTGCATAAATGAAAGAAATACACACATTATGTGTATGTGTAAACACAAAATAATTAAAATTACATTGAAAAAGAGTAAAAGTGAAATGAAATATTGAAATTAAAGAGTAAATTTACCAAATTTACGTGTAAATTTACACATAAAGAAACACATTTTACGTGTAAATCTACACATAAAATGCATAAAAATCTATTGAAAATGCATAAAAATCCCCTAAAAATGCATGTATGGTTAATTCATAAAAAATTTGAAAAATGCCGAAATAAAGTTTTTTTCAACAGGGACGCTACAAAAGTAGAGCGACAGGGACAGCAAACGACGCCATATTTCTTAACGCTCTTTTGACATTTCTCTTTAGTAAGGTTTGCCATTTCATGGTGGAAGGATATACGAGCCAACAGCGAGTCGAAATTATTAAAATTTACTACCAAAATTCGGAGTCAGTGGCCTCAACGTTAAGAGTGCTACGTCCAATTTACATAAAACTTTGCCCATTTTATAGTATTAATTTTACAAGCATTTTTTAGAGTGTAGGCTAACATAGAAAAAAATGTATTTTTTTTCAAGGGCGATAAAATGATTATATCGGTCATACAATTTTTCGATACCATTTAAATGGTACAATTTGTCTTTAGCCTCAGTTTCGGCGATTACTTCTTCATCGGCGCCAAAATTCTTTCCAGCGAGCATTCTCTTGATGTCGAAAAACAGAAAAAAAATCGCTGGGGGCCAGTTTTGGAGAATACGGTGGATGCGGAAACAATTCGAAGCCCGTTTCATATAATTTTCCCATCGTTTTCATTGACTTGTAACACGGTGCATTGTCTTGATGAATTAGCACTTTCATCTTCTTCAACTGGGGCAGTTTTTCCGCGATTTCGTCCTTCAAACGCTCCAATAACGCTATGTAAAAGTCGCTGATGATGGTTTTTCCCTCTTCAAGATAGTCGATTAATATTATACCATGTGCATCCCAAAATAGTGATGCCATAACCTCAGCAGCCGACCGTTGCGTGTTTCCACTCTTTGGAGTTGGTTCATCACGTGCAGTCACCTCGGCTGACTGTCGATTGGACTCTGGTGTGAAAAGATGAAGCCATGTCACATATCGACGTATACATTCGGGTATATTACGTTTAATCAAACACAGCTCAGAATCATCAATTCGTTATTGTTTTTGGTTGATTGTGAACTCACGCGACACCCACTTTGCACAGAGCTTTCGCATAGCGAAATATTCATTCATAATATGTCCTACATGTTCATTTGATATCTTTAGAGCAGTGATCGGCACTCAGGGGCCGAACACAATCGGCAATTTACACGTACACTACACTAATGTCAAAAAATCTCACATGTTAGAGCACAAAAAGTACAAGTATTTTATTCAGTAGTACCAAAAAGTATATAATTCTCAAGCGTATGTTTCTCTCTCACGAACTTTTTAGTACTCTCTTAGAACGCGAACATAGTTTGGCGGCAACAAAGGTGAGTTTTTGTCGGCAACTTTTAGTAGTGTTTAGCGGTGCTGCCATATAACCAATTTTAACTATTTTTTGCAGTTTTGTGGGATGCTAGAGATTTTTCAGATTATTTCATAAAAAAAATGTTTTTTTTTTTATTTTATTCATGTATTTTTTCAGATTTTTCATATAAAAATATAATATTTGTTCAACATACTATTTATTTTTAATAAAATTAGACATGTCTAATAAAGTAAAAAAATACAACAAAAATTTGCAATTGTGTTAAAAAATAGTTACGAATTCAAACACAACATTGTGACATGTGGCAGCACTGCATACACCAAATTTAATATTTTTCAACACTTTAGCAACTTTGAAAATGTTGCCGCTGAACTCTGTACCATGTTGAATTTCTGGTAGAGTGTGAAAAACACTCTATAGTAAATTATATACTTTTTGGTAGTACGCTAACTTTCAACAGAGCAAATGTATGCCGCTTTGTTGAAGAAATAAAGTAGACTCTAAAAATTTGTTTTTTTATTATAGGTATTTTTTTATTGTATGTATTTATTTTATTTTTCGTTTACATTTTAAATTAAAAATGTGAAATGTTTTGATTGCTTTGTATGCAATCAAAAAATTATTATTATCATTATGAATTATTTTTATTTTTGATAATAGAGAAAACAAAAACATGAACTATTTTAATTCAATTTTATTTATCGATTTATCCATTTATTAATTTATTCATTCATTTATCTAAAAAGATAAAATAATTTCTTACGGTGTAAAATACCAATACGTTCATATTCTCTCTTTCTGCCGACCACTGCTTTAGAGTCTTAGATATCTCGATCAACTTCACTTTACGGTCATTCAATATTATTTTGTGGACTTTTTTGATGTTTTCGTCGATAACAGCCTCTTTGAGGCGTCCACTGCGTGCATAGTCCTCGGAGCTCTTTTCGCCTCGTTTAAACTTAGCAAACCACTTCTCAACGGTTGATTTTCTTGGTGCAGAGTCCGAATAATGTTTATCAAGCAAGCCTTGGCTTCAATAGTGTTTTTTTTTTTTTTTTTTGCTAAAAAGCAATGCTTTATTAACACACGAAATTCTTTTTTATCCATTGTTTTCAAACAACAAAAGTTACTTCACTCAAAATACTATATCTTACAAACTAATAGTCCGACAGCTGTCAAATTTATACACGTGTCTTTCGAGGATTAGTAGCGCCATCTATGGGTCACCCTACGAACTTTTTAGCCAAACGTTATTCACTGTTTGATAATAATATTTGCCTAATATATTTAAAAACCTTTTACTCATTAATATAGAAAAATAAAATAATCAAATTAACCCTTTTATACACTTGAAGAAACTATTTCAAACGTTTTTCAGTTTACTATGCAAATATTTTTTTTAACACACAGTGTATTTAAGGGTTTAAAAAAAATTCTGGTCATTTTGATCCGAAGTGTAGTTAAGGGTTAACCTAGATTTTTTTTTTAATCTAAAATAGTTAAACTATGTTTTATAAAATCCATTAAAACTAACAAAATATTTCCATATATTTGCATGAAAAAAAAATCCAAATATCTAAAAATTACTGCATTAAAGGGTTAATACATTTTTAACTAAAGGAATTAAACTGAAGCTTAATTCACGAATTGTTAGAATTACATCAACTATAAATTTAATAATTCAAATTTAAAATTTCAACTTACTTTGTTATAAACACTTGTTTTAATATAAGTTGTTTTAAAGAAATTTTTTTGGACTCCATTTCTTTAATATAATATTCGGGCCCAAAGTAAAAACAAAATATAAAATAAAATCTGCATATATGACAGTAGGAAATCAACTTTAAATGAAAAAGAATTAAATTAAATGCTTGAAAAAAATGCAAACTTTCAAAACAAAACACATTTTTCTAACAAACTAAATGTGAAAAATTAAACTCCAGGCTGACTGGCCGCAAATCGTTGCATACAAAATAGAAAAAAAAAAAGAAAATTTTTCTGTTACAAACAAAAAATATAAAATTATTGTATATGAGTGCTGCTTGCTTGTATCTGAGTTATAGTTTAGGTATTTTATTGTTTTTTTTTGTTTTTTTTATTTTTTTATTTTTTTTTGTATCCTTTTACTACAGGCTGCTTTACATATGATGAATTTCATTTAAAAATCGAGATAAAACTGAAATTTTGAACCCGACCACCTCAGATATCGATGAAATTTTGTTTAAAGCAAAATTTGATCAATACAAACAAACTCTCATTTTTAGAAATGACTGTTTTGCGATTTTTTGGGCGTGGCACAGTGGGAAAGTTTTCGAAAAAACGCGAAAATAGTCGAAAAGTGCTCCATTTAAACTACAATAACTCAGAATCGGCTGAACCGATTTACATGATCTTGGTATCATTAAAAAGATATTTTAACAGGCTTTATGACACGTTTTTTAATTCTGAGAATCATAAAAAAGTCATCAATGTTTTTTCCAAAGAATTTTTCAGACAAAAATAATAATAATAATTTTACGACATATTAATTAATTTTCCTGGGACAATGTTTATTTATTTTACCTGTAAATATAAAATGTAAGGGCAATTACTAGAAGTGACACTACTTAATAAATTATATAAAAAAAACTAAAAAAGAACCCATTTTTATTTTTTGATATGGTATAGGTGAAGGATAAACCTTTTTAAAAAAAATAATACACTGTAAAAAAACCCCTGATCTTTTTGGATTTTTCGTTAGTTAAAATTTTCTTTTTGTTATAAATTTTTTACAGTGTAATTTTAATTATTTTTTTTAAACGTGTCATAAAGCCTGTTAAAATATCTTTTTAATGATACCAAGATCATGTAAATCGGTTCAGCCGATTCTGAGTTATTTTAGTTTAAATGGAGCTCTTTTCGACCATTTTCGCGTTTTTTCGAAAACTCCCAGTGTGCCACGCCCAAAAAATCGAAAAAAAGTCATTTCTAAAAATGAGAGTTTGTTTGTATTGATCAAATTTAGCTATGAACAAAATTTCATCGATATCTGAGGGAGTCGGGTTCAATGCATCTCGATTTTAACATGAAATTCATCATATACCACATGCACTCGTCGTTATTCATTTTGACTAAACTACAACACCAACAACAACAACAAAAGTTTGTTTTAAAACTATACATCAGTATTTGCATACATACAAAGTTATTCCATATTAAAATAAAAAAGTAAAAATGTAAAAATTCATATTTATGAAATAAGTAATTTTCACCATACAACATGATTTTGAATTTTTATGAAACAAATTTATTCACATAAAAGTATTTGTATGGATGTGTGTGTGTGTGTGTGTTCAAAACATTAGTAAATTTTTACCAGAAAAAAAAGTGGCCATAGCTTTGGGTAGAGATAATATATAAGAGTAGGCTTAAATGGTTATAACTAAACAAAGTGTAAACTAACAAAAAAGGATTAATTTTATGTGTTGTTATCAGAGATTCGAAAAAGTTTTGATTACTGTATTTTTTTAATTAAAATTTTTTTTTTATTTGTTACACTACATGTTTTCTGTATCTTTGAGCTTTAATCAATACTTTAATTGATGTTGGAATATTTGATTTTTCACATATTTAAGTATCTTTGTTTAAAATAAGTGTAATCTTAATATCCCAGCAAAACTACAGATTACCAAATAATCAGTAAAGTAATACATGGACCCTTAGGCATTACTTTCCCCCTTACTTAATTGATGCATTTTGTAAGCGTATTAAGATAATGTAAGGATTAATTACCTTAGAAGTGGTTATTATTATGGTTACAAGGATGAGAAATGTAATGTGACTAAAAATTAATTTTCATAAAAAGAAATTGTAAACAAAAATAATTACAAATATTATTTTATTAAATATAACGCGCTGGGAATCGAACCTTGAATCTCTAGTTGCCAGCCGACAACTCTAACCACCCCGTTGGAAATGGAACTGTCACAGTACTTCTCCATTGGGACCGCAGGGGTCCAATTACGGCATTCGTGATCGTAATTTTTCTATCGAAATCATTTTTTTATTTCTTAAAATAAAACATTTTAAGAAAATTTTGTACTTCGATCCTATATTGGAAATAAAAGAAAAAGTTGGTATTTTGTTGTTTGTTTTTAAATGAAGAATCAATTCAAATTCATAGAAATATATTTTTTAACTATTCGAATCAGTCATTTAAAAAAATATATAAAAAATACAGACTTTCAGTAGAAGCTGATATTTTCTGTTAAATGTTAAATTTTATGTTTTCTGTTTCTAAAAATAGAAATTCTAATAATTCCTTTTTGTTTTTTTTTTTTTATCAAAATGGTTTGTTTAAATACAAAATTATTTTAATAAAAATTACAGAAAATTATTCAAATATACATGCACAACAGAGAGCTGCATTTGCTGATTGCGAAACGTTCATACGCAATCAACACAAGAATAAATATGTGTTCGCGTTCAACGCTGAATATACTCCAACACACATATTTGTTGATGATTTTAAACCAATCAAACGACGTGCAAATTGTTGTGTCACTGATTTATAATCATCGGTCGTTGTTGTACCATTGATTTTATTCTGTTCATTCGAGCCAACAATAATTATTTTGATGTAGAATAAATCATAAAAAACAACAAACAACGCGTACGAGTATTTTCATAATTAAAACAAAATAGTTTCTTATATATAAAAAGGGGGTGGTTTGGTAGAAACACATTTCATAAATGTTATATGTATATTAGGGTGGGTCTAAAATACGTTTTTTAGAATTTTTATTAGGAATACCAAAAATATTGTTCTTTGTGAATTTTTTTTTTTTTTAATTAGGGTCGACATCCGGTTAAAGTTAAATATTGCATAATTTTCCAATCAAAACAGATGAAAAAAAAAAATTAGACAATATTTAAATTTTTCCGGATTAGGCAAGCCTGAGATATCGACCAAAATTTTTTTCCCAAAAAATATTTATATTTCACAAAGAAGAATATTTTTATTACTAATAAAAATTCTAAAAAAGCGGATTTAAGTCCCACCCTAATGTAAACAATATCATTTATGAAATGTGTTTCTATTTTCTTTTAATTATGAATACACACATACGCGTTGTTTGTTGTTTTTTCTGACGCGACATATGATTCAAACTGATCCGAATTACGCGTTCAGTAACATGATGCTGATTTTATTCTACAGTGAATTTTGTTGAATTATAAAATGTGAACAAGAATTTTTGTGTATGATTAAATCAAGAAAAAAGTTGATTTTGCAGTTCTCTGATACACACATGGAAAATTAAAAATATATACATCTGTATGTGTTGTGTTTTGTCATTACATACAGGGTGGGCCATTAAAAATTTCAAATTTGAAGCGGCTTTAATAAAAAGTACTGATTATTTTTTCAAATTTCTGGTTTTATTGGAAAGGTTGAACTTTGTCATTTAAGAATGGAACACAATATCATTAATATGACTACCAACACTTGCTCCGCAGTACCTCATCCGATCAACCCAATTTTTCAGTACATTTTCGATTGTTTCGCCTCGAATCTCTTCAATGACAACTTCAATTTTATGTTCAATTGTCTGTGGATGGTTTGCGTAACATTTATCCTTAATGGCTCCCCACAGAAAATAATCCAAAGGGCTTAAGTCACAGCTCCGAAGCGGCCAATTGACATCATGGTCGAGCATGGCACGGTTACGCTCAGCGTTGACGGTAACTTGAAACAATCTAATGGGCGTCAGTAAAGCTCGATCACGGAGCATTCTGCTTACAAGACGAGCTATTGTTTCCGCCGCATATTAGCTGGCATATACAAGATGGAGCAATAAGTATCACCAAGAAACGAAGAAATTTAAAAATTTTAATTTTGTTTAAGATACGACGTTAAGTCAAACAAGAAATAACTTAGAGTACAACCTAAAAAATGAAATTTATTTATTTATTTTATTTATATTAATGATAAAATTACAAATTATATCCTAATTCCCTAACAGAGCACTTGCAACAAAGGCTATCGGGTCGTTGTAGCGAAAACAGACCAGAGCCTCTGGTGGAAATTAAACCCACGACCCCCGCACTGATAAGCTAGCACGCTACCAACTAACCTACCAGGGCGCTCAACAAGATCAACAATAATTACAAAACAGATAATTAAATTTGCCTCTTTATAAATTAATTAATTGCAGACAGATTAGAAAGATCTAAGTTCTCCCAAGTATATTTCTACCATTTCACTGGCATGTGCTGGCTCTGTCCTGTTTTCACCAGGCACGGGCAGAGTTATTTTTTGGATCGGTGGTCTTTTAACATCGGTTTTAGACATTTTAACATCGGTTTTATTTCACCATCCTCGGGGTAGGTACTTTGAGACCGGTCATGTTTTCACCAGTCACGGGACAGATGCTCAAACGTCAACTGACCCCTTTTTCGCACATGGTGACTTTTCAGCGACGTAAAAAAATTGTTTGAAGTGCAAACAATTTTTGTGGTGGAAAAAATTTTTGAGATAAAAAAATTTTAGTAGTGAAAAAAAAATTTTTTTTTGATAAAAAAAATATATTTTTTTGTGATAAAACATTTTTATACCCTCCACCATATATGGCGAGGGTATATATCAGTTTGTCATTCCGTTTGTAACATGTCGAAATATAGGTTTAAGACCTTAATAAAGTATATATATATTCGTGATCCTTATGCAATTTTAAGTCGATTTAGCGATGTCCGTCTGTCTGTCTGTCCGTCTGTCTGTTGAAATGGCGATCACGACGCGAAGACGCAAGCGGGGGTGTCTATTTTTACCCGGATTATTGAACATCCTCCCGAGCAGTTTGATATTTAAAATGAGCAAAATCGGTTCAGCGGTTCAAAAGTTATGAGTGAAAATGTGAAGGTACCTCTAAATTTTCCATACAAATTTGTACAATTTTTCTGTATCTATTTTTTTTTATTTTTCTGTTAAATATGTAAAAATGTAATTAAGTCTTCTTTTTGTTCGATTGCATTTATTGTCTTACATAGTATGAGAATAATAACATTCTTAGAGCTATATGTGTGTTACTCTGATAACTAAGTTAACGTAAAAATCAACAATGTTAAAGTCGCTAACAGAGCAGACCTCTGTAAATAACATTGTTAAAACTAAATAAATAACATTACTAAAACTAAATAACAAAAGTTCGTTACATAAATTGACAAAATATATTCATATTACAGTTCATGCAAAATTTAGTATATACGTATATCATCTTCAGCCCCTATGGTGGAGGGTATTCAAAGATTCGGCACAGCCGAATTTAGCCCTTTTTTACTTGTTTTAATTCATCTTATTTTGATATCTTGTCCTCTTGATTTTGTAATTTCAATATTTTATCTAACCTTTTTCTTTTCTTATTAAAAACTAATATATTCTTCGTTTTTTACAAAAATATTATTTATTTTTCAATATTTCGCTACTACACTCAAAAAAAAAGTTAGTAGAAAAATTTGTAAACGGTTTTCAATCCCACTCTACTATTTTTGTACTGATTTATAGTAAAAAATTATTATTTAGCAAATCTTTTTGCTATTTACATTTTACAAATTACAGAATTTTTACAGAATATTTACAAATTTTTGTTGTTAATTTCAGAAATCATTTTACAAATTTTTGAAAACCGATTTGCTAAAATTAGCAAATATTTTACTAATTTTAAAAAAGTGGATATTGAAGGAAATGTTATTTCGGAAGTGAAGATACCGACTCATGTCTTAAAAGATGACATCCACTTAAAATAGCACTAAAAAGGTTTTTTAGTTCTAAAAATCCGCCATAAAAAAAATTAACCTTAAAAGTAAAAAAAAAAAAAAAATTACCAAAATATTTTTCAAAACAGAAATTACCAAATTTAAACAAAATGATTAATTCGTTTTTTAAAAAATATAATCAAAATTTTTCATGCTCGATAGGAAAAATAAATTCAAAGCTTTTTACTAATATTAATAATATTTAGTAATTTTTTTTGCTGATTTAAGCAAACAGATTTTAAATTCCACTTTACAAAAAGTCTACTAAATTTTAGTAGCGGCTACTAATTTTTCTACTAATTTCATTGTACTACACGTCAGCAGACATGTGTTGCTAAGATTAGCAAAAAATACCGCTGGGCTCAAATTAGCAGAATTTCCCGTAATAACAGCAAAATTTTCAGTTGCCATTACAGACTTTTTTTGGTGAGTGTATATTGTGTAGCATCTTCAGGAAATAATTATTATGACAAATTATAAACCAAATGAGTTTTGAAAAAATTAAAAAAAAAATATTATTTCCAGAAGATGCTAAACAATAAAGTAGCGAAATATTAAAAAATATATAATTTTTTTTTGTAAAAAAAGAAACTTCAGCTCAAAGAATAAATTAGTTATTAATGATAAAACAAACGTATAAATATAAAATATTTTTCACTTCTAAGCGACTGGTAAAAAACTATGAGTCGCTACTATGAATTTGTACTAAAATAGACAGACATACGGATATCGCTATATTGGCTTAATTAATTTCATAAGCATCACAAATATATTTATATATTTTATGGGTCTTAGACCTATACTTCCTTACGTTACATATGGAATGAAAAACCATATATGGTGAAGGGTATAAAAACTTAAAAAATGTACTTTTTATCATTTCAATTTTAAGTTTCAATATGCTTAACTAGTTCGCTTCCATCCTCTAAAAAATTCCAACATATTTTGTTTAAGAAAACTATTAGTTTGCATATACGTTTCTGTAAAAATCATATGGTTTGTTATCACATTAACATTGGTATCGTGACCGCCGCCACCACTACCACCACGACCACCAACAGGAGTGTGGTCATAACTTGCATTTGTACATGCAATATATGTTTGTACGTCGGAACGCAATTATGAGTATGAGCAATCGGGGTGGCACTTATTTTTAGCATATAATTTTTAAGTGCATATTTTTTTTAAACAAGCTTCATAAGTTGCGTATGAGTAATATTAATATGTAACAAAAAAAAACACTCATACGCCACCTACACCATATATGGTTTGGGTATATAACAATTTAAATTTTTCTTTCTTCAAATGTTTGTAAATTGATATTGTTCTTATAACAATTCCCTAAGAATAAAAAACGGTGTTACAAAAAATTCCTTGTATTTACAAATTCCATTGTTGGTGCCTTTTAAAAAAGTTTTTTTTTTGTTTGTATTCAATGATTCAATGATTTTTGAAAGATATTTTTTCCGTGTAGAGACAAATAAAATTTATTTTTTTTTATCAAACTTTTAGTTTAAATACAAATGTTCAATTATTTTAGAATTTGCAATGTGTTTCTATGAAAAAACAGTATAGACAAGTGTAGTAAAAGTATTTGAAAGCAAACAATTAAATAGAAAATTGCAAAAACTAAATGCCATACTATCGTACATATGAAAATATATATACAGGTTGGTTGAAAAGTTCCTGCGCTTACCAAGAGATGGCACTGCTAGCTCCAAACTTTTTTTTCTCAAGTTGGTATAACTGTCCTGAGAACACATGCAAAGTTGCAAGTCATTCTGTCAATTCTTTCTTCGTTTACAAGCCATTTGAAGTTGACGTGTCATTGATTTTTTTTAATATGAAAAAAATTTAATATCGTGCAGTCATTAGATTCTTTGTTTTGAAGGGTTTAAAAGCAAAGGAAATTTATGAACAATTGTTATAAGTGTATAAGGAGTCCTCACCTTCAAAACGAACCGTTGAATTATGGGCTGGTGAATTTAAACGTGGTCGTACCAGCCTTAAAGACGATCCACGCGAAGGACGATCAAAAACTGCTACCACAGCAGAAATCATTGAGCAGGTACATAATATGGTTAGTGAAGATCCAAGTTTGACTAAGCGTGAAATTGCTAATACCATAGGCATCTCAGACGAACGAATACTCCATATTTTACATGAAGAATTACGTATGAATAAACTGTTTGGAAAGTTAGTGCCGCACACATTAACAATTCAACAAAAACTGGATCGAAAACAAATTTCTCAGCGTAATTTGGAGCGTTTTAAGCCGAATAACACTGACTTGTTGCGTCGTTTTATAACTATGGATGAGACTTGGATCTACCACCATGATCCTAAATTGAAACAAGAACGTTTACAGTGGACTGAAGCTGGTTGTTCAGCTCCAAAGCAGGTGAAGTCACAACGATTAGCAAAGAAGGTTATGGCAACAGTTTTTTAGGATGCAAAAGGAATTTTGTAGATTGATTATCTTAAGAAAGGTAAAACAATCATCTCTAAATATTTTTGCAGCCTTTTCGATCAGCTGGATGAAAAAATTCGTGAGAAAAGACCTGGTTTAAAGAAGAAAAAAATCATTTTTCATCAAGACAATGCACCTGCTCACAAAAGTGTTTTGACGATGGCTAAATTCAAAGAATTAAAATACGAATTGCTTGAACATCCACCGTATTCACCAGATTTGGCTCCCAGTGACTACTATCTCTTCAGAAATCTCAAAGAATTCCTTCGTGGAAAGCATTTTTCGTCGAATGAAGAGGCCATAACAGCCATAGACGGTTATTTTGCAGAGCTTCCGTAAAACCATTATAAGGGTGGGATAAAATTTTTGGAAGATCATTGGAACAAGTGTATTGAGCTTCTAGGAGATTATATTGAATAAAAAAATATATTTCGTAACTAAAACAGTATTCTTTCATTTCGAGCGCAGAAACTTTTCAACCAACCTGTATATACAAACTTGTATGGGAAAAATTTAAATTTTTAGACTTTTTAATATTTGTATGATGTTTGATACATGCATGATACTTACAATATACAATCATATATGAACGATGCCCTAGAGGAATGAGTCATGTGTTTCTTTACTATTCCCTATTGCAATAGTTTTTCAAAGTTATTTTTTTACAACAAAAAAAAATATATGCTATTTTGTTAAAATAGTTTTTAAACCAAAATATTATTAAATATATAACGTGAATAGGTAAAATAAAGTCGTATTTTAGGACTCTCTTAAAACACATGTCTTATAACACATTCTTATTTTAAATATATACTTTGTTAAAGAGTATTGTAATAATATTCACCATACTGTTGTTTTCCATATCTATGAGGCTTTCCAAACTAACTGCTCAGCTCAAAAAATTTAGAATTTATCAATGGAAAAGTTACTGTGTTTTTTTGCCCGGAATATAATTTCAAAAGTGAACAAAGTGTGCGTGGTTGAATATTGACAAATTTAATGCTCATTTTTATTATATTTTTTATAATTTAATGTAATTTGGGAAATACTAGAAATTTTACCTCATCAATAAAGCTTTTTAGGGGCTATTTGGAAAAAATATTTTTTTTTATAAAATTGAGAAGAAGTTCTACATTTTTAGTGTAATAGATAGCTCAACACACAGAAAAAGAAAGTGACAAGCGAATTAAAAATTTTATTTTGGTTGCGATAACCACTATTCAAATGTGATTGCTGAATATTTTGGGTGTTCCAACCAAGACTCATTTGTGGAAATTAATATTCAGTTATATCAACCGATTTCAGTCATAGAAACCGAATTTCAATTGGAAATTGACAAAATGTTTCTCTGTGTGAATTAATGTTATAATCGGCCTTTTTATTCCATTCATCATGTGTTGCTGTGTCAAACGGAATGACACAGAAAATTAGCAAAATCGATCAGTGCAGCGGCTAATAAGTTATAAGTAAACATGTGAAGGTACACTCACAGTATATTTTCCCTTAACGACTGCAGTACATTTAAAAAGTAATACGTAGAGTTTGTTTTTAAATGAAGAATCAATTGAAATTCATAGAAATATATTTTTTAACTATTCAAATCAGTCATTCAAAAAACAAACTCTGAAAATTTACAGACATTCAGTAGGAGTTAATATTTTCTGTGAAATGTAAAATTTTTTGCTTTCAGTTTCTAAAAATAAAAATTCATATATGTTCCTTTTTTTGTACCAAAATTGTTTGTTTATATACAAAAGTATTTCAATAAAAATTACAAGAATATACACATATCCATTGAAAATAAAAATATAAAAATCTGTGTGTGTTGTGTTTTGTAAACTTACATACAAATAAAAAAAAAATCAATTTGAAAAACAAACCACAAAAATCGTTTTTTCTACTTTTTGTCAGTTAAAAATTTATGATTATTTTAAACGATTTTCGATTGCTTTTACTACTATTAAACAATGATTGAAAATAAACAACAAAATAGGCTGAATATAATAAAAGTTCAGTAGTCCTCATTTTGATTGTAATTTCGATTAATTTTATATGTGTTTTAGATTATTTTTAACGAAATAATATTGTGAGTCTAAATTGTCCATACAATTGGTACATATTCATAGTAGGATCTGGTAAAAAAAATTGATGAAAAATATTTTATATTCACCTCAGATTTTTCGTCACTAAGATTTTTTTCACCAAAAAAAAATTGTTTTTTACCTAACATTTTTTGTTCACCAGAAAAATTGTTTTTCACCACAAATTTTTTTTCACCTCCATAATTTTACTCAATTGTTTTTGACCTAAAAACATTTTTTTTATCACTAAAATTTTTTTTCACCAAAAAAATTGTTTTTCACCACAAATTGCGTTTTTCCGACAAAAAATTTTTAATCTCCATAATTTTACTCGGATTTTTTTAACTTAAAACATTTTCTTCATTACTAAAATTTTTTCACCACAAAAATTGTTTTTCACCACAAAAATTGTTTTTCACCACAAAAATTGTTTTTCACCTCAAAATTTTTTTCACCTCCATAATTTTACTTTTAATTTTTTTTTTAATTATTTGTAACAAACACACAGTGTTTGTACAAATAATTGTAAGGTTTGTACTATAATACATTTTTTGATACTATTAGAGCATTCCTTTAGTTCTATTGGTGATAGTCACTCATTTTCTCCTTGTTTAATTTTTTACAACTTTTTATGAGAAAAGGTGTGTGCTATAGTATATTTTGTGCCACCATTTTAGAACCTCAAATGTATAGGGTGTGTTTTTAGTGGCGTCGAACTTTTATTGAAAATAAAATACATAAATTGTTACGAAATGATTTTTTTTTTTAATTTTTATTTGATAGCTTATGTGGAATTTAGTATTAAAAAAACAATTTTGAAATCATATGCAACGCAACCACCTTTTTTTAAGCGCATTCGGAAGGTCCAATTTTAAATTATTCATCATAATAAAATTACCTTTCCCTAATGATTTTGCAGATAATACAGGTTGGTTGAAAAGTTCCTGCGCTCACCAAGAGATGGCACTGCTAGCTCCAAACTTTTTTTCTCAAGTTGGTATAACTGTCTTGAGAACACATGCAAAGTTGCAAGTCATTCTGTCAATTCTTTCTTTGATTTTTTTTAATATGGAAAAAATTGAATATCGTGCAGTCATTAGATTCTTTGTTTAGAAGGGTTTAAAAGCAAAGGAAATTTATGAACAATTGTTAGAAGTGTATAAGGAGTCCTCACCTTCAAAACGAACCGTTGAATTTTGGGCTGGTGAATTTAAACGTGGTCGTACCAGCCTTAAAGACGATCCACGCGAAGTTTGACTAAGCGTGAAATTGCTAATGGCATAGGCATCTCAGACGAACGAGTACTCCATATTTTACATGAAGAATTACGTATGAAAAACTGTTTGGAAAGTTAGTGCCGCGTGACACGTCAACTTGAAATGGCTTGTAAACAAAGAAAGAATTGACAGAATGACTTGCAACTTTGCATGTGTTCTCAGGACAGTTATACTAACTTGAGAAAAAAAAAGTTTGGAGCTAGCAGTGCCATCTCTTGGTGAGCGCAGGAACTTTTCAACCAACCTGTATATTGATGAAATATTTGAGATAGACAATATTCAACGAAAAATTTCTTCAAAACGAAGCCGAGCAACACGCTAAAATTTTCCAAATTGATGAAAAAACATCTGGGCAATTTTTTTTTATTAATCATTATTAAGGCTTAAAAATTAAAACTAGTTAAGAGTTTTTTTTTAATTGCCCTTAAAAACCCTATTCAATAAAATTTTTAGAATTCTCTAAATTCCATTAAATCATAATAAAAAATATATTAAAAATATGCGCTAAGTTTGACAATATTTAACCACGTTTAATTCGCCCACTTTTTGTGAAAATTAAAAATTTCTGTTTTAATATTTATTTGGATTATATAAGGCAATAATAATAATAATAAGTTTGACTTTGTTACGATATACTTTTTCCTGTTGCTGGTCAATTGTTAGAGAAAACTACATATATAACAATTTTATGCAGTTTTTATATATTTGGATAATACAAATAAAAAAAATCTTTTGGGCTGCTTTTGTTAGTTAGATTTTCGACTAAAACTTACAAACCAGCACTACATACAGGCATGTTCGTGTCCATGTAGTTACACATACTACATAAACAATATAATTTTTTTTTGCTTTTTTGTTTTAACTATGATGATGGTAAAGATAAATTTTTACAAAATAACAAAAACAAAAATTATGAAAAAAACAAAAGAACTCTTTTTTAAAAAACATAAAAACATCATAAAAATATAACTTGTATTACAATAAGCGCAAAAAAAAATTATAGTAGACAGTGGGTTATGAAACTGTCAATAAAGTTTATGTCTAAATTGCATTGACCGCATTTGTGTGTGTGTGTGTTCTTTTTATATCGAACCAAATTTTGAACAATTTTAATTTAATCCAGAAATCAGGATTATATTAAATATTGTGACAGTTTGTAGACTTTTTGACATTTGAAAAAATGTAAAATAGTTTTGAAAGAGCTGCAGAACAGAATCAATTAAGTAAATCAAATTTTCTATGATTATAATCAAATAGAAATGTGCATTTTCTGGTTAAAATACAGTGCAAATCACTTGAATAAGGAATTGATAATTTCAGAGATTGTACAAATATGGGAGTTGTTAAAATGACAAAATTTTAACTTACAAATAAAAAAAGGCTTAAATCTTTGATACAGATACTGTCAAACACTTTAGAAATGAAATTATGCAGGTGAAAAATTTTTTTGAATACGGAAACAAATTTTGTGGCTGGAAAAAAATTTTGAGGTAAAATTTTTTTATTTTTTGGTGAACAAAATTTTAGTTTTGAAAAAAATTTTTTGAGCTGAAAACAATTGAGGTGAATATAAAATATTATTCAATTATAAAGGACTGTTTAAAAAGCAAGAGAAAATATTTTACTTGCCCGTCGCTACTATGAAATTGTACTAAAATACACCAATTTGTATGGAAAATTTAGAGATACCTTCACATTTTCACTCATAACTTTTTAATCTCTGAACCGATTTTGCTCATTTTCAATACCAAACTGCATCCCCGCTTGCGTCTTCAACAGACAGACATGTTACAAATGGAATGACAATCTGATATATACCCTCACCATTTATGGTGGAGGTAGAGTTTCCAATTATATTCGTCCCTGCCGGTTAATCGGTTATTCCAAAAATGAAGAAAATTGATTAGTCGGTTATTCGGGTCGATTAATCGAAAAAATTTGGCAAAATAAATATAGTTCTTTCATCTATAAGAACACAAAGAGCTGTTTTTTGCTGAAATATCAAGTTAAGTCTATTACGTTGGTTTCTAAAGTGTTTGTTTAGGACAATTCAAAGCATCCTGAAATTTTTTTAGAGAATCATGCCTTATACTCTTGGGTTTTTCAAGACGACTCTTTAAAAAGAGGATGTTTTCGATAAAGTTGGTTTTTATTTTCTTTATATGACACTGTCTAGAATAAAAAAATGCCTAAATAAACAAGAGTTGCCTTCAAAATAATTCAGTAACAAATTCTTAAAAATATGGTATGAATATTTTCTGCGAAATTCTCAAACAAATAAAAATCAGGCATATTCTTGACAAGTTCTGAATGATTTTTCTGTGTTTGTACAATTATGAATTCAAATAAGCGAATTCTTAAATATTTTTGACTAAACCAATTAATTCTACTGAAGTTCCTACTACATCAAAATTTGTTGATAAATCAAATTAGAACAAAATTCCATGTTATTTTTTAGTTTTTGTAAATTTTTTCATAGAATTTTAAATGAAGAAAATACAGTTTTTGAATCTAAAGCAATTTTATATTATTTTATAACATAAGTAACGTCATAGTGCTTATTAGGAATATACCAATTCACGAGTGTCATTTCTAAGAAGAAAAAAATATATACATATTTTAATAGGTTTTTTGTTGAAGCTTTTCTTAGAGGCTTTAGTTTTTCTAAAACTTCGCGTTCTGATGAGATCTTTAGTCAACTCGAATTAAACGTATACGGAGGTTAAAAGCTCTATTTCAATTTTTTGGGCATGAAAATATAGTTTAATATTATTTAAATGAATTGAAACAAAAATAAAATTTGTCTATCATATATCCTATGCTTTGATTCAGTAGGTTTGAAAATAATTTGATTGTATTTTACTTATGTTTTTTTCTACGATTTTCTTGTCAAAGCTGAGAAAATTAGAAAGTTTTAAGAAAAATAACAGAAAAATTCATATTAAAAATTAAACCGGTTAATCGACCTCTTTTAATTGATTATTCGGGTCGAATAATTATTTAAGTTTTAAATTATTTGTTTCGACATTAACCGGAATAGAGGCGATTAATCGTGGAATCGGTTAATCGATTAACCGAATTGGAAACACCAGGTGGAGGGTATAAAAATGCAGCAACAAATTAACGTACGCAGAGAAAACAGATTCATCGTGACAGCCGAATTTCTTGCTAACTGTATATTTTGGTTGCAGAAACCGAATTAATTAGTTGTCCCAACCAAATGTTTTCCTGATACAATTTAAATATTTGGTTTTAACCGAAATTCTGTTACATTAACCGAATTTTGGTTGCGACAAGCCAATATATCGGTGGCTTCAACCAAAACATTCGATTGAGAAGAAATTTGGTTATGACAATGAATCTGCATTCGTTGTGTATATTTTCTCTGAAGCGAAGCCGATAAACTTTTGAAAACATTTTGAACCGATTGAAAAACAGCTGAACTATTTTTTTTTTAAATAAAACAAAAAAATTGGCCAATTTTCATATAAATCGAGTTATTTATAAAAACTAAAAATTCAAAACTAATTCTGAACTTTAAAAAATTCTTTATTTTTTTTTTCAAATTGCCCTTAGTCCAATTTTCAGTATTGCCCAAATTCTTTTAAATTATAATAAATAAAATTTATAAAATGTTTAACTCCGCCTATTTCTCCCACTTTTATTTAGAAAAATTTAAAAGGTTACTTTCAGTTTTATTCGTACTTATATACTGTTGTAATCTACCTTCCAAGGGCTTTCATTTGACACAACATTGATTTTAATTTCTGAGAGGATTTCTGTACGGAATTTTCGAATTTAATTTTGACTTCACATTCGTAATGTGTAAGATTTAATGTGTTGTGATCATAATAGTTATATTTAATTTTTTTTTGTATTTTAATTTAAAATAATAGAACAAGTACAATTTGAAACTTCAATGTAACTTTTTGGGTTTTTTATTTTTGGCAGACCATTTTTTTATAATTAATATACATATTTATATTCAAAATTAGACAATAACTGAATGTAAATGTATGTGTTGCCGTGGCTAGATATACAGCCTGATAGTTGTAGGGTTCTGAGTTTAAATCACACAAAATATAATTTTTTTTAATAAATTATTTTATTGATTAAAATTTATTTTCTGTTGCAGCCTGCAATGTTATTTTTAAACAAAAATATTTAAATATCAAATCTGAAAAATATTAAAGTTTAAAATTTGGCTAAAGCAAATTAAATATAGTTTAGTCTAAAGCATAAAATAAAATAACAGAAAATACCATTTAAAAGAAATGATTTTTTCATTCAAAAACCGGTCTACTTACTTTTTATTTAAATAAAATTGTTTTTAACTTCTTTAATTTTTGAGCTTAAGGTTGTTTTTTTTATAAATAAAAAGATTATTTATTTTTAAATATTTTTATTTATTTATACATTTTTATTTATAAAAAACCAACATTAAGCTCAAAAATTTCATAAAAAATAAAAATAATTTAAACGGTAAAGTAAAAATAATTTAAATGGCTTTTGTTATTTATTTTTAAATGTTGTTTAAACAATTGACACATCAGTAATAAACAAATTTTTTACCTACCAATTAGGTAAAAAATAATTGATATACAAAATGTATACTCACACAGTCTATAGACACATTTTGTGTGAATTACCATATGTGTGTGTGTTTATGAAGTTCTTGTAATTTGAATGGAAATACTTTTGTATATAAACAAACAATTTAAAAAGAAAATATATTGCAATTTTTTGAATATTTTATTATTTTTTTTTTCAAACAGCAAACAAAATTAAAATTTGTAATATTTATAACGGAAACAAGTACACTCACCAAAAAAGTCTGTAATGGCAACTGAAAATTTTATTTTGAGCCCAGCGGCATTTTTTTTTGCTAATTTTAGCAACACATATCTGCTGACGTGAAGTACAATGAAATTTGTAGAAAAAATTAGCTGCCGCTACTAAATTTTGTTAAAAGGAATTTAAAATCTACTTGCTAAAATCAGCAAAAAAAATGTACTAAATATTTTTAATATTAGTACAAAATTTCAAATTTATTTTTTTTATCGAGCATCAACGTTTTTTTATTTTATTTTTTTTTTTTCAAAATATATTTTTGACAAAATTAAAAAAAAAAAAATCAGCGGCTTAAAAATTGTTAAAACAAACGAAATTATCATTTTGTTTTAATTTGGCAATTTCTGTTTTGAAAAATATTTTTAGTCAAATATATTAGTCATAACTTTTAAGGTAAAATTACAATTACTTTTAGGGCTGATTTTTAGAACTAAAAAAGCTTTTTAGTGTTTTTTAAAGTGGATGTCCTATTTTAAGTCATGAGTCAGTATCTTCACTTCCGATCCCTTTTTTAATCTATGTAATTTTATGCTAATTTTAGTAACTCAGTTTTCAAAAATTTTTAAAATAATTTCTAAAATAAGCAACAAAAATTTGTAAAAATTCTGTAATTTGTAAAATGTAAATAGCAAAAAGGTTTGCTAGGTAATAATTTTCTTACTAAAAATCAGTACAAAAATATTAAAGTGGGACTGAAAACCGTTTACAAATTGTTATACTAATTTTTTTCTGAGTGTAAACCACAAATTTCCGTTTCGTGGGTAAATTATAAAATTTCACACAAATGAAAAAAAAAAAATAAAATAATAAATGAAACTGAAAAAATCGGTAATTAACAGTAAATCATTTTGAACAAATGTATAAAAAAGTTAAAATAAATATTTCTTTGAAAATTTAATTTATGTACCCTTATTCTTAAATGGAACGGAAAAGTTTTCTTTTTTATTAAACTACAAATAGTAAACTACATAATATTCTAAGTGAATCCTTTTTCTGTGAGTATGGAAGGTCTCATAAGAGGATATCTTTTAAGTGTATCCTGCTAGTATTTTGTGAGTCCATCGATATAAATTTTAATTTATTTAAAGATTAAAAGTTACAGTGGCCGATAAAAGTCTACGTGCGACCTTTATTTTCGCAACTTGGGACTTTAAGACCATAATAATCAAAGTAATGATACAGTTATGTTTTAAATGCCATTTTATTAATATAACATTAAAATAAGAAATAAATTATAAACTTAAAAATAAAGATGGACAAAAGTCTACATACGATATTTACATTAACACAAAACTGTGTTCATGTATTTTAAATACATGAAAGACCCATATCTCAACATCCAATTTTTTTAAAATTCTGAAAAAAATATATGTTAAAATTTAAGGCCTCTTTACATTTGTGGAAAATTTTAAGGTGGAGACTCATTTGGTTCCTGAGTTATGAAGGAAAACGTGGTTGTATGGTTTAGAAGTTATGGGCGACTTTGTATGGACACTTTTTCGATATTTTGACGTTTTTACCAATTTTCATGACGTCATATTTCGAAAACCGAAAGGGTTTGGGGTCGAAAGGTTAATGGTTTAATAAACACTACCCATTTACAATATTTGTGGCGAATTTCATTAAAATCAGAGATGACAAATCCGAAGATGACAGTTTTCTGTGCGGTTTGACATGGAATGACCCAGTAGCGACTGGCAAGTAAAATATTTTCACTTGTTTTTTCACCAGTCGCTTAGAATCAAAAATCGTTTATATTCACCGCAAATATTTTTGACTTAAACAAATTTTTTTCACTACTAATTTTTTTTTTACCACAAAATATTTTTTTCTCCTTAAAAAATTTTTTTTACCTCAAAATATTTTCCGACCATAAAACTTGTATTCATATTCAAAAAAGTTTTTCACCTCAAGACATTTTTGTCACCTCCATAATTTTACTTCTTAAGTTTTTTTTTACATTTTTTGTATCAAAAATAGTGAAGGACATTTGTTTTAGGATATTGGTGGAGAGTTTTTAAAGATTCGGCACAGACGAATTAAAACCTTTTTTACTTGTTTTTATTTGGATTTTTTTTAATGTGTTTAATTGGAAAGTTTTTTCTTTAAAAATTTACGATAATTTAACTTTAGACTTCTTCTGGTTTCTAAGAGATTACTCACAACTGTGCTGACAACGACAAATCCTTTTTCATTCATTTTGTATGGGAGGAAAAATGTCGTCATATCGGCCGGTGATTTTTCGTCGTAATAGAGTCTATTCAGTATTTTCGCAACGACACACACGGTGTTGCCACATTTCTAGCTGAATTATGGATACCTGCCAGAGCGGAATTGCAAACATTCGTATCAGAGTTGGAAAACTTCGTACTTATTGTTTCTGACTGCAAAATTATAGTGAAATAAAAAAAAAAAACATAAATTATTTCATAAAAATATAAATCAAATTCTTGTTTTGCTTTCCCTTTTTTTAATCTTTAAAAAAATGTTACCTGTCAATTGTCGCTTAATATAGATAGCTCGCGACAACATTTGTTGTCGTCAATCGACAATCAATCAAAAATCTCTAAACCGTAACCTGTACATATAGTAAACTATGTTAGCTGTAGAAATAATTAAACTTATTAAATAAAAATATTACATAAAAGCCAACCTTGCGCATTAGAGGGTTAACTAATTTATAATTCAACCAAAACTTCATATGATCTATTTTACATTTCTATTCACAATACATACAATTGGTATACAAATTTTTGATTGATTTAACATCAAGATGGGAAATTGGTAAAAAAAAAAATTTAAATAAAAAAGAAAAAAAAAAATATTACAAATAAAATTTTAATTATTCTACCCACCGTGCCTTAAGGGCAGTCATGATTTTAAGAACAAAATAGAGGATAAAAACATTAAAAACAAATCGTGATAACGCCGACAAAAAACTCATATATCAAATGCTCATACAATGATTTATGTATTTTAAAGCTGATTTTATTTTTAACTTTGGTTGTAAGTATATGTGTGTGTGTGTGAAAGTTAGTATGTAGCACAATATATAATAGTTGTGGAAGTGGTAGTAAATATGCAATTCAAAATATTAAAATAGTTTTCATTAAGCCAAAACCAAATCACACAACAAAAATTTAAAAAATCAACCAAAAAAAATAATGTATAAAAACTCAATCCGTTATATTTTTTTAATATCTATTTTCATAAAAAAATACACCATTCAACCAACATACAGATGTCATGCAGTCAGCTCGTGGTGTACACAAATTGGAAATTTCTTCATTGGTTAGCGAAGAATTACAATCGGCCATACAATTAAAAACTGCAGCAGTTGTCCTAAAACCAAATGAAGTTAAAATATCACCTTTGAGTTCGACACGTGATGTCATACCCGAGGGTAGACAAATTTATCAAAATCTCCTAACATACACCCTGAATGTAAGCAAACCCATGGAGGTGGCCATCTATGCACCCATTTTTAACTCCGTCCTCTATGAGTCGGAATACGAGTCCCAGCTGTGGATGATATTCGATGCTAACAAACATATGGTGGCGTGTGGTGATGCCAATTCTCATACCTTCTATACGAAATTGGATAAGGGTGAATATACAATACGTCTGCAAGTACGCCATGAGAAACGTGACTTGTTGGAGAAAATTAATGAGGCCAATATGATTGCATTGTTTAAACTGCCTAATAGTTTAAATCTTGAAGTTTATGATCATTATAACCAATCGGTGATAATGGGTCGTAAGTTCAATTATTGTACGGTTAAACAAGATTGTCCCAAAGTGTTGTACGTGTCTCCTTTGACACAAGAAAAACTAACAAAAGCCAATTTACCCAATGGCTGTGCTTGGCTGGGTGGCAATATTAGTTTAGCCAAAGATGATTTGGGACGCAAAGCAGATGTACAAGAGTTTACATACATTTTAAGTCCTGCGGAGGCGAGTAAAAAGAATGGTGGCAATAATGGTGGTGGTGCATCAAATTCTGCTGCATCTAATGCTGCTATGTCTGCGGCTAATGCTAAATCTAAAAATACAGCTGCTGCTGCGGCTGGAAATGGTGGTGCTACAAATACTGGAGATAATGCTACTCAGGGTTCACCTAAGAAAGCCAAAGCATCAGTAGATGAATATGCCGAAGGTTTACGTGATTTTCAATGTACAATGTTAAATAAATGTGGTAAGTAGAAAAACTAAATCATAGCATAGAATTAATTATAAAGCTAGTAAAAAGATTAAAGTCAGCCATGCCGACTAAATGATAACCCTTTACTAAGTATAATTTGGGCCAAAGTTCGGGAAATTAAAAAAAAAAATCCCGACAAGGGTTTTGATTCTTTTTTTTAAGACTCGGCGGAAAATATAGAGATAAATCTAAATCAAATTGCCAAAGAAGTGAATTTAAACAAATATCGGAGCTCGGCTTATATGGAGACTAGGTAAAAATTGTTAACAAAAATTCTGTCTCACAGAAGAAGGCATTCCGTGGACATATTATCATTCAAATATAAGCAAATTTCTTGATCAAAGTGGAAAATTTTTTTGTTCGAAATTTTCGCAAAATACGCCACTCCAAATTTAATTTTGATTTCATATTCGTAATGTACACCCAAAAAAAAAAAAATCGATTTGATAAGTCGCGATCCTAATAATTTTGTAAATTTTTAATGTAAAACGAAGGACCCTGTAAACCGGGTGAACAAACTACCAAATTGTTAGCCACCCATGATGCCATGATGACAAATGGTGCGACTACATAAAAATTCTGAGCCGAGCCCACGATTTACAAAAACATTTAGCAGCTAGCAAGGGTTGTAGCGCAAGTACAGTGATTGTGATATGAATGTATACATGTTTGAATTATTACAACCATGCTACAGGTTAAGTTTTTTTTAAATCGGCTAAGAATTTCGTGGTCTCGACAAAGAATTTTTTTTGTAGTCGCACCATTTGGCATCATGGCATCATGGGTGGCTAAAAATTTGGTAGTTTGTTCATCCTGGCTTATAGGGTCCCTGGTAAAACGGCCTGCCCAAACCGCTGGACCTAGGAAGTGTAGTGTAAATACAATGGGAAAGGGCAAAAAATGGAAAATTCTCCCTCTTGACGGAGTGTCAAAACCGCTGCCTTGGAATTTGAAATTAAGTATTTATGTATGTTTCATCTCCACTCAGACGGGATTTTTGAAAATAGCTAAGAGGGATTTTTTAAAAATATTACGGGGTGAGCAAAAAATGGGAAAGTTCTCCCCCTTGACGGCCTTGACCTAGACATCCTCTTAGATGGGATTTCTAAAAATTCCTACGGGAAGGGGCAAAAATAAGAAACGCGCAATTTGAAACATGTGTTACCTGGAGTATGACCTTAATCATTGATAAGGTACATTTCAGAATTTTGGCCAGTGACAAGCTAAGGTCCGATCAATCATCTGGGGACTCTGGACAATACCTGGCTTTAGCGCGGGCATTATTTATGTACGCTAACAACGTGGCAGACTTCGAGGCTTGCTCGTATCTTTTCTTTATGCTGGAAGGCTGCAAATGTTTATCCAATTCCCAAAAAGGATGCGACTAATAACCCTGGGAATTTCCTTCCAATTGCAATTTGCTCTGTGCTCTCGAAGGTGGTGGAGAGCATGGTTAACTACCATCCTGTTAGTTATCTGGAAACCAACTCCAGTCAGTCTGGCTTTCGTAGGACTTGTTCTTCAAATGACCTGTTGGCGTTCCTTTCCTTACGTTGGAATCGGTCCACTAACAGGTTGCGTGAGAGTAAAGTGGTTACTTTATTCAATTCCCAGGCGTTCGATTGTGTGTACATATATCAAAGTTAATTGCTTTTGGGTTCGGTAATGACTTCACAAGATAAATGTATTTCTATAGATGGGGTCTTATACAATGACTTTCAGTTAGATGCAGGGCTACACATAGTTCTGCTTCCCTTTTTCTATCTTTTATTTTTATTTTATTAGAATTATATAATACAATAAATTATATTATAAAAAAAGAGGGAAATGGTACTAGCAGCTAAGGCCTTCGACTTTCTTTTTATTTTTATTAACGACTTTCTTGTACAGACTAGCAATCCTATACTTTTGCAACAGCATTCAACATTAATTTTCCTTTGAACGAGGGCTAAGCCTTGTGGTGAAAGATTAGAAATGACACACTCAATGGGGTCGTTTGAACAGGGTCGATTGTAATGCCGGCAAGACCTAATGTTTTATGTTGACCCATAAGGCCGTGAAGTCAATATTGTCTTCTGTATCGTTATTGAAGATTTAAATCCTTTTGCCGTTCTGGGCATGCGAATTCAAAGTGATGTCCTTTGGACAAATTACATCATTCAGCTGTCGAAATAAGAAGAAATACTTTACTCAGTCGGATCTCCTCACAATATATACCAGCTGCATCCGACTGAAAATGGAATACAACCCCCATATATGGCCAGCTGCTTCAAAGGATATGTTGGGGCTTTTGGACCATGTGCAAAGTAGGACATTGGTTTGTGTAACTCTTTTGGTTTGGGAACTCATCTTGAGGGCTTGAGTTTCTGTTTATTCCACTCGGTTATCAATCAGATCTCATCGGTTTTAGTCTATAATCCCGTAAAGCGCACAAAGAATTACAGAGAGAATTCGTTCGTATTCGCAAAGCCAAAAATCATATGGTTTAAAAATAGATTTTGCAAAATAAAAATTTTAAAAATTTCATTTGTGTTGTAATCCTTATGCCTGCAAGAAGTCTGTGTAAAAATCTTGTCGCCTGCTTCGCCCACATTTTGAAAAAAAATTTAAAAAGTTATTGCAATAAATACTGTAAGTCAAGGGTGCCCAAGCCCTATGCGCTTGATGCTCATTTGTTTTTGTAAAAGCGCTTAGCATAGAGCACTCAGCAATACACATAGAGCACTCAGCAATAGCAATACGAAATACACAAACAACTTTGCCTTATTAGTTTTTTTTGTCGTTATTCACTGTATACACGCAAATGCAAAGCAACTACACTTTCGTATGCTTTGCTGGTAAACATTGACGACAGCGGTCATCAATGTAGATTTTGTTTTTGTTTAACGTATGATATGAAATATTTTTTTTTATTTTTTTCTTTGTATGTATTGGTTTTTACAATAAAAAATATTGAATAACATTTAGTTATTCTTTAAATGTATTGGTGTTTACTCTTCCATAAGGAACTTTTGGGCACCCCTGCACTTTTTCATGGCAGTTAACATGGAAAGCCTCATATATATAGGGTGTCTCAGCAACAGTGCACTTTTTAAATTTTCACAAATACGTGTGCATTCTTACTGAGACAACCGGTAGATAAAATATGAATTTAAATGTCCACAAATACGAATCTGAAGTCATAATTTAAATTTTTGTAAATAATGGGTACAATAAGACGTAAATTCATTAAAGAAATCTCGTGGTCCTCGAATTTGTTTGTCATTTGTTGATCATTTTTTGAATTTTACTGAATTTTTATGTTGAGTGCACAAATTATTAAATTAAATTATTTTTTTATTTGAGCGTAATTGCAATCTAAACAATCGCCATTTATTAAACTGTTTAAATATAGTTCCTTTTAAAAAAATGTTTAACATTTTAAACATAAACAACTTTAAGACCTCATTTTCATGACTTTAATTGCATTAAATTTATTGCAGTTTCCTGCATTTTAGGGTGTGTCGAATGTGTTATGGCTGCCAAACAGACACTTGTGTTTTTTTCTGATTATTTTTTTATATTATTTTTTTTTGTTTATTTTCAATTTGTAGATAAAAAAACAACAAAAAAAAAACAAAAAATTGGCGGAAATATAAAAACCGCAAAGTGCCAAGTTAATTAAATTCTTATTAATTTTATTTGTTCATTTTTTTATTTTTCTGATTGTCGTAGTTGTTGGTTTTAATCTTTTTCCACTTGAATAATCCCATCGAAAATTGGTTTATTCCACATAATTTCACAACTTGTTCTGGATTTTTTTTTTAATTTTTTCAACAGAAAACAATTTATAGATTCATGTTTTCATTTGCATTTTTTCGTGCTGTAATTTACCCTTCCATTTAAAGTCATTTCTGATTTCTTTTTTTTTTCCATATTTTCTCTTCCAAACAATAAATGCAGAACTTGAAAAAGCGGAAAAAATCTATGAAGATATAATTGCTGTACATCCCAAACATTTGGCTGCTCATTTACTGCTCATACAAAACATTGAATCATCATCTGAATTGAAGGCTCAATATCCGTTTACATTTGCCAAGTCATTAAAAGCAAACAACAATAATGCAACAACAACAACAACAGCAGCAGCAGCAGCAACAACTACAACAGGAACAGTAGAGGATACAACATCCTCCTCAACAGCATCATCATCATCATCACCATCGCCGTCTGGCGGTGGTAGTGGTACGACAGAGGATAAACAAAAGGAAGATAAACAAAAATTGCGCAATGCTCTCGAACGCATTGTTTTGTTGGCGGACAATGTCATTAGGGATACTGATAAAGATGCATTGTTGGCATACTATGGCATTAAATGTGATGCTCGTCCTGATGCTGCAAAGATTAAAACGTAAGTTTATTTTTGCTTTAATTTTACGGATTTTCATTTCGGTTTTGGTATTTCTTTTTTTTTTCATTTTTGTTTTTTATTGTGTGCATTATAATCATTTTATTTGTCAGGATATCTGACAATGTGTAGGTAAAGGTTTGTTTGTACAGTGTCAACCAAAACATAGTAAACAGAAATATCATGTTTATTCTTTTAAGTGCAGTTACCGTATCTTCCTCTGAATTAAGAAATCGTGCGAAGTTTTCGACGTAGGCATATCCAAGACTGCCCAATAAATATTTAGCGCAGATATTTGCAACAGAAGTTGGGAAACTCGCTTGATTAAAGTTAATTGACTTTATTAATCTTCATTGTTTAAATATACATTTTCTTGCGAGTTAAAAGATAAACTTTATGAAGAAAAATAACAAGGTGATGCCGATAGCGATCCGACATAACATGAACATGCAAAATGTCGGCGTTAGCAAAATATTTGTTGACAGCGCCAAAATATTTTTGTGGTAGCTACTTAACGTTAATTTTCATCTGACTTTGAGTTTTATGGTTTTTTTAGTGTTACCAACCATCAATTCTGTAAACATTTATAGGTAGAACAACCGATAATTCTGTACATTTTATCTTTTTGAGGAAATAAGATCTAGTGTAATGGTTAGCGCTTTGGACTGTTACACAGAACGATGCTGGTTCGATTCTAAGCGACGGCAACATAATTTTCGCAAAATAACTTGGCCGCTCCGAAAAAAAATGAACTAAAAAGCTTCAACAATTTCGCCAACTTTCCATCAGATGACGCGCAACATCTGTTCACCTTTCCAGTGTTGTCAGTTTTTTTAAAGGCTTTATCCCCAAATATTGATTTTTCATCCCCAAAAACCCCCAAGTTGTTATCTTCTGGTCCCCAAAAATCCTTAAATTTTTTTTTAACCAATTTAATTTTTTTTTTAAATTAATTTAAAATAAAACATTTCTTTGTAATATAAATCATTTGCAGCGGTAATTTGTAAATTAAAATTTATTTTATTTGATAAAGAGAACGAATTATTTTAATTCAATTTTTTTCGAATGAGATACTAAATTTTGATGGAGATTTTGATGGTTGATAGGAAATTTCAAATCCAAATTATGTGAAAAAAAATTTTTTTTTTTCGCCGAACATCTTCGCATATTTTTATATAGCTCGTGGTCGAACTAAAATTTGTCCGCAATACGCATGATTTCTTACGGTATAATTGGCTAGAAATAAGTTAACGCAACCTCCTATCTCAAAAACTACTACTTTTCAGAAGAGACAAAAAAAAAAGTTTTACAATAAACTCGTGACATTTTTTAACCATTTTTTTTTTATTTAAAAACTAATAATGAATTTAAAATTAAAATAAAAAAAAACAAGTTAAAAGGCTGTGCTGAATCTGTTTTTGATACAAAAAAATATAAAATCTTTAGAAGTAAAATTACGGAGGTGAAAAAAGTTTTTCGAGGTGAAAAACTTTTTTAAATGTGAAAACAAATTTGGTGGTGGAAACAAAATTGAGGTGAAAAAACTTTTTGAGGTGGAAAAAATTTTTTGTGGTGAATAACAATATACATATAATTCAATTATAAGGGACTGGTTAAAAAACAAGAGCAAATATTTTATTTGCCAACCGCTACTATAAATTTGAAAAGTACTCAATACTTGAAAAAAATCAATCAAGACTTCTAGAGTTATATTTTTCTGTATTTGGTCCGAAAAATATTATAAAAAGGTAACCCTGTTACATTAAATGAAAAAGTATTGAGTAGTATCAAATTAATAATTAAAAGTATTGAGGAGTATCGAATATTCAAAAGTATGCACATTTTATAACTCTGCGCACTGTTATCACCAATTCTAAAATATTATCTGGCTTGAAAAAATTTATAAAAATTAAATGAAAAAATATTGTTAATATTTTATTCCCTTAAATTTTATTTTCATCCCCAAAAAATTCCCAGATCTCCAAACAGAAACTTTAATCCACATTCAAGAAAAAAAATCCCCAATTTGAGTATAAATCTCCTAAACTGCATCTTTCCTCTTAAATCCAAAAGAATAAACATTATATATTTGTCTAATATATTTTGGCCGACACTGTACATATAACTGCATGTGTATATGCACGAAAAGGGAATAATAATTACTTGTGTTTGACCGAAGTATTGTATTTTAGGAGTTGTTTCTTTTTTGTCAAAACAAAAACCGATTTAGGCACAAAATTAACCGATTGTTTTTTTTTTTTTTTTTTTTTTTTGAACGAAACAAAGTGATGAGTTTCTGGAAAAGTACAATATAACAATCATGATTTAAAAAAAAATGGGATTTTTTTCACGTTTATAGACAGATATTGCAAAATAAGTAAGAATGAACTTTTTAATTTTAAAATAAAAACACGTATTTTTGAGATAGTTGTGATTTTTTTTATTGGATTGTAAATAAGACATGCCATGATTAAGTATGGAATAAAATATCCGTCAAATGGCCCCCACGGCTCTGATGACAGGTCATTGCTCTTTGTGGAGGTCTTTTGACAAAATTCGATACGTAGTGCTTCGTGAAATTTGAATTTGTTGAGAACACTGTCGACTGGATTTTTTTTGGGTTTTTGGCGACAGCAGCAATGTTTTCAAGAGACCGATCGGTACGTTGACGCACAGGAGTCTTACTGTCCATAACCGACCACTCTTCGGATGGTTGACACATTAGGTGCACTTTTTCGACTGAAAATTCTTCGAAGTTTCCGATGTTTTTTTTCGTAAAGCGCTCCATTTTTAATAATCGTATTAAACATATATGACAGCTGCCAAATTTTGGAGTTGACAATTGCTTAAAACAATGACTCTAAATATAACAAGTGCACTGTATCTGAGACACCCTATACAACCAAAAGGCCCAAAAACTAAAAAAAAATATTTGAAGGATTTTTCTTGAGAAGACAAGAAATTTTCTGTGTAAATATACATATAAACATTACGAAAAAAAAATAAAAAAAAATCAGTTTTGGTGAATCTTAACTGTATATAACCCCTTACTAGAAAATTGTGATTGCGCTGAATTTTAGATATTTGAGCTAATCTCATATTTAGTGGATATAAAAGGCCGCAGAGAAAAAGGTGTTAAAACGCTTTTTAAACACCAAAGTACAAAAAAAAAATAACCCACTTCTACTACCCAGCAAAACCACACATTACCAAATAATGGATAAAGTAATGTATAGCCATAGGGGCCGATGGATTACTTTACACCTTACTTTATTGATGAATTTTATAGGCGATGAGCCTCAAAGTAATGTATATACCCATTACTTTAGAGGTGATAATGTAAGGGGTTACTAATATGGTTACGAGAATGGAAAAAGTAATGTGTCATAAATTGATTTTTAAAAAGAGTAATTTTTTTTTAAAAAATTATTACAAATATTTTATTTAAAATTTTTGTAATTAAAAATAATGTGGTCAAGATGGGAATCGAACCTGGGAACTCTGGTTGCCAGCCAAGAACTCTACCTACTGGCCTATCGACGCATATAGTATTTGATTGCTTTAAACTTAAATGAATTGTTGCGCTTCGTTTTTTCGCTAGTGTTATCAAAACAAACATACATTACCCTTTTGCTTACAAAAAAACACAAAGTAATGTGTTTAAAAATAGATTTTCAAAAATATTTCAATTATTACTTTACATTTATAAATCATATATTACGTAATCAATAATGAGTAACTTATTACTTTATGCTTGCAAATAATGAGAAAGGTAACGAGCTATCATTACAAGGTAACGCATGAGAATATTGCACCCATTACCAAAGTTTTACTGGGTAATTGAAGTATAATGATTTATGGCAAATTTGCTGCTTAACTTTAGAGCCGATGTATATATTGCTTTTTTTGGAGTGATTATAGCAGAGCTGTCGGAAGTTTAGATATTATGGGCACCCTGTTTTAATATAGGACCCGTTTCAGGTTGTTTTAATTTTACTATTGCGGTTATAAAATGTTTTAGAGTTAATTGTTTGTACTAAAGTCGATTAATATCAACAATTTTTTGGCCGGTTATAGAGAATTGTTGAACTTTCAGCACACCTTTCAATTCACCTTGTTTGAACTTTGATTGCACTACAGGGTATCAAATTAGACCATTTAAGCTGTAAAGATGCTTTCGAAGCTATTAACTTTTACAAATATTAATCAATACCAAATTTAGAAGAATACAATATAACATAAAAATAATTATACAGCAAAACAACGAAATCGATAAAAATGCACAAAACGAAATATCGACTTTGATACCCTGTAACTCATACAGCGTTCAAACAGGATGCTTTAAAATAATTTTAAAATTTTTTGTATTTGAGTTCTTATAGAAGTTAAAAAGAAAAGTAAGGAAAAACTTGATTACCCAAGAAACACTTTTATGGACTCTCCGACACGTACGGATTCATGAATCCGGCTTCTATTGTGCGTTTACGGTCCGAAAATACTTTCCCGTCAAAACTTCTACATAAACGGAACATAAACGGACCGTATAATTGAATTTTCGAAAACAATACGTTTTAACTCCGTTTTGTTGAATCCGTTTCTGTACCGTTAAATACGGACCACCGTTTTTTATCGGTTTTTCTTCCGTTTCTTTTGGATTTGTTTTGTTATCCAAAATATCCATTAGGTAAATATTTATGAAATTTAAAACAAGGTTTACGATGGTGTGTGCAAATTTATGCAGATTTGAAAATAAATATATTGCCGGTCAGTTTATAATAGATTTCGTGCCGAAAACGGCACGTGAACGGAACGTATTGTTTGTTGGGTAGTATTTTAAAAGTTTGTCAATCAAAAACTGAAATATGTAATAAATTTAGTGTTAAGGATTATTAATATTTTTTCTAATTGGGTATTAAATAAAAGGTATTTCAATCAGTGGAGACATGCACAATACTGATACAAATTTTCACATTGTTTATTAAAACACCATACCATACCAAGGGTTCAAATCAAAAACAAAAAAAAAAATTATATCGTATCAATGTCAAATTTACCGTATTTATTGTACTATATGATATTAACAAAGCATGAAACCTTTTGAATTTTTCCAAAAAGTAGGCGTGATTTAATTTTGCCAAATATATCATTTAATTTTAAAATTTAAAATTATAATTTAATGGAATTTTAGATGCCAGATATTTTATTTTGTCAATAAAGTTTTTTATGGGCAATTTATTTTAAGCTAAAGATTTTTTTATAAAATTTCTTATTTTATTTTCGATATTTCGCTAACAATTTGTTAGCAATTTATTTTTTTTTTTTAATTTTAAACAGGTTATGAATTTTTAATTAATTCAATTTATTTAAAAATCGTAATTGCTTTTTCTTTTGTTTATGAAAAAAAGTTCACATATTTTTCTATTGTTTTAAAAAGTTTCAGCACTTATAGGACTTTTGAAAACAAAGATCATATTTAATTATATGTACATTAGAGTGGTCCAAAAAAATATCAAAATTTGAATTCGCAATCTCCACAATGTAGCCGCTCTTCCTTAATGTCTAAAAACTCTCTGTAACAAATTTCTGCACGATTTTAATTGTAAATAAAACAAAAAGTTTTCAGAGAATTCTCTTATTATGGTAGAGGGGTCTGTGACAATTATGTGTGAAACAAAATATCGGCCAAATTCTCGCCACGGCTTCTGTGGCATATCTCTATCCGATGGTCCATATTTTCAATGACCCTGAGACATAATTGAAGTTTAATGTTGTTAATGCACCTAATTATCTCACCACTTAGTTCTTGAATTGTTCTTGGCTTATTGACGTACACTTTTTCTTATAAATATCCGGCCATTTAATTTCTCTCGCAAAAGAGCCAAACCCAAATTAAATCCAACAATATATTTAGGGATTAATTAAGATCTAAATTTAGCCGAAAAATGTTATATCGAATTGTCTCCGATTATATCCAACAATATATATACGGAATCTAGTTTATTAAAAAAAACATATACAAAATTTTTAATTAAAAAAATTTAACGAAATTGGTTCTGTGGATGTGTGGAAAGTAGCACCATCCCGTTGGAACCACATATCGTTTAGGTTCATATCCACAATTTCTGGCCATAAGAAATCCGTTATCTCGCGATAGCAAACACCATTCACGGTAACTGCTTGGCTGACCTCATTTTCGAAGAAGTACGGCCCGATGACGCCGCCAGCCCATTAACCGCACCAAACAGTCACTCATTGTGGATGCATCGGCTTTTCAACAATCTCTCGTGTATTCTCATTTGCCCAATTTTCGGCAATTCTGCTTGTTAATAAATCCACTAAGGTAAAAATGTGCCACGTCGCTGCAGATGATTTAATTTGTAAAGTCACTTCTGTCTGTTTCACGAACCATTCAGCGTATTCACGACGCTTGAAATGGTCAGTAGGCCTCAGCTCTTGAGTCAATTGAACCTTGCAAGCGTGTAAATTCAAATCTTTATTCAAAATTCGCATCAGTGATGTTCGTGAGATGTTCAATTGTTGCCACACTATCACAATGTTTGCCGCAGAACGAACTGGTAGAGCATGTGGAAATTCGCGCAGAATTCTCCTGATTGCAGACACATTTGGCCAATTATGCTGACAAAAAAAAATCACGAAGTGCACGAAATGTATTTTGATTTGAACGCCCATTTTCGTAAAAGGCTTCAACAATCTTAACGCCCTGTTCAATTGTGTACCTCTACATGGTTGAATTTGTCAAACACTGAAACAAAGAAATGTTAAATTTAGTTGGGCAAAAAACTTGACGTTAAGGTGTGACTCACAATTAACATCGTGCTTTATGGTTGGACCACCCTTTATTTAGAGATAGCACAAGAAGTTAATTCTTAAGTGGACCTAGGTTATGAAACAAATGTATGTTAATCTTGCCTGGGATGTCAGTATCAACTGACATCCCAGGCAAGAAACAAAAGAATTCTGTATTGACATCTACTGGTATACGAGCCCTAACCACTATTAATTCATACACTAAGCCATTTTCGTATATGTGATTTATATATTTATTTTTTGATATTTCCTTTAACAATAACTAAATACTAATTTACATTTTTTTTTAAAGGTACTTCGTTGCCTTATTGATATTTAGTAAAAAAACAAAAATTGATTCAATGTAGTTAGAGAAATTAGAAACTTAGTGTAGATATTATTTCTTCAGTGAAGGTAAATAAGACCACTATTAATTCATACAGTTTAAATAAATTCATTTTTGTACACTTTAATACTGTGTTAAATAATCAAATACCGGTTTAAACCGTTATCTACGAATGAGGAGAGAACATGTAATCAATAAATTTGTCCTATTAAAATTTAGTTTTCAAAATAACACGTGGCAAACCGGTAGTCGCAGAAATTCGCGAGTTGATCATTAAAAAATCCACTATAAAGGAAAGCTATGCAAAAATTGCTAAAGATTTAGGTTTATCAAGAGCAACTATTCAATCTATAGTGGCAAATTATAAAAAAAAATGGTGATGTCGCTACTCGAGTAAGCAATCGTGGCCGTGTTTCCAAAATTACCTCGTGCGAAACAAGAGCATTATCATCAATAATCAAAAGGGGACGTCGGGCTACGGTCAGGAATGTAGCAACGGAATGGTCTCAAGCTGTTGGGAAGACCATAGGACGAGAATGTACCAGGCAGCACATAAAAAAAATAGGATATGGTTTCTATAAGGTACGAATAATTGTATACATTTTATTACAGCTTATTTACTGGAGCATTATTTAACTACTAGGCCAAGGAAAATCCTCTGCTAACTGCGGTGCAGAAGGACGACAATGGGATTCAGTTATTTTTAGCGATGAATCGAAATTTGACGTTTGTGTTGGTGATACCAGGAAACGGGTTATTCGTAAGAAAGATGAAGCATATCACAAGGACTGCCTTAAGCGGACGGTAAAGTTTCCAGCAAGTGTTATGGTGTGGGGATGTTTTTCGGCAAAGGGTGTATGGCAGCTGCATTTAATACGGGGTACTGTAAATGCACCAAAATACATTCAAATTTTGGAGGAACACCTGCTTACATCGGTACCCATGTTAACCACTTTTGATGAATTCATTTTTCAGCAGAACGGAGCTTTGTGCCATACTGCAAAAATAACAAAAAAAATGGCTTCAAGATAACGAGATTGATGTTTTGGACTGGCCTTCTTCAAGTCCCGACCTCAATCCAATAGAAAACCTTTGGGAACTCATGAAGAGACGGTTGCGTAATGAACCCCAACGAACTTTACAGGGTTTAAAAGATAAAATACGTGATATTTGGTCCTCAATAACACCAGAAGAGTGCCAAAAATTAATAAATACCATGAACAAGCGTTTAACTGCTGTAATAAAGAATAAAGGAGATGTAACACAGTATTAAAGTGTACAAAAATGAATTTATTTAAACTGTATGAATTAATAGTGGTCTTATTTACCTTCACTGAAGAAATAATATCTACACTAAGTTTCTAATTTCTCTAACTACACTGAATCAATTTTTGTTTTTTTACTAAATATAAATAAGGCAACGAAGTACCTTTAAAAAAAGAAAGGAAAGATCCAAAAATAAATATATAAATCACATATACGAAAATGGCTTAGTGTATGAATTAATAGTGGTTAGGGCTCGTATACGGATCATTAAGCGAAATCCGTTCAAAAATTAAAATTTAAATAGCGAAGATTCATAGTATAATAAAAGTTTAATAATGTTGCGATTTTACACTTTATAAAATCGTTGATTTATTTACCTTTTAAATAAATCGAGTTCTTTCTATATTGCAAATAATAAACACTGTTTGAAATTATTTATAGCTCTATTTATTTATAATCGTCACTAAAAAATTACAGAAATACACTTTAATAGCACACATTATTTACACGATTTAGATAAACTAAACGTTAGCCACACTTTAGTTCTTCACACTTTGCGTTTTACTTATGAACTGAACTACTGCGTCATTGAGTACCAGTATTTATATGAGTAGTCAGGTATTCTAGTTATTTCTAGTTTATTACCACACTAGATTTTTCCAGCTGTTAAAATTAGTGTGTAGAAATTTCGTGTAACAATATCATTTTTAAAAAAGTAAGCTTAAAAATGAACGTGGGCGATGAAAAGTATATGGCAACCTTGCCTGTGGTATGGGAATCATTTTAAATCCGTTAAAAAAATTGTAAAATTGTATAGCGAACATCCAAATACACTTTTAATAATCCATGCACGAAAATACGTAATTTATGTCGAAACAACAAAAATTTAACAGTTTTAGTTTATTTTACGATCGTGTTTTTTTTTTAGACAAATTTTCCTATTTTTATGCATGGATTATTATTGTCAGTGTATAGATAAACATGAGTATGCTTTTTTTCTGTGTACCAAAACTTAACATTCATCCCTGGTATAATGAGGATCCATATTAAAACTATTCATTTTTGCATTTCAATCAAACCAACAAAATATTTAATTTCAATTGTTTATAAAGATTATAATACACTCACCAAAAAAAAAGTCTGTTATTGCAACTGAAAATTTTCCTGTTATTACGAGAAAGTGTTTGCTAATTTGAGCCCAGCGGTATTGTTTGCTAATCTTAGTAACACATGTCTGCTGACTTGTAATACAATAAAATTAGTAAAAAAGTTAGTAGCCGCTACAAAATTTTAGTAAACTTTTTGTAAAGTGGAATTTAAAATCGGTTTGCTAAAATCAGCAAACAAAATTTACTAAATATTATTAACAAAATTTTTAATTTATTTTTTTTTTTTATTTTCAAACTTTAGCAAATCGGTTTTCAAAAATTTTAAATGATTTCTAAAATTAGCAACAAAAATTTGTTAATATTCTGTAAAAATTATGTTATTTGTAAAATGTATATAGCAAAAAGATTTGCTAAATAATACATTTTTTACTAAAAATATGTACAAAAATAGTAAAGTGGGATTGAAAACCGTTCACACATTTTTCTACTAACTTTTTTTTTCTGAGTGTATAAACAATCACTTTGTGTTTTACAAAACGAAAAGGTGTTGCATTTAAAAATGTTGCTTAGCTGGTAAATACTTCTAATTGACTAACAAATTTTGTTTTTCAAAAATATATAAACCCAACTAAAATTAACACCCTTCCTAATGTTTAATGATCTTGAATGATACCGAATGTCATAGTTTCCAACTGCACACAGTACGAATATTCCAAAAACTGGCCGATTAATTGTTCGGATACAAATAGTTATTGTTTTTGTGGTTGTAGTTTGCCCAAGTACGATACAAGCTAACAATAACCACCTATATTGCATTGTACAATCATTTTAATTGAGATAAGGATGCAAAATATGGAGACACAGGAAATGTAACATATTAACGGTAAACAGTAGAATACAATAGCAGGAAAACACTCATACACTCACACACTCATGTAGTTTTAACTAAACACATACAAGCACATACTCGTACATACATATTTATACATGAAAAACAATGCACCTAAACTAAAACCAACTTGCAAACAACCATTCCCACATACACATAAATAGACAACACGATATCTACGTATACACATATCAAATAGACATAATTATATGTTGCCTGTTTTAATGTTCGACAAAATAGAGAACACAAAAAAAAGAAACGACAATTTACAATGGCTTCCTTTGTTTAGCAAAATTAATGAACAATGCTTTTTTTTTCCTCCCCTAATCTCAACAAAAGAAACACACTAAATTTTTATGAGGACTCCAACATGGAACAGCAGCAACAAATAAAAGTATGATAATTGCGACAATGACGACAACTAAAGTCTACAACCAATAAAGAGACAAACTCAAACAAACAAGCAAACGAAAAAAAGTCATCATCAAAACAACTTAACATATTCATTTAAATGTATTTTACTTGTTGTTGTATTTAATGCAGCACAATATCCTTTTTATTTGTTTTGATAATATTCCCCCAAACAGATAGTAGTCTAGTTTTTTTTTTTTTGCTATCATAGAAACAATGTATTTTGTATTTAAATTCATTTTATGGCGCCAATGTTATCTACAAAATGTTACATTTCAATTTACTGTTCAAATGAGTGAGAAAATATTATTTAGAAGAGAAAGATATATAGAGAGCATAGGAAGCAGGAGTTCACTCCATTTTAAAATTTTTATCGCATGTTAGTCATTTTGCTAACATGGTTGTGGAACTTAATAAACATTTTCGAACATCTTAACATTGTTATGTTAAGTTCTTTTTAACTATTAACTACTGCAAGTGTATATTGTTGCACATCTACGTATGAGCGATATTATTTGAAATAACACTCATACGCCACAGAACTTTCAAAACAAGCCATAAGTATTGGAAACCCACCAAAAAAATGGTAGTCATTCTGTGACTATAACTTCTTTTATTGCTTCCTAAACTTCAGTTGACATTCTTTTATGATTTTTTGGTGTTATTCTAAGGCACTTCCAAAAGAATTCATGTGTTCATATTTCAAATGCAGTCATCTGGATATAAACCCGATGCATAAGTTATAGTATATCATATATTTTTTGAATCTAAAGCATTTATTCAAATTGAAAAAATTGTTCTGATGAACTTTTTTAATTTTTTTATTAAATATTTTTTTTATATTTTAGTTTAAAATTTCATGAGGGTTAGAATTTATGCAGTTTTGCAATTTTTATAAAAGTTTTGAAAAATCAAGAAAAACTGATTTTTTTTTACCTTTAATTGAAACTAGCTGAACTGTCATTTGCATTTTTTCAGCTTTAAATATTTATGACGACGCAATCTGTGCATTTTTGCATTATGTATAGCATTAAATACAACACCATTTCCAGTTTTAATTCAGAATTTACCAAAACAATTTAAAAAATTGTGTAAAAATTATTTCAAATTGCCCAAAAATATTTTAAAATTGTACAAAAATTATTTAAAATTGTTCACAAATATTTTAAAATTGTCTAAAAATGTTTTAAAACTGTATAACCAGTTTTTAAATTATCCAAAAATATTTTAAAATTTGTCTAAAATTTTATTAGATTTTTTGAAAAATGTTTCAAAAATGATTTTTCTCTAATGCAGAATCATTTATTTGTTTTAATAAAGAGTATTTGGATATCAATGCATAAATTTGGCTTCTTTAAACTTATTTTTCTGCATTATTATGAATTAAATTTTCATCAAAGTTTAAATATTACAAAGTATATGAACATTTTTCACTCATGCATCAGAATATTTAATTATTGTATTATCACTGCTTCCTTAGAGTAAAGTATGAGTAATGCTAGTAGCTACATTTGAATACTTCCATTCTATGACACGCTAATGTTAAATTCATCGATGAAACCATTAGAAAAGAAGTGATGCCTTTGCTATAGTAGTGATGCTCTTATTGCTTCTTTGGCAGCTTCAATTTTGCTGGGAATATATACACTAGACCAGGGGTGTCCAAAAGTTCCTTATGGAAGAGAAAACACCAATACATTTAAAGAATTTTTTATTCAATATTTTTTATTGTAAAAACCAATACATACAAAGAAAAAAGAAAAAAAATATATCATATCATACCCCAGCAAAAATGAAGCTGCCAAAGAAGCAATAAAAGCATCACTACTATGGCAAAGGCATCACTTCTTTTCTAATGGTTTCATTGATGAATTTAACATAAGCGTGTCATAGGATAGAAGTATTAAAATGTAGCTACTATCATTACTCATACTTTACTCTAAGGAAGCAATGATAATACAATGATTAGGTATTCTGATGCATGAGTGGAAAATATTCATATACTTTGTAGTATTTAAGCTTTGATGAAAATTTAATTCATAAGAATGCAGAGAAATAAGTTTAAAGAAGCGAAATTCATGCATTAATATACAAATTCTCTTTATTAAAACAAATAAATAATTCTGCATTAGTGAAAAAGCATTTTTGAAACATTTTTAAAAAATTTTAACGAATTTTTAGACAAATTTTAAAATATTTTTGGATAATTAAAAAAACTGGTTGTACAATTTGGAAACATTTTTAGACAATTTTAAAATATTTTTGAACAATTTTAAATAATTTTTGCACAATTTTAAAACTTTTTTTGGCAATTTGGAATAATTTTTACACAATTTTAAAATTATTTTAATAAATTCTAAATTAAATTTGGAAATATGGTTGTGTTAATCATAATGCAAAAATGCACAGATTGCGTCGTCATAAATATTTGAGGCTGAAAAAATGCAAATGACAGGCCAGCTAGTTTCAAATTAAAGGTCAAAAAATCTGTTTTTCTTGATTTTCAAAACTTTTATAAAAATTGCAAAACTGCATAAATTCTAACCGTTATGAAATTTTAAACTAAAATATAAAAAATTATTTAATAGAAAATTAAAAAAGTGCATCAGAACTATTTTCTCAATTTGAATAAATGCTTAAGATTCAAAAAAAAAAAAAAAAAAAAAAAAACGATATACCATAACTTATGCTTTAGAAATAATGAAGAGTGATTTTTTAAGATATGCATCGCGTTTATATCCAGATCACTGCATTTGAAATATGAACACATGAATTCTTTTGGAAGTGCCTTAGAATAACACCAAAAAATCATAAAAGAATGTTAACTGAAGGAAGCAATGAAAGAAGTTATAGTCACAGAATGACTACCATTTTTTTTGCTGGGTATATTCAGACTGAAAATTTTTTCGTATAGAAAAACTGTTATATTCCAAAAAATTTTCCTTATTGAAAAACCTTCAGATTCTGGTAATTATTTCCTATAGAGAAACATACTGATGCTTAGAAAAAACCCTCAGGATCTTAGGAGTTATGAGTTATTCTAAGGTTTTGAGGAATTTTTTCTGTAAACAAAAGTTTTTCCTATAGAAAAATCTTATCAACTTATAGAAAACTTCCTTATGTAGATACATATATTTAATGGACATGCAACTTTTACAAAATTACCAAATTTATATTTTAGCCAAGAAACCGCAGTTTCTAAAAGTTGACTATTACGCCCCTATTCGAGTGATGGATTTATTTGACACATTTTAGATTAAGTTTATTGATGCTCTAATCATCAATAAAACTATATATCTCAACAGCAAAAAAAAAATTAGTTGATATTTAGTAAATTTGATTTAACAGCAGCACTCATACATAGATATATCCCCCCCCCTTAAATAATTAGCAAAAAGTATCTTTAAAATGTGTCTTTTCCTACTGTAAATATAATATATTACAGCCCGTTCTCATTTTATTCATGAAATTTTTCTTTTTTTTTACACTGTAAGTTGTACGTTTAAATTACAATTAAATCACTTTTATTTTATTAGAATGGCCAATTTCATTTACATCTTTAACCTCTGTTTACACTAAAAGAGAGTATAAGTAACTCAAATATGAGTGACAATATAATTTTATAGCATGCTATAAATATCTTACAAACTCTCCCAAAAATTGGTATAGTTTTTGTAAAATCAAAACTCAGTTGTCTCTGAACATTTTTGCCAAGAAAACTCTCTTTTAGTGCTCTCAAACAATTTAAAATTTCCCAAATTTTTGTATTCGTCTAGCTGATAACTTTAGGCGCTCGTTGGTTGGGTTAAGCCGAATGTGTAAATTTGCAAAAAAAAAAAAAATGTGATTTAAAAAAAAACCAAAGTAAATGCGTTCGTCTTTTTCGTTTATTTTTTAACATTATCGTCCTTAGCGTTATTTGTTGTGTGTGTATGAGCAAGTTTGTATATGTGTGTTCGTTTGCTCATTCGCCTGTCTACATAAAAAAGTATTTAACCTTCATGTATATGTATGTACGTTTATATGGTTTCAAATATTTGTGTAATGTTAACCTCTTCAAGGATACACTGGCACTTACACATGTACATGTGGTTTTGCTTGTTGGTCTCTTGTTAATATTTTTGATATGTTGTACATGTGTATGTGTCATGTGATGGGTTTTTGCTAGTGATGTTAAATGGTTGAGCTTGTGTTGGTTAAGGCAATGTATGTAGTTGAGTAAATCTGTGCATAGGGCTATGTGTGTGTGTGTGTGCTTGTTCGTGTGCATGTGGTTGGTGTTAAACACAAGTAAAATTAAATTAAACAAATTCGTCAATGCTATTGTTATTTTAGCAAACAAATTGTACTTTTTCTTTTTATAATTTACAAATTTAATATAAATATTTTTTATATGCCACTGTGTTACAAATTTGACCATCGCCGTTAGCCTCAATAAGTTCAATGCGAAATGAAACTACTGTAAATCTTTTTTGCTATTTATTAAAACAAACAACTTGGCAATACTTCTTTGATTCAAGGAATGAGTTTGTTAACAATAAAAAACCAGGAATAATTTACTGTGAATAATTTTAAAGAATTAAAACTGATGAATTAATAAAACATTAACAATTAAAATTAAGGAATTTATTCACTAAGTAATTTATTTAAATGTAGTTAATTCAATTAATTAGTTCTCTAAATCCCTAAATTTCTATTGAATTCATTAAATTTTCGCTTAATTCCCTAAAGAAATTAAATTCTTCTCTTAACTCTCTACACGCAGAGAAAAAACATGGTTGGGGCAATCATATTCGAAGAGCATCATATAGTTTTGGGATTATAATTGTACCAACCATAGTCTTACTATAATATAGTTATCATATTATGATAATAAAATAAACCCAATTTTATTATTATATGGTTCCTACAATTATATTATGATTCGAAACTATAAAAAGTTCTTTAAATTTAAAATTATTTCTCTAATAAATGATTTTCATAAAGTAAAAATTTGATATTAAGGACTTCTTAAGAAAACTTCTTTGATTCTATGAACTCTTTTAAAGAAAAATACTTGAAAAAAAATGTTGAAATTCTAAAGACTTATTTACAAAAAAAAAAAAACATTCATTCTATGGACTTTTTCTAATAGAAAAATTCTTAAATTCTAAGGACATTTTTAATATTTTTTTAAGATGGTCTTTAGAGCCTCAGAATTTACCTTTTGGAAAAATCTAAGAATATTTCTACTAGAAAAAGTCCTTAGAATCTAAGTAGTTTTTTCCATGATTAAAAGTTCTCAGAGTCTAAGAATTTTTTATTCAAAGAAATACATTAGAATCTAAGTTTTTAGAAATATATGAATTTTTTACAGTTTGCAGAATCTGAAAATTTTACTTTAATGAAAAGTACATCTAATCAGAAAAATTTTCTTAAAATCTAGTATTTTGTATAAAAAAATTTTGCGTACAAAACAACTCTTGGGTTCTACAGACTTTTTCTTATAAAAAATATTTTATTCATATTTTGAGTACTTTTTACATAACAAATATATATATTTTTTTAAATATTCTTTTATTAAAAAGAATTAAAAAATATAAAATCTTTATATAGAATCTTTTTGACAATGAATTTTTTCGACAATGATTTGATTAGTGTAAATAATAATGTTATATGTAAAAGAAATTTTTTGAAAATAAAACACCCCAGGTGAAAATTATCATTTTTATGGTATTATGACTGCAAATGTCAAAGTCATGTTTTATTTGATTTATAATTATTCATTGATTGTTGTCAGCATATTTTTTTCAAAGCAAGAATTTTTGTTACCACAGAATGGTTACAGCCAATGATGTTATAAAATAGAAAGTGGTAATCATGAAACAATAAAATATTTACTATAATAATGATGGCAGGGACCATATTGAGCGTTAGAACCATACCCGAATGTAGCAAGCATAATATTGTAGCAGTGATCAGGTTGCAACCATGTTTTTTCTCTGCGTATAAGAATTCATTTTCTTTTGTTTAGCTTATTATTAGACACAAAATTTATTCCTTTTTTTTCTTCTTCTAAGGGGGATTAATATTAAAAGTTAATTCCTTAGGGAATTATTCGAAAAAGTTAATTAATTAGAAATTAGGAGAAAGGTTAATTCTTTTGGGAATGAAGAGAAATAAGTCATTCCTTAGGGAATTAATTTCTTAAGCAAAATTTTTATTAACTGGATCTGAATGGATTCATTTGTGAATCAATTTTTAATTTTTATTTAGAATTTAGAAAATAGAGAAGTTTATTGCGTATACAAGTTAATAATGTCGATTTTTTTGCCTGAAAATGCATTTATTATAATAACAAAATGAATTGATACATTATTCAATGTATTGTCCATCGTTAGCCACTACTTTTTCGATTTTGAGGTAAAGAATGAATCAAGCCAATTTCTTATATCCTGTTCTGAAGTGAAGCGTGTTCCAGTAAAGGCGTTCTGCATCGATCGAAACAAAGGGCTATAAGGCGGGTCATCCAAAACTTCCCATCAACTGTTTTTCAAATAGTTTTTGATCGGTCTTGCAACATGTGGCCGAGCGTTGTAATGATGGCAGATTATGGCTTCGTGTCTGGTCGAATATTCTGGTCATTTTTCGTTGATTCGTCTCTTCAAACGAATCAATTGTGTTCGGTACAGGTCCCCTGTGATCGTCTGACCCAATTTCAACAGCTCATAATACAAAACACCCTTCTGATCCCACCAAATACAGAGCATTACCTTGGCTGGTTGGCCGGGCTGGTTATCGTAATGAATCCATTTGTCATCACCAATAACAATTCTATGCAAAATTGACTTCTTTTTGTAGCTTTCAAACAGCATTTCCGACATGCACAATCGCCTCTCAACGTGTCTCGGCTTCAAATCATATAGGACCCAATTTTCTTGCTTTTGAATGAATCCCAATGCTTCTAAACGTAGGGAAATGGCTTGTTGTGTGACTCCCAATGGTAATGCAAGTTCTTCTTGTGTTTGACAACAATCTTCGTCAACAATCTTCGTCGAGCAATGCTTCCAATTCCTCATCTTCAAATTTTTTCGGCTGACCAAGTCTCTCCTTGTCTTCTGTATCGGAATCAACACTTTTGAATCGGGCAAACCATCGTTCACAAGTTTTTGAGTTGGTGCACCGTTGGACCGTAAGCTTCTACCAACAATCGATAACCTTCAGCAGCCGTTTTTATCAAATCAATGAAGGTTATCAGATTTCCCAGCAAAAGATCTTTTTTAGGGACAAAATTGGACATTATTATAGCCATTAAAAAAAATTTGTGTTTACACTTTGGCGTCTTTCGAATACTGAATTATAATGACAGATGTTTACCTTCCAAAATACCATCTTTGTTATTATTGACACAGACCATATGTTATAGTTATGCCATCTGTTGTCCAAATTGACATTATTAGCTTGTTTACCCAATAAAATAATGAAAAAGAAGGAATTTATTCAATTCTTAAGTTTGGTTAGGGAATTCATTCCCAAAATATTAATTCAGTTAAAAAAAAATAAAGAAATTAGGGGATTAATCCTTCAAAGTTCTGTGTTTATCAAACTTCCCTATTTGACGAATATATTAGGTTTGTTTTTTTTTTGTCTTTGTACGAAAACTGTTTTCGTATATGGACTTCGCGGGAACGCGAAATAGTTTAATTATATTGTTTGTCCCGCGTTACATTTAATTACAATCACATTTTTTAGCCATTCTTGTTTTTAATATTTTATCAAATTAAAAATACAAAAATTTCAAATATTTTTAGAACAAATATTTAAAAAGAGAAAACCCAATGATTTCTAAGACTTGGTAGCATTTTTATATATTCTTAATTTTTAAGTAGCTATATCTATAACCATTTAGCAAGTCTATAAATACTTAAATTTGTATTGAATATTTACATATATAAAATTTGAAAAAAAACATACCTATTATTTGTATCCAGTTATTAGAAAGAGTTTAGAACGTTTCCAACAAGCTGCCGATTTCCCCATTTTCACCCCCTTGATCACTGAGGTGGCCGAAAAACTGGAAAAGATTTTCCTTAGATTTCTTTTTTGTATCACCTATACAAATTTTGTTAAAGTCGGAATGTTTAAGTTGGGGTACTTACCTTGTTACGTCTTAAAGAAAATAAGGAAATATCTGCGTAAAAATGAGCAAACTTTCATGCGTTATTAAAAGAGATGTATATTTCAGAACCTTTAGAAAGGTATACTTTAGCTACGTATCGGGACCACTGAGTTTGAAATTTCTTGTTGCACTGTGTATTCTGTTGAGTAGCAAGAATGTGAGTATGTTGCCACACTTGGCATGACAGTTAAATATATATATTTTTTTATTTAAATTGCAACGATGAAGATTATTCATTTGAAAAAAATTTGCTAAAAGTTTTGCAAACTAAAAAAAAAGAACCAAAAGTTCACAATGAGTCTGGTTTATTTAAAAAAAAAAACACACACACACACACAACATTGTATTTATGATTGCTGATTTCAAATAAAATTTATTTTTAAAGAATGATGATAACTTTTTATACAAATTGTAAAAACGTGTCAGTTTTCCAAACAAAAATAAAATTTTGCCAAATTTTAATGGTATTTTGTCTTCATTAAATGTGTTTCTTTTTTGTCTCTGTCAAATCCCTGCCGTATAATGTAGTGTCTGTTTGAATAATTTTAGAAATGCTTATTATTTTCATTCTCCTTTGAGGTTTATTAATTTTTCTTTAACTTTAAATATTTTCTTAACATATTGTAACTTGTTATTTTTATTTTTTTTTAAACATTTTTTTCTGTAGTCATTTTCTTAAACTTTGCTCTTTTATTCTAAAGATTATTGTCGTTTTGTTGTAATACTATCCCCCCTTTTATATAATACTTTTGAGGGCATTTCCTTGTTTTTTTTTTTAATAATACTACAATAGTTTTATTACTGTAAGACAAATTTGATTAAGAACACAAGCTTATGCTGTGAATGTATTTTGTTGCTGCAGTCCACAAAGATGGGAGTGATTATTTTGTTTAATTTGTTTAAACAAATCAGTCCTTTTTATATTTATTGTAAGAAAATGCTGTATTAATATTTTCTACATAAAATAGTTTTAATAAAGGAAAATAACCTTTAATTTTTCTTAAATATTAGGCTTCGTCTATTAGTGTACTTTAAATGTGGGGTAAAAAAAGGAAACCTTTTTTCTTTTTTTCTTACAAAGAAAGTACCTCAACCTAAACACTCCGATTTTGATGAAATTTGAATATGTGCTAGAAAAAAGGAATTTAAGGATATTTGTCGTCACCTTTTTGGCCATCTCTCGAATCTAGTGGGTCAAATATTGGAAAAAATTGGGACATCCCGAATTGAAAAAAATTGGTCTGGCGCAATATTTAATTCTATCAAATTCGATATTCTTTAATATCTGCTGTAATATCTAGCTGATCTTCTTTGATCCAACTAATGGCAAATCATATTAGTTTTAGCGGTATATTGGAGTATTATTTTAGATTTTAATTAAAACGAAAAATGGCAGATCAAATTAGATTCCGAAATATAATTGGCGACTTATAACGATCTAAATTTTACCGAAAAAATGCCAAATCAAATTAGATCCAGCAATATGTTTATCCAAATTTACAGATCGAATTGTATCAGATTATATCCAACAATATAAGATATACGGAATCTAGTTTATTAAAAAACGTATAAAGATATTTTTAAATTACAAAAAAAATATAAAAATTCTAAAAAAACACTGCTTAGCCAGGATTTGAACTCAGTCTGCAATCAACAGTGTATGGCGAGACTTTAGTGAAATATATTCGGAAATTTTACATACGAGGGTGGATCAATAAGTCCGTGACTTTTCGAACTTCCCTCGTAGTTATATGAAATGCAACACTGCTCCTATCAAGTACCACCTTTTAATAGACTACTGTCAAATTTTAAGCAAGTTCCGTCATTTACTTTGTGTTTTTAACAGCTGTTCAAAACATACAGCCTCGTGGATTTTTTAAAAATGGAAAAAGTGAATTTCGAGTGCTCATTAAACATTATTTTTTGCGAAAAAACCGACAATTAAACCAAGAAAAAGCTTGATAAATACTATGAGGACTCTGCACCATCGATTACAATGGTAAAAAAGTGGTTTACTGACTTTCGTTGTGGTCGCACAAGTACAAATGACGCTCAACGTTCTGAATTGAGGTCAAAACACCAGAAAATGTCGAAAAAATCCATGGTATGGTGTTGGCTGATCGAAGAGTAAAAGTGCGTGAGATTGTTGATGAGATAGGCATTTCATATGACAGTGTGCTTTCGATTTTAAATGATCAGTAGGATTTAAGAAAGCAGTCTGCAAGATTGATGCCGCTTTTGCTCTCAATTGACCACCCACGGAATCGTGTGACAGCATAGTATTCATGGCGAAAATCCATGAAGTAGACTACGAATTGCCCCCTTATCCACCATATTCTCCGAATTTAGCCCCAGTGACTATTTCCTGTTTCCAAACCTAAATAAATGGCTCGGTGGAAAGAGATTTAGCCCCAACGATAAAATTATTGATAAAACAAATGCCTATTTTATGGACCTCGAAAAATCGTATTTTTTGGAAGGGATACAAAAATTGGACAAACGTTGGACTAAGTGTATTGAGCTAAAAGGAGATTATGTTGACAAATACTTTTTTTTTTGCAAAAAAAACTGTGTCTCATTCAAAAAGTTACGGTCTTATTGATACGCCCTCATAGCTTCGCTTTGTCGAAGATGATGATTTACTTTCGACAATTCAAAGTCTATGCATTATGAAATACGCGTGATGAATTATCGATCATAATTTTAAAAATTTCTGCCGCCACTAGTAAAAAACAGCAGATTTCAAAAAGAGCTTTGAAATCTATTTTTTTATTTGAACGCAACAGACAAGAATTTAAATAAACATAAAAAAATGTATTGCGATACATCTCAAGGAGGTTTTATGTTTAGTTTGTGTGTAAGTTTTGCCCATAAAGCATTTAGTCCTATATATGAATAAAGCAAACCAACAACAAATTAATTTATATTTTTAAATCTTTTTGTTTAACAAATAATGTACTTACATTAAGATTTTAAGTTTTATTTTTCTTAGCAATTTTTTATAACAAAAAAATGATGATGAAAAGTTTATGTAGAATGTATAGAAATGAGAGAAAACATATGTTGTCTTGTTTGCGTTTTTCAATGTAGTTTACTATTTGTAGCTTAATAAAAAAATGTTCAATTCAGTTAAAACTAAATAAGAATACAGGTTGGTTGAAAAGTTCCTGCGCTCGAAATGAAAGAATACTGTTTTTGTTACGAAATATATTTTTTTATTCAATATAATCTCCTAGAAGCTCAATACACTTGTTCCAATGATCTTTCAATAATTTTATCCCATCCTTATAATAGTTTTTCGGAAGCTCTGCAAAATAACCGTCTCCGGCTGCTATGGCCTCTTCATTCAACGAAAAATGCTTTCCACGAAGGAATTGTTTGAGATTCTGAAGAGATAGTAGTCACTGGGAGCCAAATCTGTTGAATACGGTGGATGTTTAAGCAATTCGTACTTTAATTCTTTGAATTTAGCCATCGTCAAAAACTTTTGTGAGCAGGTGAATTGTCTTGATGAAAAATAATTTTTTTAATTTTTTAAACCAGGTCTTTTCTCACGAATTTTTTCATCCAGCTGATCCAAAAGGCGGCAATAATATTCAGAGTTGATTGTTTTACCTTTCTGAAGATAATCAATCAACAAAATTCCTTTTGCATCCCAAAAAACTGATGCCATAACCTTCTTTGCTGACCGTTGTGACTTCACCTGCTTTGGAGCTGAACAACCAGCTTCAGTCCACTGTAAACTTTCTTGTTTCAATTTAGGATCATGGTGGTAGATCCAAGTCTCATCCATAGTTATAAAACGACGCAAGAAGTCGGTTTTATTCGGCTTAAAACGCTCCAAATTACGCTGAGAAATTTGTTTAAGATCCAGTTTTTGTTGAATTGTTAATGTGTGCGGCAGTAACTTTCCAAACAGTTTTTTGATACGTAATTCTTAATGTTAAATATGGAGTACTCGTTCTTCTGAGATGCCTATGGCATAAGCAATTTCACGCTTAGTCCAACTTGGATCTTCACTAACCATATTATGTACCTGCTCAATGATTTCTGCTGTGATTGCAGTTTTTGGTCGTCCTTCGCGTGGATCGTCTTTAAGGCTGGTACGACCACGTTTAAATTCTCCAGCCCAAAATTCAACGGTGCGTTTTGAAGGTGAGGACTCATACACTTCTAACAATTGTTCATAAATTTCCTTTGCTTTTAAACCCTTCAAAACAAAGAATCCAATGACTGCACGATATTCAGTTATTTTTTCCATATTAAAAAAAATCAATGACACGTCAACTTCAAATGGCTTGTAAACAAAGAAAGAATTGACAGAATGGCTTGCAACTTTGCATGTGTTTTAGACAGTTATACAAACTTGAGAAAAAAAAAGTGTGGAGCTAGCAGTGCCATCTCTTGGTGAGTGGAGGAACTTTTCAACCAACCTGTATAAATTTATTTTTCAAAGAAATTTTTATTTTAACTTTTTTATGAGCGCCACTGTAAACTAGTTGATAGCGTGCTGGCTTATTAGTGCGGGGGTCGTGGATTCAATTCCCACCAGAGGCTCTGGTGTGTTTTGGCTAGTACTCGGTAAGGGTATTAGTATATAATTTGTAATTATATGATTAATCCGGTATGTGATGAAAATCTATCGATTTAAAATCGATCGTTTTTGAAATTTTAATCCTGAATATTTTGTATTAGTTCTAATTTAAAAAAGACATAAAGATGTAATTGGATATATGTGATTCAACCGTAGCGATAAACATAATATTAAGGCTCATGGTATTTTATTATTTCGCTTTTTAAATTTCGATTTTTAACTAAATCGATAAAATCAAAATCGTTTAATTTCCATCACATAAAAATAAAAATAAATAAATAAAAAAAAAAAAATTATACATTTGTTCAAAATGATTTACTGTCATTTACCGATTTTTTTCGGTTTTGGTTATTTTTTTTTCATTTGTTTAAATTTTTAAAAAAAATGTATATGCGTAAATTTATTTGTTTCCACTACAGTCATTACAAAATTTTAAATTTGTTTGCTGTCTGTTAAAAAAAAAATTTCAAAAATTCCAATTTGTTTTTTTTTATATTTGAATTGTTTCTTTATACACAAAATATTTTAATTCAAATTATAAGAACTTCATAAACACACACATAAGGTCATTTAAAAAACAAGTGTTTATATTGTGAGTTTACATTTTGCAGTTTAAAAAACTAAAACGAAATGCAAAAAACCGAATCTGTAAAAATAAATTAAAAATCATTTATTTTTACTAAAAAAAATTTAAAAATTTTTTTAACTGAATAAACATTAGTCTTACTAATTTTTCAGTTGTTTAAACAACATTTAAAAATAAATAACAAAACCCATTTGATTAATGAAAAGTAAATACAACGGTTTTTAAATGAAATTTCATTTCTTTCAAATTATATTTTCCTCTGTTGTTTTAACTTACAAACTATTTTAAGTGTATTTGAGCTAAAAGTGAGAATAAGAATTGCCCTGAATATATTCGTTAAATTAGGATGTTTGATATACATAATTGCTATGTTTTAGCATAAAATTGTATAGTTGTTTTAAAAAGTAGCAATAAAACCTTGCGATAAATTTGTTAAAAATCCAAAATAGCACAAATATCAAAAATAAAAAATATGTGTCAGCTTAAATTTAATAAGGAATAAATATGTGAATTTACCAGCCATTGCAGTATACTCCTCCATTTGAAGCACCCATCAGTAAAAAGAAAACAAAAAATTCCTTTCCAACGATACCACACTTACGAAATGGGTATTTTCCTAAACCCCTTAATATTCCCATTCTGTCACATATTGAAATTTTATAAAAATCGAATTGTTAAGGTTGGAGTAATTTCCCTTTCGATTTTTGTTTTAGTGATTTTGTTGTAGACGTTATAATGTAATATTTATCGCGTGGACTGTTGCACAGAAGATTGCTGGTTCGATCCTCAGCGATGGCAAAATCAAATAAATACAAGTAAAAAAAGGCTAAATTCAGCTGTGTCGAATCTGTGAATACCCTCCACCAATATCCAAACAAGATGTTATCTACTGTTTTTGATACAAATAATATAAAAAAGCTTTTGAAATAAAATTCTGTAGGTGAAACAATTTTTTGAGGTGAAAAACTTTTTTAAATTGTGGAAAGAGCTCTTTTGGTGGGGAAAAAAATTTTAGAGGTGAAAAAATTTTTTTAGGCGAAAAATACAAAATATTTACTGCTTAGCGAATGGAGAAAAAATATGAGAAAATATGTTATGTACCAGTCGCTACTATGAAATTGTACTAAATTTGTATGGGCAATCTAGAGGCACCTTTACATTTTCACTAGTTTTTTAACTATGGACTGCACATATTTTAAAGCATAGTTTTTGGCAAATACTCAATTTCGTTACTGGTTAATGGGGAATAGCTCTGCAGCAGAATATGCCTAATGGTGAGAATGCACTTTTTGATAAATAGTTGCAACGAATGTTCTTTAAAAAATTAAAGTGTGTTTCTCTAATGAAGAGAATACAGCAAAGAAATTAATTAATTAAAGAAACAACATGAGTTGTAACTATTTGTCAATAGATGGCCCATCAGAAGGTGCATTCTCTCCATTAGGCATATTTTGCTGCAGAGCTAGTCTCCATTAGCCATATTGTGCTACAATATGCAGTAGAGTATTATTGATTTTCTATTTTCTTCGTAACATAAATGAATATTTGCCAAAAATATGAAAAATATATGTTTTATGTGCATATTATACCTAAATTTTTTAAATCAATATTCATTTAGATCAGGGGTGCCCAAAAAATCCTTATGGAAGAGCAAACACCAATACATTAAAAGAATAACTAAATTTAATTCAAAATTTTTTTATTGTAAAAACCAATGCATACAAAGAAAAAAGAAAAAATAATATTTCATATCATATGTTAAACAAAAACAAAATCTACATTGATGATCGCTGTCATCAATGTTTACCAGCAAAGCATACGAAAGTGTTGTTGCTTTGCACTTGCGAGTATACAATGCAGAACGACAAAAATACTAATAAGGCAAAGTTGTTTGTGTGTTTCGTATTGATATTGCTGAGTGCTCTATGTGTATTAAAACACACAGCCCATAGCTAAGCGCTTTTACAAAAACAAATGAGCATCAAGCGCATATGGCTTGGGCACCCTTGACTAAGATGTTTGAGATCAGAATATTGCACTTTATTCATGTGTATTTTTTTATGAAAGAAAAAAATTTACATAAATATACATATGACAATCCCTCAATTCTCAAAAATACAAATGGAATAAAAAACAAGTAAAAAAGGGCTAAATTCTGCTGTGCCGAATCTTTGAATACCCTCCACCATAGGGGCTGAAGATGATATACGTATATACTAAATTTTGCATGAACTGCAATATGAATATGTTTTGTCAATTTATGTAACGAACTTTTGTTATTTAGTTTTAGTAATGTTATTTATTAAGTTTTAGCAATGTTATTTACAGAGGTCTGCTCTGTTAGCGACTTTAACATTGTTCATTTTTACGTTAACTTAGTTATCAGAGTAACACACATATAGCTCTAAGAATGTTATTATTCTCATAGTATGTATGTAAGACAATAAATGTAATCGAACAATAAGAAGACTTAATAACATTTTTACTTACTTAACAGAAAAAAAAATAGGTACAGAAAAATTGTACAAATTTGTATGGAAAATTTAGAGGTACCTTCACATTTTCACTCATAACTTTTGAACCACTTAACCGATTTTGCTCATTTTAAATACCAAACTGGTCGGGAGGATGTTCAATAATCTGGGTAAAAATAGGCACTCCCTCTTGCGTCTTCGCGTCGTGATCGCCATTTCAACAGACAGACAGACGGACATCGCTAAATCGACTTAAAATTGCATAAGGATCACGAATATATATACTTTATGGGGTCTTAAACCTATATTTCGACATGTTACAAACGGAATGACAAACTGATATATACCCTCACCATATATGGTGGAGGGTATAAAAATACTATTTTCCTCTATGAAAATTTCTTTTTTGACATAAAAATGTGAAACAAATGCTTTCATTACGTCAAATATTTCAATTGACTTTAGATTATGCAATAAGTTTACTAGTAACATCTGAATGCATTAGAATTTTAAGTATGTTGTTAATTTAATATTTTTGGTAAATAAATTAATTGAAAGCCTAATCTAAGGCTATATCGCCATGGGGCAGGGTATAGTTTTACTGTGATTCTGCGCCACCTATTCAAAAGTAGCGACACTAAAGCAATTATGCATTTTGCTCTTTCTTTATATAAAAAATTTCTTTGGACCTAGCCATGGGGCAGGGTATTGTTTTAGTTAATTCAGCGCCACCTATTCAAAAGTAGCGGCACTACAGCAATTATGTATTTTGCTCTTTCTTTATATATAAATGTCTTTGGTTACAAAACAAAAAAAATACCTTCACATTTCCACTCATAACTTTTGAATCGCTGGACCGATTTTGCTCATTTTCAATACCAAACTGCTCGGGAGGATGTTCAATAATCCGGGTAAAAATAGGCACCCCCGCTGGCGTCTTCGCGTCGTGATCGCCATTTCAACAGACAGACAGACGGACATCGCTAAATTGACTTAAAATTGCATAAGGATCACGAATATATATACTTTATGGGGTCTAAAACCTATATTTCGACATGTTACATTTATGGTGGGGGCTATAAAAAACGATATGTATGAGATTTCTATCCCACACACATATCGCTTTTTTTTAGCTGGTCAGTTGGTATGGAAAGCCTGAAATGAGATTGAATCACTTTAAAGGATTGCATGTTTATTTGAGTTTATTTCCCTCCCCCCTTCTATCACATATACAAATTTCATCAGAATCTAAGAATTCGTTTGAAAGTAGTTCATAAGTATAGGATAAGTCTGCTTAAAATTTCAATGTGTTTGCCAGAAAATTGAACAATGTGTTTGTGCTTTTAAAATTTCCCAACAATCATTTACTATTGAAATTAAGTAAATATAGATTTGATAACAAGCTTTATTTTCAAACGATACCTTTGAGAATACATTTGAGAATTTTTATTTTCAACTTCAAAATCATGCCGTTCTCCATAAAAACGGCTGATAGATATCGAATATATTTTTCAAGTCTTTTCTGAGTCATTAATAATGGTTGATATTCACAGATAAATCAAATATATTTCAATTCTTCCTCTAACCTGAACCTTATCTTTTTAAATACATTACTTCTGTACTAGAGAGATATTGTTGATAATCAGTTGAGAGCAATGATATTTATCAAACTATTTTCGAATCGAAATCTAAAACAATTTTATTAATAATTTTAATTTTTAACACTTGAAAAAATATATGTAGAGAAATGTAAATAAAATATTGTATATAAAAAATTTTATTTCGGTGTCCAGGGGCAATTTTTGGGATATTTTAATCTTCATATATAGAAAGATATATGGATGCCTGCAAGTATATAAATATTTGTGTTAACAACTCCGCCAAAATAGTAATTTTTCAGTAACTTTAGAATCCGAGGATTTTTTATATAACTAATGCATGGTTTTCACTATGTCATTTTTAATGTCAATTTGTCCAAATTATTGGCAATTGTATGAAAACGGGTTGTCATATGGTGTCATCTACACGAACTGCCGTCTAAAATGACAGACAAGTGAAAACGTCAAATTTCAGTTTGTCAACAGATATGGCAACATTTTTTATCTAAAATAAAATTGACAACAAGTTGTCAATTTTTTTTGTTTGACGATCGCAAAGCTGTTATTTTTTTCTTTTGCTGGAAAAATTAATTGCAATGGAAATTTTTGAAATAAAGAAAGAAATGGTAATGTAATAACACAAAACGCCGCACTAGCTATAGCCATTTGTTTCTTTTTTGTCATTTTCAAATTTATTCCACTTTTTATTGAACACAAATTAATATTTTCTAATCAGCTGTTCGATAGCCTCATCATATTTGACTTTTGTAATGAATACGGCTTGTCAGTCAACTAACACTAAAATTTGACATAGTGTTGACACGCTCTGCTTTATCGACTTATTGTCAGTTTTTGAGATGTAATGAAAACGCATATGACACAAAATGACGAGAATTCATTTGAGTCAGTTTTTGTTGTCAGTTCATATGACATAATGAAAACCAGGCATAATACTGAGAATCTTAAAGGTTTCTTTAGGAAAATGTATTAAAAAATTTTAGAAACTAATTTCTAAATTTTTGTGTTTTATACACTCACAATATATTTTCCGTTACCGACTGTAGTTTATTTAAAAAGTAATATGTAAAGTTTGTTTTTAAATGAAGAATCAATTGAAGTTCATAGAAATATATTTTTTAACTATTTGAATCAGTCATTCAGTTTATATTTTCTGTTAATGTAAAATTTTATGTTTTTTGTTCCTAAAAAAATAAATTTAAAGAATTCCTTTTTGTTTTTCTTTATCAAAATAGTTTGTTTAAATACAAAATTATTTCAATAAAAATTAAAAGAAATTTTTCAATAATACATACATAGAAAATAAAAATATATACATATGTGTGTGTGTGTTGTGTTTTGTAATTACATACAAATAAAAAACTTTCAATTAAAAAAAAAAAAAAAACAAGTAGTTTTTTTCTAACTTTTGTCAGTTAAAAATTGATGATTATTTTAAACGACTTCCTAATGTTTTTACTACTTCCGTCGATTATTAAACAATGACGAAAATAAACAACAAAATGGGCTGCTAAAATGAAAAATCAGTAGTCCTCTTTTTGACTGTATTTTTGATAAATTTAATATGTATTTTAAGTTGTTTTTAACAAAATAATATTGTGAGTTTACAGAAAAATGTTCCCAAACTCGATTTTTCTACCTCTCTTCAAATTGGAAGAAATTTGTATCTAACTGTGGAATTTGTGCAATTTTATCATATGTTCAAGAAAAAAACTATTTTTTATGTAAAATATGTTATCGTGATCTTAAATCTCTTTAACGATACTAATAATTATTTACGGAACAATCTTTAATTGGGAATTAAAGATGAACCACAATACGTCATAGAATCGATATTTATACATTTTGATTAAATCTCATGTACAGACATAAGATCAATATGATATTTTTCTTTAAAAAAAAGTTTTTGATCATTATTTTTGCCAAAATTTGTGATTTGTATTTAAAGAAGAAAAAGTTCATAGAAAAGCTAACGGGTTCACGCAGAGAAAAGACATGGTTGCAACATGATCAATGCTACTATATTGTGCTTGCTGCAATCGGGTATGGTTGTCACAATCAAGTTATTGGTTTTCTAATCATCAACATGGTCGCTACCATCATTATTATAGTAAATATTTTACTATTTAATGGTTACCACCTTCTATTTTATAACATGATTGGCTGTAACCATACAGTGGTAACAAAAATTCTGATTATCAAAAAAATATGATAATTATGTAACCATAAAATGTTGGCAACTATAATTAAATCAAATAAAACATCAGTATTTTTTTTTTCAAAATTCCTTATACATATAATATTATTTACACTAATCAATTCATAAGATTTTATATAAAGATTTTTTTTTTTTTTTTAATTCTTTGCAATAAAAACAAAATATAATAAAATATGTTTATAAATTCATATCTTGTAAAAAGTTCTCAGAATATTAATAAAATATTTTTTATAAGAAAAAGACTGTAGAACCCAAAATTTTTTTTGTTATATAAAGTACTAAATATTTAGAAATTTATCTGATAAAAACATTTTAAGATTCTATGGAATTTTACTTAAGCTAAAATTCTCTGTTTCTTAGATACAAATTCATATATTCCTAAAAAAAAAACTTAAATTCTAAGGCCTTTCTTTGAAAGAAAAATTCATAGATTCTAAGGACTTTTTATCATGAAAAATACTAAGATTCTAAGCACTTTTTCTAAGATCTTTTTTTATTCAAAAAATCCTTAGAATTAGAAAAAAAATAAATATTTCTTAAAAAAAAAAAATAAACATTTCTTAAAAAAAAAGTCCACAGAATCAAATGTAGATAGAAAAGTTCTTCAAATCTATGATTTTTTCTTAACAATTTTTCTTCAAAAAGTTTTTAGTATCAAATTTTTTTAGGAAAAACATTTCTTGGAATTATTACATAGTCATATTATGTTTTTTAATAATCATAATATAATAAGAAGGATCATATACAGTGATGGCCATGATTTTAGCACATACCTTTTTGTACTTTTAAAATTAAAAAATTTTGTTACGTATTCGTTATTTTTATCGTTGTTATACCTTAATGTATTATTCCCGGTGTCAAGAATATGCGATATTATTTTACTTAACTTTTTTTTTTTCGTTTATATTATTTTTTATAAGAAACCCTTAAAAAAAAGACTGGACAGTAATTTAGCACAAATCAACAAAATTTATTTCCAACACGATTAAAATAAAAACTCTAATATTAATTTCACAAAATGTTTAATATTTGGTAGGATAGCCCTAATTCTTTAACACGGCTGCACATCTCCTGGGCATACTGTCCACCAGGCCAATGCAGCGTTCCTTTGGTATTGCATACCAAGCGTTTTCTATTTCCGTCCATAATTCGTTCAAATTTTTGGGTTTAACAGTAGTTATGTGTTGCTCTACATCGTTCCAAAGGTTCTCTATAGGATTAAGATCCGGCGATTGAGCTGGCCATTTTAAAACGTCAATGCCACTTTGATCCAAGCAACACTTCACTATGCGTGAAGTGTGTTTTGGATCGTTGTCGTGCATGAAACGCCATCTAAGTGGCAGGTTTTCCTTTCATATGGAATCATTGTACTCGAAATTATATTTTTGTAAACGTACTGGTCCATTCGCGAATCGATTTTAATTATTGGACCAACACCGTGCCCAGAAAACGCAGCCCAAACCATCACGTTTCCACCACAAAGCTTTACGGTCTTCGAGGTGTACCTGGGATTGTGTTGCATGTTTGGAGGACGCCATACATAACGTTTTCCATCAGAACCAAATCGACAAAATTTGGATTCGTCGCTCCAGAGGATATTTTTCCAAAAAAGCAGGGGCTTGCCTAAGTGTTCACGTGCGAATGAAATTCGGGACTTTAAATTTTTCTTAGACACGTGTGGCTTGTGTTGTACAATACATCCACGCAATTTTTTTTCATTAAGTCTTCTTCTAATTGTTCGTGAGGAGACGTCGACACCAAATTTTGTTGAAACTTCCCTTTGAATTTCAGTTGAGGTTTTAAAGGGGTCCGCAACTGAAGCTCTATAAATAAGGGAGTCCTCTTTACGTGTGGTTTTTCTAGGCCTAGCACACTGTGGAACATTTTTGTGTGTCCCTTTGGCTTGAATATGACTGAGTGCATTGTACACCATCTTTCTAGAGCATTTTAGTATGGAAGCAATATCACAAACGGTGCTTCCTCTCGATTTCATATGATGAATAACTTTACGCTGCTCCTCTGTGCACCATGTACCTTTATCTAGTTTTTGTTTTACGTTTTTTAATAAAACATATCAATTAAATTATTTACAAAACTTACCAATATAAGAATTTAAACAAGAAAAATTATGAAAATATCGAATGTGCTAAATTAGTGTCCAGCTCAGATTAAACACTTCTTCCAATAAATCAAAAATTTAAATAAAAAAGGGCAAAAGAGAATAGAAAAAAAATAACGGTACATACTGATCACGCCATAGACAACACTTGTGGGTAAAATGTTAACTTAATTTTCATACCTCAAACAAAATAGATGCATTTGAATGCAACGTACATGTAATGTGCTTACCTAATGTCCACCACTGTATAACATATATTATTTTAGGGATCATATAATGGTAATTCACGAATCATAGAAAAGTTATGAGGAGCCATAAAATATGATAACATATTGAGCACACTATCATTACGTACGATCATATTATGTTAAATTCAATACCATAAGATGTTTATTAAGAACCATAATATGGTACTTTTTGAATCATAATATAACTGTAGGTACTATATTATGGAAAAATTTTGTTATTTTATTATCATAATATAATAACCATATTATAGTACGACTATGGTTGGTACAACCATAAACCCAAAAATATATGATCATATGATTGCCCCAACCATGTTTTTACTCTGCATGTTAGTCTTAAGATTCAATCCCTTGACTACACCAATCTTTAATTCTATGTATTCTACATAAAATTGTATCTTTTTATTCTATTTATTATTTTATTTTGGATGCTTTAATTTATTTTGAAAGGCTTTATTTATTTTTCACTTGTTTATTGTTATTAAAAAAACACTTGTTAATTTTTCTTTCTAAAATCATTTTCGAGGGTTATTATTAGTTAGAAAACGATTTGGTAATTATTCAAAATAAAGTTTATTTCAACAGGGTATTCTTTAAAATTATAAATAATAAAATATTTCAAATTGACATTGGAGAATGATTTGATATCAATAACAAATATCAAACCCATATTTTCAATTAGAAAAACACTGTAAGAATATACTTGCGGTAAACTAAACAATTTAAAATCTTTTCAGACATTTTCCATTATATTTTTCAAATAATATTGAAATGTTTTTCTTTGCATTATAGAGGATGAATTGACAAATACATTTAATATCAAAGAAAAATTTCAAAATTTCCCAAAGGCTTTAATTTATGTTTGTTGGGTTTGTTTCGTTATGCTATTTAATTAGCCCTTTATTCATAATCGCTTTATAAAGTTACTACAGAAGGGTTTATAAAATAAAATTGTATTATGAAAATGTTATTTTGTAAAAGTTCGTTAACTTTATGAAGTGTTTATGAATTAACTCTTAAGATTTTAAAAGTTGAAATTTTTAAGGTTTTACTAAAGAAAACTCATCATAATAACCTTTTTCTTCAAGTTTAAACATTTTGTTATTTATACTAAATACATTCGTTGTGCTATTTAACTTTTTGTTTTATTATTTATTCATTTGTTTGTAATGCTATAACTTAACTTATAAACATTTTTGTGTTTTACACATTTTCTCAGAAAAAAAAAATGCTATCCCAAAGAAGAAAATATGGGTATATTTTCATCATAGGGTAATATAGACTCCAACATCACTTAAGGGTTAATTTTCTAGGAAAATAATATCAAGCAGTTTCATCAATATCCCTTCAGAAATATCTGTTATATTAATATGTTAAAAAATTAAAATCTTTAAAAATTTTAACTTTGTCCTTTTACCGTGAAACAGTGAAAATTTAATATGTCTCTATTTCGCTATAATTTGAAGGATTGATGTATTTTATATTGTTTTAAAATATTCCGGCCAAAAACCTATGGAATTTGTAAAAACAAATGGAAGACTTGCCTAATAGCTATATAAGTGATAAAAATCACTGTTTTCTCGAAATCCGCTGAAATAAAAACGCTGCCCTCGCCAAACGAAAAAAAAGAATACCTACAATTTCTGGCATTTTTTAAAGCCTTAATAAAATGCTTAATAAAATCTTGAAGTCCATTCGTTGATTTTTTTGAAATTTCTTTAAAAAAAATTGTTTAAAATTTAAAATTGGAGATTTCAAAGCAGTATTTTAAAATTCTGTTCTTTTTGGAATTAATTTAAAACAACATAGCAAAACACAAGTTAAAAAATACTTCTCACCTAAGTAACTACATTGGAATTAAAATAATAGAAAAATGTTATTGTAGTAGAAAATTTTAATAAATTTTACAATTTGTGACCGAATTGTTGCCTTGGGAAGTTTTTATAAATTGGCTGGTTTTTATTGCCTTGTTAGAAAAATAATTTACTGCCGTGCCTATGCCCGGCGAATTTGAGTCGGAAGTTAAATTCAAAATTAATTCATATGGGGTTTCCGCCACGAAATGTCAGCTTAAACTTCCATTAACATATTTAGATGAAAAGAAAAAAACAATAAGCGTGCTTTTTTAAAAAACTCGATTTGAATACGAGTATTTTCCAACCTAGAAAATGTTTTTTTAATTCTTTTACAGGCTTCCATATATTCATAATAAAACAAGTAAAAAAGGGCTAAATTCGGCTGTGCCGAATCTTTGAATACCCTCCACCAATATCCTAAAAAGATGTTCTCTTCTGTTTTTGATACAAATAATATTAAAAACTTTAAAAGTAAAATTATGTAGGTGAAAAAATTTTTTGAGGTGAAAAACTTTTTTTAATGTGAAAAGAACTTTTTGGTGGAAAAAAAATTTAGAGGTGAAAAAAAAATTTTTAAGGTGAAAAAATTTTTTGTGGTGAAAAACAATTCTAGTAGTGGAAAAATGTTTGAGGTAAATACAAAATATTAACTGCTAAGCGACTGGTGAAAAAATATGAGAAAATATGTTATGTACCAGTCGCTACTATGAAATTGTACTAAATTTGTATAGGCAATTTAGAGGCACCTTTACATTTTCACTAGTTTTTTTAAACATGGACTGCACAAAAAACACATTTTAAAGCATAGTTTTTGTCAAATACTCGATTTCGTTCCGGCTAATGGGAACTAGCTCTGCAGCTGAATATGCCTGATGTATTTTTGAGATTTGAGGGATTGACAAATGTATATTTATGTTAATTTTTTCTTTTATAAAAAAATACAGATGAATAAAGTGCGATATTGTGCTCTTAAACATCTAAATGAATATTGATTTAGAAAATTAAACATTCTTTTATGTTATGAAAGAAATAGAAAATCAATAATACCCTGTTGTATCTTGTAGCAGAATATGCCTTGTAGGGAGAATTTTTTTCAGATGCGCCACCTATTGGGAAATAGTTTCAACTAATGTTCCTTCTTTAACAAATTATTGTCTTCGATTTATGTAACAGAACTTTTGTTATTTAGTTTTAGTAATGTTATTTACAGAGGTCTGCTCTGTTAGCGACTCTAACATTTCTACTTACTTAACAGAAAAAAAATACATACAGAAAAATTGTACCAATTTGTATGGAAAATTTAGAGGTATCTTCACATTTTCACTCATAACTTTTGAACCGCTTGACCGATTTTGCTCATTTTAAATACCAAACTGCTCGGGAGGATGTTTAATAATCTGGGTAAAAATAGGCAACCCCGCTTGCGTCTTCGCGTCGTGATCGCCATTTCAACAGACAGACAGACGGACAGACAGACGGACATCGCTAAATCGACTTAAAATTGCATAAGGATCACGAATATATATACTTTATGGGGTCTTAAACCTATATTTCGACATATTACAAACGGAATGACAAACTGATATATACTCTCACCATATATGGTGGAGGGTATAAAAATGTTAACGAATTGATTAGTACAGTATCAAACAGGAATGGAAAATATGTTTTCTGTTATTGTACCAACCAGACAAACAAATTTTACTTTTTCGATCCTCACGGTACCAAAATTTTTTCGCTTTTTTTTTACCAATTTTGTTGTCGTATTGAGTCAGATTTGCTTAGACACTAAAGAGACTTAATAAAATTTAAATTGACGGGGTGAAACAAAATTTATCATTAATTTTATGTAGTCGTAAATTTACCACAAAACTTTGTAAAATTTTACTCCAATTTTTATAAATGTCACACTTTTTTGTTCTGTCTGTCAACCTCCCTGGAGGGCAATTTAACCTTTTCAGGATTTGCTATTAAAAAATTTAAAGGCATTTAATAGCTTTTTAATAATAATACACTTTTTTCTTTTTTTTGTTTTGAGAGGTAATTTAAAATCAGCTGTTCAATGTTGCCACTTTCGAATATTTTAGTACAATGTGTATGGAAACATTTGATTCATTTAATGTGACACTAATTAAGAGCCGGTTCAACTTAAAACTGACTTTATTTTTACTATAGTAGATGAATAAATAATAAAAACAGGTTTTTAATTTAAAGTTGCTTTTTAAAAAAGTCGACTTTATGTTAAGTTGTTTTATCAAGTTATAAGTTGAAAATTTTAAAAAATTTCAAATTGTACTAAATGAGCCGCGGTAGTACCACGCTACCAACCAAGGTAAAAATGTACCAAAAAAAGTACAATTGTACCATGTTTTCCATCCCTGGAATCAAAACTACACGAAATGCACAGTAGAGTTGACGAAAAATATATATTTGTACTTTCGCCTTAAATATATTCTTAATTAAAAAAAAAATACAAAAAATGTGTTTTAGGCGTAAATGTTGAAATTTTGGCTTTCTAACAAATGATCTTAGGCCATCCTGTACTTTTCAAATGGGTTTGATATTTTTTTTCAAGATTTTTTAAATTTTTTTTTTTTAAATGAAAAATGTACAAAAAATCTATTTTTGGATTTTTTGAGATTGAAAAGGTGCTGTTTTTAATGATGTATTTTACCCAATGGAATTTATCATTCCTGCTAGAGGGTAAAAAATCCAATAAAACCAAATTTTAATGCTTTTACTTTTTCAAATAAATTTATTTGAAAATAGGAGTAAGGTGCTTTAAAATCCTTTACCTACACGCAGAGAAAAAAACATGGTGGGGGCAATCATATTCGAAGAGCATCATATAAAGGGTGGTCCAACCATAATGCACGATGTTAATTGTAAATAAAACAAAAAGTTTTCAGAGAATTGTTTTAATATTTTTTATTATAATAGAAGGATCTGTGGCAATTATGTGTGAACCAAAATATCGGCCAAATGCTCGTTACGGCTTCGGTGGCATACCTCTATCCGATGGTCTATATTTTCAATGACTCTGAGACATAATTGAGGTTCAATGTCATTAATAAGCCAAACTATCTCATCCTTTAGATCTTGAATTGTTGCTGGCTTATCGGCGTACACCTTTTCTTTCAAATAACCCTAAAAAAAGAAGTCCAACGGTGTCAAATCACATGATCTGGCGGCCAATTGACGTCGCCATTACGTGAGATAACACGGCCATTGAATTTCTCGTGCAAAAGAGCCATTGTTTCATTGGCTGTGTGGCAAGTGGCACCATCCTGTTAGAACCACACATTGTTCAGGTCCATATCCTCAATTCCTGGTCACAATAAGTTCGTTATCATCTCGCGATAGCGAACACCATTCACAGTAAATGCTTGGCCGACCTCATGCCACACTATCGCGAACAAAAGCAATGTTTTCCACAGAACGAACTTGGGAAGCATGCACAGGTGTTTTTACATTTCCTACAGACCCGGCCTGCTGAAATTTGCGCAAACTTCTCCCGAATGTGAACACATTTAGTCGATTATGCTGACCAAAAAATCACGAAATTCATTTTGATTTGTACGCCCACTTTCGCAAAAGGCTTCAACAATCTTAACGCGCTGTTCAATTGTGTACTTCTCTCCATGGTTGAATTTGTCAAACACTGAAACAAAGAAATGGCAAAAAACTTGACGTTAAGGTGTGACTCACAATTAACATTGTGCATTATGGTTGGATCACCCTTTATTGCGTCTGTGTCAACCATAGTTGTACTTTAATATAAAATAAAATAACCATAATTTTACCATAATATGGTCACTACAGTTATATTATAATTCGAAACTATATAAAAGATTATTAATTAAAGAAATATTTTTCCTAAAGAAAAAATTTGATATTATAGACTTTTTCAAGAAAGCTTCTTTAATTCTATGGACTTTTTTAAAGAAAAAAAAACTTTTTTGTTCTAAGGACTTTTATTAATAAAAAAACAAGATTCTATTGACTTTTTCTAATAGAAAAATTCTTAGATTCCAGGTACATTTATAAGATTTATTTAAATCAAGGGTACCCAAGCCCTATCCGCTTGGTGCTCATTTGTTTTTGTAAAATCACTTAGCTATAGGCTGTGAGTTTTAGTACACATATAGAGCATTCAGCACTAGCAGTGATCATCAATGTAGATTTTGTTTTTGTTTAACGTATAATATAAAATATTTTTTTTTTTGTATGTATTGGTTTTTACAATAAAAAATATTTAATCAAAATTAGTTTTTCTTTAAATGTATTGGTGTTTGCTCTTCCATAAGGAACTTTTGTGCACCCCTGATTTAAATAGTCCTTCGAGTCTCAGAATATTTTTTAGAAAAAGTCCTTGGAATCTAAGAATATTTTTATTTGAAAAAGTTCTTAGAATCTAAGTATTTTTCATGATGAAAAGTCCTTAGGGTCTTAGAAATTTTTAGAATCAGATAATTTTTCTTAAAGGAATGCAGCAAGTATAATATGGTAGCAGTGATCATACTGCAATCATGTTTTTTCTCTGCGCGAACTTTTTCAGATGTATTTTTGCAATTTATGCTTTCTATTTAGGTACCAACATGTGGTCTGTTGGTACCTAAATAGGAAAATGAAAATTACATTTTTAATCTGAGAAATTTTTTTTAACGTTTTCTTTAAGTAAAATTAGTTTTAACACTTTTTTTAATATTAAAAAAAATAAATAACTTAATGGTATCTCTTCTTTTGTCTGCCACTGTTTATGGTGGCGTATAATTATTTTGTATATAATAAAGTGTACGTTTGAGTTTACTTTATAAAGTATATTTCACCAGCAGAAAACAAAATACATAATTGATTTCAAACAAATATTTAAAATTCCATTAAATTTTGTTTGCTTGAATTTTCATTTACAATAACCACTTCAAGCGTTTATTCAAAAAAAAAACTTTTTTTTATTAAATATAAATATTGTAAACTCTCTCTCATACTTGAAAGTGTTAAATAACTGTTTGAGAAAAAATGTAGTGAATTTAAAGTAAATTTTTGTATTTTTTCCCCCTTTTAAAAATGTTGGTAAAAAAAAATATGCACAAAATGTGTTAAATTAAGTGTGATGTTAGTGTGGAGCATCAGACCATATTGTGATACCAACATACACAACGCATTAAACTCATGATGATAACTTTGTGTAAACCATAAAAAAGGAGCTGTGGCACATTTTTATCACAAAAACCAGTAAGCAACGAAAAATACCAAAAACAAAATATAAAAAATGACGTCTGAACCAGTCAGAAGCCAGACAACACATATGTACGTTAATAATGTGAATTGTATGAACAAATTTACAATTTCATATATTAAAAACAAATAACCACAGGATTCACACGTGGAAACTTGTTTCATAAATCAATCACATGCTGGCTACCGTTAACAAAAAAATGTGCAATACCAAAAAAAAAAAAAAAAAGAAAACCATGCCTTAAAAATTACATGCCAAAAAGAAATTAATAATCAGTTAAAGTATTTTATAAAACAACAAGATGTGGCGTCATTCGATTAATTAATTTAAAATATGTACATACATATCTACTGTATACATGTTGTTAAGTATTAAGAGCAAATATTTTGAATTACAATATTACATTACAAGGTGGTCTGTATTTACGACTACATACACACATTTCGTTAAATAACTGTCGTAGGTTCACTCACACGCACAATTGCGGCTTAATTTTGCCAACAGCCATCACCTCTAAGACAAAGCCATAATTTCCATAGGATTGATATAGACGACAGACAGACAGACAAACATTGAAAATCAAAGTGTAATTGTTAAACATTCTTGTTCTAGCCTCAACAAATTGACAGTTTGGTGATTTTTTTGCTCGTATTTTTAAGCCTTACGGCATGTCAAATGCCTTTAGTGAAAAATGTTTAATGATTCTGTGAAAAAACAGAACACAGCGGCATAAAATCTGCTTATAGGTTAAATTTTCGTTCGAAAAGATTATGTTGGTGTGTGTGTGTAGAATTTAACTGAAAACTGCACTGTAAAAATAGTTTTCTTGATGGAATCCTTTTTATAGATTTAAGGAAAACATTTAATTCAGTTAGAATTTTCGCTCAATTCTGCCAACGGAAAATTTTCGTTTAATGTACAGGTTGGTTAAAAAGTTCATGCGCTCGAAATGAAAGAATACTGTTTTTGTTACGAAATATATTTTTTTATTCAATATAATATAAAAGCTTAATACATTTGTTCCAATGATCTTCCAATAATTTTATCCCATCCTTATAATGGTTTTCCGGAAGCTCGGCAAAATAACCGTCTACGGCTGGTATGGCCTCTTCATTCGACGAAAAATGCTTTTCACGAAGGAATTGTTTGAGATTGCTGAAGAGACAGTAGTCACTGGGAGCCAAATCTGGTGAATACGGTGGATGTTCAAGCAATTCGTACTTTAATTCTTTGAATTTAGCCATCGTCAAAACACTTTTGTGTGCATTGTCTTGATAAAAAATGATTTTTTTCTTCTTTAAACCAGGTCTTTTCTCACGAATTTTTTCATCAAGCTGATCCAAAAGGCTGCAATAATATTCAGAGTTGATTGTTTTACCTCTCTGAAGATAATCAATTAACAAAATTCCTTTTGCATCCCAAAAAACTGATGCCATAACCTTCTTTGCTGATCGTTGTGACTTCACCTGCTTTGGAGCTCAACAACCAGCATCAGTCCACTGTAAACGTTCTTGTTTCAATTTAGGATCATATTCGGTAGATCCAAGTCTCATCTATAGTTATAAAACGACGCAAGAAGTCGGTTTTATTCGGCTTAAAACGCTCCAAATTACGCTGAGAAATTTGTTTTCGATCCAGTTTTTGTTAATGTGTGCGGCACTAACTTTCCAAACAGTTTTTTCATACGTAATTCTTCATGTAACATATGGAGTACTCGTTCGTCTGAGATGCCTATGGCATTAGCAATTTCACGCTTAGTCCAACTTGGATCTTCACTAACCATATTATGTACCTGCTCAATGATTTCTGCTGTGGTTGCAGTTTTTGGTCGTCCTTCGCGTGGATCGTCTTTAAGGCTGGTACGACCACGTTTAAATTCTCCAGCCCAAAATTCAACGGTGCGTTTTGAAGGTGAGGACTCCTTATACACTTCTAATAATTGTTCATAAATTTCCTTTGCTTTTAAACCCTTTAAAACAAAGAATCTAATGACTGCACGATATTCAGTTTATTCCATATTAAAAAAAATCAATGACACGTCAACTTCAAATGGCTTGTAAACAAAGAAAGAATTGACTTTGCATGTGTTCTCAGGACAGTTATACCAACTTGAGAAAAAAATAAGTTTGGAGCTAGCGTGCCATCTCTTGGTGAGCACAGGAACTTTTTAACCAACCTGCATGGAACTTTTAACTTTTTATTAAATAATTTTATAAAAACGTAGATTTTATGTAACAATTTATTAATATCATGAATTCAATTCTCTCAGTGTGCAAAAAAAAATTCCTTGAATGTAATTTTTAAAATTCACAGAAAAATATTGTAAAATACCACTTTATGAAATTTAATGCCCTTTTATGCATTAATTTTTGTTTGCAATAAAATTCAAATTGGTCATAAAAAAGTAAAATTTCGTTTTAATGTTTAATGTAGGCGATAATTGACGAAGATATTGAAAATTTATACATTTTGAAAGTCAGTGCTATATTTAAGTTATAACTCTCACGAAATGGAGTTTTAGTGGAGCTTCTTTAAAAGTTGTATCTATTTGCGGTTTTCGAGATTTGTTCAATTTGTCAGAAACATGCTGAAATTTGGTTGGTTGGTTGGTTGGTTCAAGTGGCAGCTAACGCCTTTTGTAAACATCAAAATTGAAGTTTTGGTGGTGCTACTTTTGAAGTTGTAACGATTTCCGGTTTTCGAAAATTGTCAGAGAGATGCTATAATTTGAGTATGGTCGGTTGGTTGGTTCGAGTGGCAGCTTATGGCCTCAAAAAAAAAGTAGAGTCAAAAAGAGTGACAAGGTTTTGAAAGAAAACTAGACCCATTTCGAAAAATTAAGATAAGATCACTAAATTCTACATCCGATTCACCGACAGTCCAGTCGCCCAAACTTCTAGTGCACTGTAGGGCCGAGCAATCACAGACGAATTGACCTACCATCTCCTTCTCATCTCGTATGCCACAGCCACAACTTTGTAGATCTTGCTACCGCCCGAGTCCGTTGTGGTGTCTGTCTTACAGCCAGTGACCACCAGTCTCGAAACATTCCTCCTACTCCTACTGGGATAACATTTAGTACGCCCTTAACAACCCAAAAAAACGTAGCAAAAGAAAATAAAAAAGCAGTGATTTTGTTTCCGGTGTTGTGAAAATTTGAATCGAAACCATAGAGTGGAAGTTTTCTTTTATAATCCCTTTTCATTACATCTAAAGCAGTTCTTAGGGTTTAGTGAAAAATGAGATCTTTTGATCTTCCCAAGTAAATTCTGAATTTAAATTTTAACAGGACATCAGTAATCGGGCATTAGCTTCATTTTCACAATTTCCCGGTAGATTCTACCTGGGAATTTAACAGAGACATTTGTTGTTGCTTTTGTTTGAGTTTGACTGTTGGATAAATTAAAAACGGGATATTCAGTAATCGGGTCTTATTTGTTAAAAATTCTTGCAATTTTTACTATAATATTTTATTACTTTTTTCTTAAGATTTTAAGAATTCAAAATCTTGTAAATGGTGTGTTAAAAATTGATAGAAATCACTCAAACCTGATAACTTGTTTCAAAATAACTAAAGCTTAGCACTTAACATTGGTTGTTTTTAAAATAAGTTTCCCGTCATAGATTTGAATAAAATTAACTTATTCAAAATCACATTTTTGAAGTAGTGAAAAAGAACCGCTTTGGAAGAGGAAAGTTAATACTAAATGATACTTTAGAATCAATGAAAAATTGATTCTTTAAGAATCACTTTAATTTTTTTTGCTGGCGGTGTATTGATTAACATCGTTTTGATACATTTACAGCAGAACCTTTCCTTGTTGGCTCGTCTTTCCGCTGATTACTATAAAATTCCTTGTGACCGGGTTCCCATACCAATGTAATCAGGGATTGACAACTTATCTTAGGTAGTTCTTCCTTACACAGACCGACAATAATGGAAGATGTAATATACAATTTAAGAGACATAAGTGATCGACGAAGATACCCCCAGTGCTGCGGACTCCAACCGCTTACAAAGTCTGCAAGCTTTCCTGATCGCCAAAATATCTGCCTGAAAGGAAACTACTCCACAATTGATATTTGAACCGTTGGAGTATACCATTATGTCAAATTCATCTGATTCGAGAAGGTCTATTGAAGTCAATCCTAAAAATAGAGTAGTTAGAGCTGCGGAAGCAGCTGGTTGAGAAGTCTATTATGCCCATTGATTTTGATCTTCTAAGATTACTTGACAGCAGGACGTTCTGCACTGCTAGCATAAACCGCCATCACAAATAAATTAATGGGAATAATATGGAGATATCATAGAAGACGTCACGTAACTGGTCCTTAATGACAGGGACTGAACCTTGGTACAGCTCCTTTATATAAAATGTACCAATCACTTTTGACATAGGGTTGTCCTAGAAGTGGGGCACTCTGTGATAATAACTGACTGTAGAGTTTATTTTTAAATGAAGAATCGATTCAATTTCATAGAAATATATTTTTTAACTAATTGATTTAGTCATTCAAATTACAAACTATAAAAAAATACAGACTTTCAGTGACAGTTGATATTTTCTGTAAAATGTAAAATTTTATATTTACTGTTTCTTAAAATAGAAATTCAAATAATTCCTTTTTTTAATCAAAATAATATGTTTAAATACAAAATTATTATTAAAGAAATTTTTCAATAACACATACACACATAGAAAATAAAAATATATGCATCTGTGTGTGTGTTGTGTTTTGTAATTCCATACAAATAAAAAAAATCAGTTTGAAAAACAAACCACAAAAATCGTTTTTTTTCTAACATTTTGTCAGTTAAAAATTGATGGTTCTTTTAAACGACTTTCGATTGTTTTTACTATAAGATGAGCTAAATTTAATTAAAAATCAGTAGTCCTCTTTTTGATTGAATATTATATTAATTTAATATGTATTTTAAATTGTTTTTAACGAAATAATATTGTGAGTGTAGTTTTTTTTAGAAACAAAATTTCGAATTTAATTCCTTAATAAATAACGATCAAAAAAAGTAAAATATTAAAGTCGAACATGCCGACTATATGATACGCTACACCAAATACAATTTTGATCATATTTCGGGAAGCGGTGCAAATTCCGCAGAGTCCTAATTGTTTTTTTATAAATAGCGCAGAAAGTGTAGAGACACATCCGAATGAAATTGCCAAAAAAAAAAGTTTACTTAAGCAAGTGCCGGAACGGTGGGTTTTAAAATGCTGGTCTGTAAGTATAATATTGTATCCATAGACTTAAATAAATAAATAAATAAATAAATAAAAAAATAAATAAATAAAAAAATAAATATTTAAGCTTAACATAATTCTATGGAAGTTAAGTGCATACGGACCAATTCTTACCAACCAAAATAAGCTCATGTTCCCATTCTAACACTTCCACGTAGTGGTGTAGACTATAATTATTATAAAATTTTAATAGATAATAAAATTTTATGAGTGTAAAAATTAAATAGTCTTCAATTTTCATAAAAAATATATGAACTATATTAGAAATTAATTTTGACCCATGATAGCGTATGACTGTTATTTTATTATCCATACTTAGTGTTGTCCCCATCATAATTTCTTAAAGTTAAACCATAAAACTCTTAAATATTAAATTCCCAAGATATCGTGGCAAAATTTGTAAAATTGTTATCATCATATGTTTGTAAATTGTCTTCACTTTAATTAAAAATCTCACCATTAAAAAAAAAAACACAAAAGATCTTCATTATTTTTATTATATCCGTTAATGAAACTTATTATTACAATGACTGTGTTTATCATTAAGGAAATAAAAAGTAATAAAAGCCAACGGCTATTTTTGGCCACAAACAGTTTATTAAATACATATATTTTTATATACATATTTCCTGTTAAATATAATGGCAAACAATTTATGTCACAACCAAACAAAAGCCAGACTGTCATGTGGCAAATTTGTGCTTCTATGTCTGTACAAAAAACATTTAATATTAACCACAGTATCCATACGTGGCACCTTTAGGTGACATCTAACAAACCATGCATGGAATATCACGTCAACAAAAATGTCTATAATCATTACTAGGAAGATAAGGGTATTTGCAAAAAAAAAAAAAATATGTATTAAGGAATTATGTAGATAAGGACAAAATATATTATAATATTTTAGAAATTTATTAAGTAGATTAACTATTCATAGTTTCTTTGTTGACTTGTTTAAAGAAATTGAACTTTGAATTTACATTGAAGAAATTTTTTGTAGAAAAGGAAAAATTTTCAGTTATGAAAGGGAAGTTAAGAAAAAAATAACTATAGGTTAATACAGCGTTCTTTGAAATAGTTACAATATATCATGGTTGTGATATTTTAATATCTAGAAGTTAGGCTAAAAAATAAGTTTTAGCCTAATGTGACACTTAATATTATTAAATGTAATAAAAATAAAATGGTAATTAAGTAAATATGATGTGAAAGTCTAGAAAATTTTCTCTGAAAAGACAAAAGATATTATAAAAAGTAAAAAATAACAAATGGGATTTACAATATTGTTTTAATATAAAACCCATTAACCCATTTTCCCTTTTAGAATAAAGTGTATATTTATATAGGGCATTTCATATTAATCGGAATTGCCTTGCTATTAAGAATTGATTTGGACCTAAAAAGTCGAGTGGCGGAATATAGAGGCAATAATGGTAGACCCAACATGAGGGTGCGACTTGCGATAGCACTTTCAGAGGCGCTTAAAACATGTAAAGAAATAATGTAATTTGTTTAAAAATTGGTACCGGATTTTTTTTTCTTTTTTTTTTGATCGAAGAATTTGAATCTGGGAGATGATTTTCGGAATTCGCTTTATAATTAATACCTTATAATCTTTCGATATTAAAAATTCTAAATGACAAATCAAATATGGCGAATTATTTTTTGAAATTAGGATCGGTTTTGAATCAAATAATTTTAATTATTTAAAAAAAAAGCGAACGATTTCTTTATAAATTATTAATTTGGAATTATTGAAATATTTAAAATTGCTGATCCAATATTACTTGAATGCTGAAAAATAAAAAGAATGTGCCATTTCAAATTTTTGCAAATTTTTTGTCAGATTGTTAGTAAGCGTCCCTTAATTTTTTGAATTAGCTACACTAAAAAAAGTTTGTAAGTTAAAATAACAGAAAATGTCATTCAAAAGAAATGATATTTCATTTAAAAACCGGTCTACTTAATTTTCATTTAAATTAAATGCCTTTTGTTATTTATTTTTAAATGTTGATTAATCAACTGACACAACCGTAAGAAACAAATGATATAATCAGTAAAAATAAATGTTCTTCTTTCATTTATTTGAAATTGTTTCCCTTTTTGCATTTTTTGTTTTTTTTTTTTAATATACTCGTACAATACAAAATGTATGTATGCATAGCAATAGACACTTTTTGTGTGAATGTGTTTGTGTATGTATGTGTGTTTATGAAGTTCTTGTAATTTGTGTTCTAAAATTTTGTATATATACAACCAATTTATATAAAAAAACAAATTGAAATTTTTTGAATATTTTTTTTTGAAACAGCAGCAAACAAAATTTAAATTTGTAATAACTGTTACGGGCACAAATAAACCACAAGTTCCCGTTTTGTAGGTAAATTTTTATTAAATTTCAAACAAATGAAAAAAAATAAATGAAACTAAAAAAAATGGTAAATGATAGTAAATCATTTAGAATAAATGTATTAAAAAGTTAATATAGATATTTCTTTGAAAAATAAATGTATGTATGTTCCTTTATTTTTAAATGGAACGGAAAACTTTTTTATTAAACTACAAACAGTTAACTACATAATATTCTGAGTGTATTTTTAAGGGGTTAAGTGGGTTAAGGCAAGAATAAAAGGATGCCCTAGATATTGTCGTTGGAACATTATTTTAACATTTTTTTTTAAACTTCCATAGCGTGTTTCTCGTTACAATTTTTGTAAAGTCGGTAGTCATAATTTCTCATAAAGGCAATAAGTGGAAAAATTTTATTTTTTTATTTTTCTTTGATCAAGCCTTGTAACTACATCTACTAACAGAAAAAATTGTTTTTTTTTTTTTTTTTAATTTCTGATGAAAAAGTCATGAGTTGTCCTGACGAAGCCGAGATAACCTTTTGTTTTGAAAAACCATGGTTGTACTATAATATAGTCATTATATTATGATAATAAAATCACCATAATTTAACCAAGAAAAAGTTCTTTAAATTTAAGAATATTAACGGTTTTTATTAGTAAGTATTGTATGTCAGCCTTGGAGCAGGGTAAACAAGTTGAAGCAGTGTATACTGACTTGTTTAAAGCCTTTGACAAAGTGTCTCATTATATTCTTTGTGCTAAGTTGCAGGCAATGGGTTTTCATTCAAATATTTTAGATTGGTTAAATTCGTATTTATCAAATAGAACTTGTAAAGTTGTAGTTGATGGTTTTGCATCTCTGACATACTTGCAAACATCTGGTATCCCTCAAGGTAGTATTTTGGGCCCGCTTTTATTTAATTTGTTCATTAATAATGTGACAAATTGTTTTTCTAAAGCCAATTTTATTATTTATGCGAATGATTTAAAAATATTTCATAATGTATGCTCCATTGCTGATGTTTTGGATATGCAAAATGAATTAAATAATCTCCTTAACTGGTGTGAGCTCAATTGCCTTTATTTAAATTTATCGAAATGTTTTTACGTTTCTTACTGCCGATCTCGAAATCCAATTCGATCAGGTTTTAGGTTGGGAAATTATATTTTGGAGAAAACGGACACAATTACTGATTTAGGTGTTGTTTTTTATTTCACCTTGTCTTTTATTCCACATATTAATTAACATGATTCCGAAAGCTTATGCAATGCTTGCGTTCATTAGGAGAAGTTGTTCAGATTTTTCTGATCCCAATACGTTAAGATTGGTATACACTTCATATGTTAGATCGAAATTGGAGTATGCATCTGTAGTATGGAGTCCTTATTGTGGAATTCATATCTCTCGTATTGAAAGAGTTCAACGAATATTTCTTAAATATGCAATTTCATCGTTTACGTTTGATAACCCTTTTCCCTCTTATAGGTCACAGAGTTTATTTTTAGGTTTAGAAACGTTAGAAAATCGACGTAGATTTCAATCTGCATTACTTATAAAGGGTGTCCCAAGAAGAACGCAATTTTTAAATCTGGCAACATTCGAAGTGTCATTGTTTGACATTTGAACAATTGTTATTGTTTGCTAGTAGAAGGTACGAGGTTAGTAAAAATGGAGCGCTACACAAATGAACAACGCATTCTCATTGTGAAATTGTTTTACCAAAATGGTGAAAGTTTTGCGGCTACAGTTCGCAAATTGCGATCAATTTGGGGTCACAATAATGCTCCAAAAGAGTCAACTATAAAGAGATTAATGGATAAATTTGCCGAAACTGGGTCTGTTAGTGATGTAAAGACAACAACGCGCCATCGACCAGGTCGATCGACCGAAAATGTCGCAGCTGTACGTGATGATATCGCTCAAACTCCATCCACCTCAATTCGACACCGAGCTCAGCAAATTGGTGTCTCCAAATCCACTTTGCAGCGAATTTTGACGAAAAATTTGCATCTTCATGCATACAAAGTTCAATTGACTCAGGAACTGAAGTCAGCTGACCATGGACAGCGAAGGGAGTTCGTTAATTGGGTATTGGAGAGACAACATGAAAATACTGATTTTGCCGATAAAATCATCTTCAGTGACGAGGCCCATTTTCATCTTGATGGCTTCGTCAATAGGAAGAATTGTCGCATTTGGGGTGAGGAAAATCCTCGAGTGATTCACGAGAAGCAAATGCATCCTCAACGTGTCACTGTGTGGTGTGGTTTTTGGGCTGGAGGAATCATTGGACCTTTTTTTTATGAAAATGAGGCAGGTTAAGCGCAAACAGTCAATGGTGTTCGGTATCGTGAAATGATAACCAGTTTTTTCTTGCCTAGAATTGAAGAAATGAATGTGGAGGGCATGTGGTTCCAACAAGACGGCGCCACATGTCATACAGCCAGAGAAACAATTCAATTGCTGCATCAGTCATTTCCCGGTCGTGTTATTTCGCATTTTGGAGATCAGAATTGGCCGCCTAGATCGTGCGATTTAACACCATTAGATTTTTTTCTTTGGGTTTTTTGAAGTCGATGGTTTACGCGAATAAGCCGACGACGACTCAAGCCTTAAAAGAGGAAATTGGACACTTCATTAATGAAATACCGCAGCATTAATGCAAAACGGTCATTGAAAATTTCATTAAAAGATCGCGTGCATGCCAGCAAAGCCGCGGCGGCCATCTGCGCAATATATTGTTCCATACATAACCTCATTCTGTCTACTTTACGATATAATAAAGTTTCACGATTTTTTTTTAAATAATTGTGTTTTATTAAAAATTTAAAAATTGCGTTCTTCTTGGGACACCCTTTATATGATATAGTTACTGGAAGAATTGACTGTCCTAAGCTGTTATCGCTGATATCGTTTTATGTGCCACTTAGAATACTTCGCTATAAGCATTATATTTTTAACATTCCTTGTCATAGCACTAACTATGCCCAAAATAATATTTTAAATCGAGCGTGTAATGATATAAATTCTATTAATGAAATTGCTTTCAATAAAAATCCAAACCATGTTATTGAATTTTGCACTTCGAAAGAAACCTTTAAATTGATACTTTTTGAATTTTTTAATTTGTAATTTTTTTTTTAACTATAATACATGTTGTATCTAGTCTGTAAGGAAATTTTATATATTCCATTGAATTAATAAACTGAAATAATAATAATAATAATAATAATAAAAAAAGGAAAAATTTGATATTAAGGACTTTTTCAAGAAAACTTCTTTATTTCTATGGAAAAATACTGCAAACAAGTTTTTAAATTTTTAAGACTTTTTTAATAAAAAAAAATATAAGTTCCATGGACTTTTTCTAATAGAAAATTGCTTAGATTCTAAGGATATTTTTTAGATTTTTTTTAGATAATCCTTAGAGTCTCATAATTTTTCTTTTAAAAAACCGCACGCCCGAAAAAGCACGCCAAAAAACATGGTTGGGGTAATCATATTCGAAGAGCATCATATATTTTAATGATTATGATTGTGGCAACCATAATCGTAATATAATATAGTTATCATATTATGACAATAAAATAATCATCATTTCACCATAATATGTCCTAGATTCTAAGGACATCTTAAGTCCTTATAGTCTATGAATTCTAATAGAAAAAGTGCTTAGAATCTAAGTATTTTTCTATGAATTTTTTTCTCAAAGTCCTTAGAATCTAAGTTTTTTAAGAATATTCTGAATTTTTGTCAAAGAAACAGTTTTGCAGAATCTGAAAAATTTACTTTAAGAAAAAGTTCATAGAATCTAAACATGTTTCTATCAGAAAAATTTATAAAAATCTGGTATTTTGTATAAGAAACCTCTTCGTACAAAACAACTCTTAGATTCGATAGGCGTTTCTTATAAAAAGTAAATTTATTAATATTCTATGTACTTTTCCCACAAAAAAATTAAATAATAAACAAATTGTTTTAAAAAAAAATTATTATTTTCTTTATTGAAAAGAATCAATAAATATAAAATCTTTTTGTCAATCAATTTTTTTGACAATGAATTCATTAGTGTAAATTATAATGTTATATGTATAAGGCATTTTTGAAAATAAAAGCCGCAGGTGAAAATGATCATATATTATCATTTGTACGTGGGTAACTGAATTTTTGAGCGCCCCGGTAGGGTAGTTGGTAGCGTGCTAGCTTATCAGTGCGGGGGTCGTGGGCTCAATTCCCACCAGAGGCTCTGGTCTGTTTTCGCTACAACGAGCCGAAAGCCTTTGTTGCTAGTGCTCGGTTAGGATATTAACATATTATTTGTAATTATATGATTAATAAATAAAAATAAACTGAATTTTATTGAAACAAGACAGTATTATGGCTGTAAATGTCAAATTCATGTTTCATTTTATAGTTCCATAATTATCATATTTTTTTTTCATAGTCAGAAATTTTGTTACCACAGTATGATTACAGCCAATCATGTTATGAAATAGAAAGTGTCAATTATGAAATAATATAATATTTACTATAATAATGATGGTAAAGACTATGTTTATAAACCAATAAATTGATTGTGACAACCATACTCAAGCACAGAAAGTATAATATAGTAGCAGTAATCATGTTGCAAATATATTTTTTCTCTGCGTGGGGCAAGAGAAATGAGGTCCCAATGGCTTAATTTTAAAAATTTTTAGACAGTTTTTTGTCACTGCTATAAACTTTTTGCACTTATCCTCTTTTCGCAATTAACCAACGATAACATAGTTTCTTTTCTACCATACACTCCAAAAAACCTATAATACTCATACAAAACACTTTCATTTTCTGTTTGCACTTAAAACATAATTATATATTACCAACACAAATTAAACTAATTCTTAAAGTAAGCAAAAACAGCTTAAAATCTGTTTATATAAAATTTATATAATTCTCAAATTATACCATAAACCATTTATGTTAAATGTTGAAAAATTAAGTAGAGCTCTAATGCCACAAAAACCGCGCTATAAACTCTTAGCACATAATGAATGCAAATGCAAAATTATTGACTAAATGAAATTTAATAGTGAAATATCCACAAACTCGCAATCACAGCTCTTCACAATGTGCCTTGTGTGGTGTTTCTGTTCCTACATGCATACACGCCCTCCTACAATTGAACCAATCTTAATAGTTTTGTGATGCAGAATAATTTTCTAACTACTTGTGCAAACTGGGAAAATAAAATAAAATGAAATGAAAAAAAAAAAACATTATTTTAAAATAATGAACTACTAAATTGACTCTAACAACGCGTATATTATTTGAAATTTATTTTTTGCTCGTTTAATTTTCAATGTTTTCTATATATGTATATTTTTTTTTTGTTATTCCTACTACATTTTAATTTGAATTTTGTTTTCATTTTTTTTTTCTTTTTTTGTACAATTTTAATTTACAACAGCCAAATGGACAACCAGAAAAAAAATTTATTGGAGGCATTGGCCAAAAAGGGTATTGCTATTGCAAAATTATGTGTTTTGGAAAACAATGTTAAAGATCGTTTAGAGGATATTGATAATATATACACTGAAATCATTAAATTTGTGGATGCCAGCGATTCAAAGGTAAGTTCTTTTTTCTGTATTTAATGTACGTTTAATATGTTTGTTTGTTTGTATGTCCTTGAGTTTTAAACGACCAAACTATTACGAGAATTACAAACAATAATAAAAATCCAAAAGTACCAGAGTATTATTACCATCCATAATTTAGCAAGGATGGAATGCTATAATGAACATTGGGATAAGAGTCTACTATAGGTGGAAGCTAAAAAAAATATATAAAAATTTTGTTATATAATTTGTACACAGAAAAATTAATTAAAAATATTTGTTAAAATTCAAATTTAATTTCTAACAATTTTAAGTTTGAAATGTTTGTAAATTGTTATCATTTTTCATATAAAAATTCTTTAAAAATAAAAATTCAAGTTAAAAAAATTTAACAAAAAGTTTTTTGTATTTACAAATTCTATTGTTGGTGCCTTTTTAAAAAACTTTTTATTTGTATTTACAAAAATGTTCTATGGACGATGCTCAATATTACAAACAGGATTTTGTAATTTTATTCTGTGTATAATTTAAAAAATTCTTTAAAATTCAAGTTTTATTTCTAACAATTTTTTGTTTAAAATATTTGTAAATTATTACGGAGGCGGATCAATAAGTCCGTAACTTTTCGAACTTCCCTCCTAGTTATATGAAATGCAACACTGCTCCCCTCAAGTACCACCTGTTTGATCAATAATTTCATCGTTGGAGCTAAATCTTTTTCCACCGAGCCATTTCTTTAGGTTTGGAAATAGTCACTGGGGGCTAAATACGGTGAATAAGGCGAATGAGGGGGCAATTCGTAGTCTACTTCATGGATTTTTGCCATGGAAACTAAGCTGTCACACGATTTCGTTGGTGGTCGATTGTGAGCAAACGCGGCAGCCATTTTGCGGAAAGCTTTCTCATACCCAAGTGATCGTTCAAAATTGAAACCACTGAACCATGTGAGATGCCTATGTCTTCCACAATCTATCTCACATTCAATCTCCCTTCGGCCAGCACCATATCGTGAATTTTTTCAATTGTTTTGGGTGTAGAGACCTCAACTGGGCGTCCCGAACGTTCGGCATCTTCCGTGCTTGTAAGGCCACAACGAAAATCAGTAAACCACTTTTTTCGCAAAAAATAATGTTTAATGAGCACTCGAAATTCACTTTTTACCATTTTTAAAAAAATCCACGAGGTTGTATGTTTTAAACAGCTGTTAAACGCAAACCACATGATGGGAGCAGTGTTGCATTTCATATAACTACGAGGGAAGTTCGGAGTTTCCCTGAAAATAACTCTTATTTTCAAGCTCTAACTTCAAGCCACAAAACACGGTAATGATTGGTTTTGCTACAATTTATTTACTCTTTTCTTTACATACATACATACATTTTTATAATTTTTTGTTTTGCATATTTTACAGGTTGGTTGAAAAGTTCCTGCGCTTGAAATGAAAGAATACTGTTTTTGTTACGGAATATATTTTTTTATTCAATACAATCTCCTAGAAGCTCAATACACTTGTTCCAATGATCTTCCAATAGTTTTATCCCATCCTTATAATGGTTTTCCGGAAGCTCTGCAAAATAACCGTCTACGGCTGCTCTGGCCTCATCATTCGACGAAAAATGCTTTCCACGAAGGAATTGCTTGAGATTTCTGAAGAAATAGTAGTCACTGGGAGCCAAATCTGGTGAATACGGTGGATGTTCAAGCAATTCGTACTTTAATTCTTTGAATTTAGACATGGTCAAAACACTTTTGTGAGCAGGTGCATTGTCTTGATGAAAAATTATTTTTTTTTCTTCTTTAAACCAGGTCTTTTCTAACGAATTTTTTCATCCAGCTGATCCAAAAGGCTGCATTAATATTCAGAGTTGATTGTTTTACCTTTCCGAAGATTATCAATCAGCAAAATTCCTTTTGCATCCCAAAAAACTGATGCCATAACCTTCTTTGCTGACCCTTGTGACTTCACCTGCTTTGGAGCTGAACAACCAGCTTCAGTCCACTGTAAACGTTCTTGTTTCAATTTAGGATCATGGTGGTAGATTCAAGTCTCATCCATAGTTATAAAACGATGCAAGAAGTCGGTTTTATTCGGCTTAAAACGCTCCAAATTACGCTGAGAAATTTGTTTTCGATCCAGTTTTTGTTGAATTGTTAATGTGTGCGGCACTAACTTTCCAAACAGTGTTTTCATACGTAATTCTTCATGTAAAATATGGAGTACTCGTTCGTCTGAGATGCATATGGCATTAGCAATTTCACGCTTAGTCAAACTTGGATCTTCACTAACCATATTATGTACCTGCTCAATGATTTCTGCTGTGGTTGCAGTTTTTGGTCGTCCTTTGCATGGATCGTCTTCAAGGCTGGTACGACCACGTTTAAATTCATCAGCCCAAAATTCAACGGTGCGTTCATAAATTTCCTTTGTTTTTAAACCCTTCAAAACAAAGAATCTAATGACTGCACGATATTCAATTTTTTCCATATTAAACAAAGAAAGAATTGACAGAATGACTTGCAACTTTGCATGTGTTCTCAGGACAGTTATACCAACTTGAGAAAAAAAATTTTGGAGCTAGCAGTGCCATCTCTTGGTGAGCGCAGGAACTTTTCAACCAACCTGTATTTTGATTTTTGACTTTCGATGTTTTTTTTTACTAATCTTTTTTTTTACTTAGAAACGTAGAAATTTACAGAATCTTTCTGAAATAAGTAAAAAAAAAATAATTTAAAGACAGAATTTAGCTCCAAATAAATGTGCTTTACCTTTTCGTTAAAATCCATGAAGGAAATTCAGATTTTATAAAAATCTTCACAGGAAAATTGTAAATTTAAACAAATGTTTTAATTTTATTTTACAGGGTGTCTGCCGGGAAGGTATACTACTTTGTTTCTTTATAATTTTTTATTAAATGAAAGAGAATGGATCTTATATTGATAAATGTTTTCTTAATGTCGGCAATTATGTATGGAATACAATATCTGATAAATGTCCGCCTCTGTTAGCCTCACAAATGCGAGCCCTTTTAAGCACATTTTTCATTACATTCTCACACATTTCACGCGGTATTTCATTAATTTCATCACGAATATTTTTTTTGAGTTGCTCAAGCGTTTCTGGTTTGTTTGCATAAAGCTTGCTTTTCAGATATCCCCACAAAAAGAAGTCCGGAGCATTTTACTGCGACCGTGGAGGCCAATCAACATCACCCTTTCTTGAAATATTTTGTTATGGAAAGAGGTCTCGCAGTAATTTCATTGTAATCCTGGCTGTATGAGATGTGGCACCGTCTAGTTGATACGACATGTTAATCAAGCCCAAAGCAAGCAGTTGTGACGTTAAAAAGTTTTCTATTATTTCACGATATCGCTCCCCATTCACAGTTACCGTTACACCGTTTTTATTTTCAAAGCAGTAAGGTCCAATGATTCCTCCTGACCAAATTGCACACCAGACTCTCACTTTTAATGGATGCAAAGGTGACTGATGAATAATTTGTGGGTTTTCCATTGCTCAGAACCGACTATTCTGTTTATTCACATATCGATTCAAATGAAAATGTGCCTCGTCACTCATGATTTTTATACCCTCCACCATATATGGTGAGGAGGGTATATATCAGTTTGTCATTCCGTTTGTAACATGTCGAAATATAGGTGTAAGACCCCATAAAGTATATATATTCGTGATCCTTATGCAATTTTAAGTCGATTTAGCGATGTCCGTCTGTCTGTCTGTCCGTCTGTCTGTCTGTTGAATTGGCGATCACGACGCGAAGACGCAAGCGGGGGTGCCTATTTTTACCCAGATTATTGAACATCCTCCCGAGCAGTTTGGTATTTAAAATGAGCAAAATCGGTTAAGCGGTTCAAAAGTTATGAGTGAAAATGTGAAGGTACCTCTAAATTTTCCATACAAATTTGTACAATTTTTCTGTATCTATTTTTTTTCTGTTAAGTAAGTAAAAATGTTATTAAGTCTTCTTATTGTTCGATTACATTTATTGTCTTACATAGTATGAGAATAATAACATTCTTAGAGATATATGTGTGTTACTCTGATAACTAAGTTAACGTAAAAATCAACAATGTTAAAGTCGCTAACAGAGCAGACCTCTGTAAATAACATTACTAAAACTAAATAACAAAAGTTCGTTACATAAATTGACAAAACATATTCATATTACAGTTCATGCAAAATTTAGAATATACGTATATCATCTTCAGCCCCTATGGTGGAGGGTATTCAAAGATTCGGCACAGCCGAATTTAGCCCTTTTTTACTTGTTTTTATCAAAATCGGGGTTGTCATGGTTGTTATGTTTAAACGATTAAAACACGTTGGCTTATTGAATTTTTCTCCATAATAAATTTGCCACGTGTCTACTTTACGACTGCCAAATATGAACTGTCAAGACTAATGTTTACCAAAATGGCGGCAAAACAAAGTAGTATACCTTCCCGGCGGACACCCTGTATATGAATATGAAAAAAAAATTTTTTATTTGTATGAACTTGAATTTGACTGTAAAAAAACACTTAAAATACAGCACAATACCAGCAATATTTCAAGCACTTGAATTTTTGACCTTTCAATGTTCTATTGGGAATGTTCTATGAAACATGTTTAATAATACAAACATAATTTTGTAAATTTTTTCTGTAAATACATAGAGAAAACGGATTCATATTGCCAACTAATTCTTTTGGTTGCAGCAACCGAATTATTTAGTTATCTCAACCAAATGTTTTCCTAATACAATTGAAGTATATGGTTTCAACCGTAATTCTATTGCATTAACTAAATTTCGGTTGCGACTAAGAAATATAGCGGAGGCTCCAACCAAACCATTCGGTAGGCAAGAAATTCGGTTGTCACAATGAATCTGAGAAAACTGCTATATTTGTTTGCGACGATCGATATAACAGAATTTCGGTTGAAACCATTTATTTTAATTGGATCCGGAATACATTTGGTTGCTGCAACCACACTTTTCAGTTGATAAAAAAATTTGGTTGACACAATAAATCTGTTTTCTCTGTATATGCATTGACTATTTTTCAAAACGAAGCAGACTAAAATTTCTGAATCGACAGAAAAAATTTGATTTTTTTTATGTCAAAAATAACAAAAACTTTTGTCCGATTCTCACATATAGGTGAGCTATTTTTTGCACTAAAAATTCAAAATAAATTCAAATTTTTCAAAAAAAATAATTGTCTCTAAAAATTCAATTGATATAGTGAAATTTCTGGAATTTTCCAAACTCCATTAAATTATTATAAATAACTTTTTAAAAAAGAGGCGTATTCCGCCTACTTGTTGGAAAAGATCAATAAATTTCCACAAGTTTGACATTGATATGGTATGCATACATTTTTGGTGAACAGTTGGTATGGAAAGGCTCATATTTGTATACTAAAAACATTAACATGAAATTTTGTTCAAACATTTTCTGATGGCCTGCTTTCTAAAGCGATATCTTTTTCACATTTTCACCACCCGAAGCGATAACCTTTCGTATCACCAACGTGATTGCAGATGCATGCTTGCAAGTGACGAACTCCTTGTAACTCGCCTAATTAAAGCAACCAACTGATCGTCATTTGCCCTAAAGCATTAAACATAAAATACTTTGTATACTTTTTAATAAAGCAACAGACACTTCTTAACATTTACAAAAGTTTACAACTTCTTTAGACAGCTTAATTATCCCATTTGTTGGTTATTTCAAATCCCAGTGTGTCAAATGGTGACACAAAGCTACCAACAAACACAAATAAATATCAACTGAAAATCTGGGTAAACAAAAAAAAAATACTCTTTACAAAAGTGCATTAAAAACTGCACAGGTGAAAGTTTTTAATGTGTTCATTTGATGATGGTAATAAACTCTATTCTATAGCTTCCACCCTCATTTCCAAAAACATTACTTGTTTGAAAAACATTTCAAATGGTTGGAACTTTTGTGTTTTTTTTTTGTTTAATACACGCTTTATTTTCATTTCTTCCTTCGTTTTGATTTTTATTTTTTCTTTTATTTCAGGTAATACAATTCTCTCTATGGCATGCTTATGTCCATGAACAATATGGTCGCATGTATAAATATTTGCAAAAACTTTGTGATGAGAAACGTAATCGTGAAAACTTTGAAGAACTTTATTTAATTGCTGGAGCCTTAAATTATGAACATTTACAAAAGGTTGTACAACGTTTGACTGTGTCAACATTTCCACAAAGCTATCGTTTGTTTTAACTGAACAGCAACAACAACAACAACAACTATACTAACAAAATAATTGGAGAAATGAGTTGAAATTTGTCAGCGACTTTTTAAAAAATCCAACAACTAAAATCAACAATAATAATAATAATAATAATAACAACTAGAACAACATTTACAACTGCTTCAACAACAAGACACCAAGAATAACAACAACATCAACAACAACTCCAGCATGTCCCTTAACAACAACTAAATAAATAGTAAAAATAAACTTGTTGTGTACTAGTTTTCCAAATGCTGTTTACGTAAAGGCTTTATGTCATCTGCATCATAAGCATCATCCCACTCCTGCCTTCATTTTTCCATCCATACTTCAATGAGTTATAAAACAGTAAAAAAAAAAAAAGAAAGGAAAATAAAAGATATGAACGTACCCATACGCATGAACGTGCCAGGAAAGACAACATGGCGTTAAAACTATTAAGAATGTTGACTTCATTCTTTAGTTTTATTAAAAACTTTTTGAATTTCAAATGATGTTATTACCACAGAGCTTTAAAAGAATACCAACTTCAGTAATTATTCTTTAATACAATTTAAATTTCACGCTTCATTTGCGAAAAAAAAACTTTTAAATTTACTTGTCAGGTGAAAATTAACACATATAATCATATATGGAACTGTATATGATCATGTATGGGTATATATGGTTATGTATGTCCACATATAGTCCCATATGGATTCATGTATGGCCATATACATATATTAGGATCTGAAATTTTAAGGTCTTGCATATGATCATATATGTGTATATCTGGTCATAAATGTCCATACATAGCAGATAACTGCAAATGCTGATTGCAAAACGTTCATACGCAATCAACACAAGAATAAATATGTGTTTGCGTTCAAACGTTGAATATACTCCAACACACATATTTGTTGATGATTTTAAATCAATCAAACGACGTGCAAATTGTTGTCACTGATTTATAATCATCGGTCGTTTTTATACCATTGATTTTATTCTGTTCGTTTGAGTCAACAATAATTATTTTGATGTAGAATAAATCAGAAAAAGCAATAAATAAAGCGTATTTGTAGAAACACATTTCATAACTTAGGGTGGGTCTAAAATCCGTTTTTTTAGAATTTTTATTAGAAATACCAAAAATATTGTTCTTTGTGAATTTTTTTTAATTTAGGTCGATATCTCAGGCTCTCCCAATCCGGTTGAAGTTAAATATTGCCTAATTTTCCAATCAAAATAGAAAAAAAAAATTTGTTGACAATATTTAAATCTTTCCGGATTAGGCAAGCCTGAGATATCGACCTAAATTTTTTTTCAAAAATATATTTTTATTTCACAAAGAAGAATATTTTTAGTTTGCTATTACTAATAAAAATTCGAAAAAAGCGGATTTAAGTCCCACCCTAATGTACACAATATAATTTATGATATGTGTTTCTATTTTGTTTTGATTATGATTACACTCATACGCTTACACTTGCATAAAACATAATCGACAGATGATTCACACTGATCTCAATTACGCGTTCAGTAACATGATGCTGATTTTATTCTACAGTGAATTTTGTTGAATTATTAAATGTGAACAAGAATTTTTGTGTATGATTAAATCAAGAAAAAAGTTGATTTTGCAGTTCTCTGATACATAGTACAATATAAGACCATATATGGTCTCATTTTTGTTCGGATCTGAAATTTTAAGGTATATCTTTGTAAAGGGTGTCCCAAGAAGAACGCAATTTTTAAATTTTAAATAAAACACAGATATTTAAAAAAAAAATCGTGAAACTTTATTATATCGTAAAGTAGACAGAATGAGGTTATGTATGGAACAATATATCGTGCAGATGGCCGCCGCGGCTTTGCTGGCATGCACGCGATCTTTTAATGAAATTTTCAATGACCGTTTTGCATGAATGCTGCGGTATTTCATTAATGCAGCGTCCAATTTCCTCTTTTAAGGCTTGAGTCGTCGTCGGCTTATTCGCGTAAACCATCGACTTCAAAAAACCCAAAGAAAAAAATCTAATGGTGTTAAATCGCACGATCTAGGCGGCCAATTCTGATCTCCAAAACGCGAAATAACACGACCGGGAAATGACTGATGCAGCAATTGAATTGTTTCTCTGGCTGTATGACATGTGGCGCCGTCTTGTTGGAACCACATGCCCTCCACATTCATTTATTCAATTCTAGGCAAAAAAAAAATGGTTATCATTTCACGATACCGAACACCATTGACTGTTTGCGCTTGACCTGCCTCATTTTCATAAAAAAAAAGGTCCAATGATTCCTCCAGCCCAAAAACCACACCACACAGTGACACGTTGAGGATGCATTTGCTTCTCGTGAATCACTCGAGGATTTTCCTCACCCCAAATGCGACAATTCTGCCTATTGACGAATCCATCAAGATGAAAATGGGCCTCGTCACTGAAGATGATTTTATCGGCAAAATCAGCATTTTCATGTTGACTCTCCAATACCCAATTTACGAACTCCCTTCGCTGTCCATGGTCAGCTGGCTTCAGTTCCTGAGTCAATTGAACTTTGTATGCATGAAGATGCAAATCTTTCGTGAAAATTCGCTGCAAAGTGGATTTGGAGACACCAATTTGCTGAGCTCGGTGTCGAATTGAGGTGGATGGAGTTCGAGCGACATCATCACGTACAGCTGCGACATTTTCGGTCGATCGACCTGGACGATGGCGCGTTGACTCTTTTGGAGCATTATTGTGACCCCAAATTGATCGCAATTTGCGAACTGTAGCCGCAAAACTTTCACCATTTTGGTAAAACAATTTCACAATGAGAATGCGTTGTTCATTCGTGTAGCGCTCCATTTTTACTAACCTCATACCTTCTACTAGCAAACAATAACAATTGTTCAAATGTCAAACAATGACACTTCGAATGTTGCCATATTTAAAAATTGCGTTCTTCTTGGGACACCCTTTATATGATAATAAGCATATATTTATATACCCTCAAATTTTGGATCCGAACATATATAGTCAATGACTATATATGGATATACATGATCATACCATACATATAGTTTATGGCCATATAACATCAGCTATACATATATATGACCAAATATTAAACTATATATGAAGATATATATGATCAGCTATACATATATACGGTCATATATCGCACTATATACGGACATATATAAACAGATTTATCCATATATGATCATATATTAAACTATATATAAACATATATGAGCAGCTATACCCATATATGGTCATATATCGAACTATATACCGACATATATAGTCAGCTTTATCTGTAATTGATCACATACAATCCCATGCATGATTATATATGTTATTATACAATCCCTTTTTCACCTAGGATTATAAAAAATTAAGACTTTTCCTTTTAACATTAAGAATTCAAAGTTTTTGTGTACAATTTTAAGAAGACAAACAAAGATAATATTGTAAACTTCTATTATCTCTAAATAAAAAAAATCATTCAAATGGTGTTAGTTTTAGCAAAAAAAAAAATACTCTTAACAAACTTTTTACCAATACTATGTAAGCTCGTTAGTCAAAAGTTCCCAGATAATTTTTTTTTATAAAATAAGTTCAAAAGAAACTTTCGAAACCTTCAAAAATATTTTTGTGTTACAATTGTAAAATAATAAATACAAAATATGTATGTAATTTTTATTGTTCAAAGAAATATTTCAGACCACATTAACACTAAACGTGTTTTAGACCAAAACGATGTTCTGTACATGATTTCCCATATATGTTTTTTTTTTTTTCAATAACAACAAGTTTTGCCCAAAAACATTTCTAGTGGAAACGTGGCATAAAACTATTTCAAAAATTTTAACGCAAATTTATAAAGGAGTTTAAAGAAGTTTTTAAAATTTTTTTTAACAAACTAGGAGATTTTACAAAATAATAAATATTGTCCACTTTCTAAATTCCACTATTTTTACCCCTACACCACATTGTGTAGAAGATGTAATAAGTTTTTGCTGAGTTACTTTTTTAGATTCTGAGTCAATATGGTATATTAAAATATGGCTTTAGGTCCAATATTTTTCATTGTCACAAATATCAGCACAAACTCATTACACCCGGACTATTTAATGGTGTAAAAAATCATGTAAAAAAAAATTAACATGACTTTTCCTATGAAGAAGTATGTGACTCTAGTCATGGCAATATTCCCCTAAATTGCCGGGCGGAATATTTCGGTACTCTTCATCTCAGTATTTAATGTATCATAATATGAAATTAGAAATATTACGTAACATAGCAGGACGTTACATACACTAAGTAACCCAACGTAATGAAGTTTTTGGTTGTACCAAATCAAAATAATAAAAATTTAAGCAATTAATTTATGTTAAAAAAAAAGGAAAAAAGTGCTTTCAAATGTACATTTTGTATGGGAAATTTCGCGAAGACCAAATTTTTATGGGTGCACAGTAGGGCAAATTAGACCTTTTTACAGCTAACAATAAATTAAAAAAAAAACTTGAAAACTTACTGACTAAATTCTGAATAGATTTCTCATGACAGATTTTTAAAAGCTATTTATAATAAATAAATCGGCAAATTTATCAAAATTTAAATTTTTTGAATATTTGTACTTTAAAAAAATTTCAAAATTATGGTATATAAATGAAATATATCTCAACTCAAAGGTAATTATATTCTCTATTGATAATGGTTATCAAATATGTTGTCCTTTTTTGTTGTGCAGAACATACCCAACAAACAATACGTACAGTTTACGTACCGGTTTCGGTCCGTCATAAACGGAATCCAACTCCGTTTACGTACCGCTTTTTATCCGTAAACGGACCAGAAAATGGATTTTAAGGATCATCGAAACTGATTCGAATCCGTTTAAAAACCGTCAATGACGGACCGTTTATGGACCGGATATATCTGATGAAAAACGGAGTTGTCCGTTAAAAGTCCCGTTTACCGATCCGTATTCGGTCCGCATTCGTACCGTTTTTTCAACAAAAACGGATTTGTGTAAAGACATATTATTTTAATTGTTAATAGCAACTTTTTATTTTTTTTCTTTTAATTTATTAACAAAGATATTTGAATTAAAATAACAAAACTTAATAAACTAAATACAACAAATACCAAACAAATACAATATTTATCTCCAGCACAATTACCATCCATCAATCACTGCGATTGTGGCCCATTAAAAATCATGAAAAAAATAAAACAAATATTTAATTTTGGCTTAAATTGTGGTACTTACGATATGATGAAGCAGACAATGCAAATTTGCAAATTTTTTCCCAAAATTATTTTAAGCTGTCGGGCAATATTTTTGTTTGCAAATCAACATAATTTTTCACATATCATCGTAAAACTTGTTTTCAATTTCATAAATATTTACCTTAGGGATATTTAAGTATTCGTTTTTTATTACTAAGCAAATCCAAAAGCAACGGAAGAAAAACTGATGAAAAACAGTGGTCCGTATTTGACGGTACAGAAACGGACACACAAAAACGGAGTAAAAACGTATTGTTTTCGAAAATTCAATTATACGGTCCTTTAATGTTCCGTTTACATACAAGCTTTGACGGATACGTATTTTCGGACCGTAAACGTAGAAGCCGGATTCATGAATCCGTACGTATCGGAGAGTCCGTAAAAATGTTTCTTGGTTAGACTTTCGATTAGTTAACCTTTAAAGATAGTGTATTAAAAATATAAAAGGCTCTTTTTTAGCCGCCTAACCGGCCTAAGCTTTTTTGCTATGAAAATTATACAACGTAGTCGGCACGAAAAATAAACAATAAGTTCTTCTACAGAGTTTTTTTTTTTTTTTTTGTTTACTTAAGGCGATATGGACCAAAATAGGTAAAGAATTAATTTCGTAGACTAATTTGTGAAAAACAATTATTCTTCTTGCCAATGTATAAATACAAAATCAAAATTACATTTTATGTACCTTTACTTAGGAAGATGTGATGAATTTCGTTTTTCAAAAAATACGAAATCGAGCGAAAACGCACCTTTAATTTAAGATATATATTCTTTAAAATTTATCACTTTGTAAAATTTCATAAAAATCCCTGTATTCGTTTTTAATTTACAACGATGTCCTTTAAAAGTATCCTGCTAGAATCCTATATGTCCTTGGACCAAGGAAATGTCTTCTCTAAAAGCTAAAGCTTTAATCTTGCTTTGTGTTGTTCATTATTCCTAATTTTTAGGCATCTCGCTTTCAAAATGTGCACTCTAAACGAACAATTGTTTCACAGAAAATTTAGTAATTTATTTTTTGCAATCGGAAAAGCTAAATTTGTAATTATAAGGAACTCTTTTGAAGCATTTGTGGTAAATTTAATGAACCGCTTTTTGGAGGCAGGCTTGCCAGTTAGAGGGTTAAATTAAATTTGTGTATAGAAAACAAAATAAAAATGTGATCGCGGTTTTGTTACGATAATCGACAGGGGTAAAAATTATCTTTAAGTTGAGGTATAATTCATTTGTCTGCCCTGACTGTTCAAAATTTCACTAAATTTTGCCGTTTTATTAAAAATATAAAATAAATGATTTTTAAAAATCTGATTAGATTTCAGCTAATTAGATTTCAGACCGATTCTTTAAGTACGGTCTAAAATCTAGTCAGCTAATTTTTAGCATTTTATTTTATAAAATTAATTTAAAACAGTAAGCTGTATATAAATTCAATTATAAAAAATCAATATTATTACTGTACACAAAATCAGAAACTATGAAGGGATCTTTAAATTTTAAAAATTAATTGATTTTAGTACTTTTTAAGGAAAGGTAATGGTACATATAACATTTCGTCTCAATTTTTTTTTACTAGCTTTGAAGATCTTAAAATTTTCTTACCTATAAAAATATTTTTCCGGCTTTCAAAACGTAGCAAATAAATTATTTTGAATAATTAAAAATAGCCTTGACTGAAATTCTTTTAAAGCTCTGAATTTTTCTTTTCATTTTTTTTTGTGTTAATTTTTACTATCTCTTAGTTTGTTAGATTCTTTTGCGTTTTATATAGTTTTTTTTTTTTGGTTTTTCTGTTCTGTTCATTTATTTAATATTTTTTTTTTTTCATTTCCTGTAGTAAATTACAAAATAAAATTTACAAAAGCAAATAAATATAAAACTTCTTACTTCAACAAACTCAAACTTATATGCATAATATTAAAAATGTCAGTAAAAAATGCAAACAACAACTACAAAGTAATTACAAACATTCTCTTTATAATGTTTTTCTATTTATTTTAAAATTTAACCTCAAAATATTAAGTATATGTAGTATGAAATTTATAAAGTATATTTTAGTTATTACAGTTAGCTGAGATCTGTACAAGTTTTATTTTTATTTTTTTTTTTTTTCCTTTTTGACAAATCATAATAAAGTTAATAGTTTTTTTTTTAATATAACATAACCACAAAAAGTTTTCTTTGGCTTTTTATTTGATTGAATGCGGGTAACTAAAATATAAGTTTAACAAACTAAATTGAATTTGGTTTAATGGTAAGTAATGATGGCAAGATAATTAACTTAAAGTTTTACCTTTTAAATGAATCACCGTAACAAATGTTGTTGCTCATACTGAACCACAAAATATGTACATACGAGGTCGGTCCGCAAATTAGCCGATCCGAACAAAGAAACCACAAGAAATTTGCAAAAAAAATTTCTTTTTTTCTCAACATAATCTTTTTCTTAAGTTCGATAAATTTTTCCCAGTGATATTCAATAGTTTCGATACATTGATTTTAGTAATAATTGACTAGTCATCGTCTTTTACCACGGAGCCATTTTTTTCAAGTTTGGAAATGAAAAATAATGCAAGGAATATATAAATATCTGGAAAATTCAGAGAAATAGTATGGATTTTGCATTAAAATCCATTAAAATTTTCATAATCGAAATTTTTTATTCACTCAATATTATACTCAAATTAAAGGGAATTTAAAGGGCTATTTAGCAGTACATACATAAATCTCTAGGAAATTCTGAGATTTAGTATGGATTTTGCATTAAAATCCATTAAAATTTTTATTATCGATCCTCCCTAATCATCATTTTCTCAGAAACTAAAAGAAATTTCGCAGCGAAGAGTAGTTTTATTGGATGCCCTTAATATTCTCTTTCATCTGAGTATTTTTTGGCAAAAGAGGCAGTGTATACATCATCCTTTTTTGCAAAAAAAAATCGAAAATTTTTTATTCACTCAGTATTATACTCAAATTAAAGGGAATTTAAAGGGCTATTTAGCAGTACATAAATCTCTAGGAAATTCTGAGAGTCTTGATTTTGCATTAAAATTGTTATAATCGATCCTTCCTAATAATCACTTTCGCAGCGAAAAGTAGTTTTATTGGCTGAGCTTTCATTTGAGTATAATATTTAGTGAAAATAAAATTTTTTATTTTTGGCAAAAAAGGCATCATCCTTTTTTGCAAAAAATACCTAATAATACCGAAAATGACTAAATTACAAATAAAAAAATTTGAATCTGGGTCCATAACCTGTTGTCCCTGTAGTGGTTCCTTATTTTTATCGACCGCATTAGCTTACTAAGGACGGCCTAATCTCATAATCTGTTAAACATTTATGTGTTTTCACATCAATAATATTTCAAAGTGCATTTAGAAAATTATAAATCAATTTGGAATTAATTAATATTTTTTTTACAATAAAAAATTTGCAATATTTTTCATATTAATAGTAAATAATTTGCATCAATATAGGTTATAGATTTTCAATTAATTTGTAAACAATCAACAGTTTATTAATAATGTTTAAAATCTATGGGGTGTAACGTACACGTCGTGTATTAAATATTTTAAAATTCTAAAATATTATTTTTGTGAAACTTTAGTCTATAATCATAGAAACAAAGTTTTGTAAAATTATAATCGAGGGTAGGACTATGGGAGCCATTGAAGAGCTAGCTAATCAGTCGGGTTGTGGGGTTCGGGTCCTTTCTCTGTTATAATCATTTTGACAATACAATAATATTATTATAGACTCCCGAATTTTTTTAATAAAAAACAACTATAACGGGCCAAGGTGACTAAAAACTCAAAAAAAAAAATGCCCCTATTTTAGTCACTAAAAGGATGTAATTAAAAGAAGAAGAAATGGTATTTATTGAATTTGCCTATCAATCTCTCCCAGATGACCTCGGGAGTAAATCGGCTCAAAACCCACCCTTACCTATGGTTCTAGGGCCGTAATATTTTATAAAAGTCTAGAACCCCAAAAAAAATGTTAAAAAATCTTCCTTAGTTCCTCTTACATCATCATCTTAGAAAAACACGATCTTTTAACCTTAGCAATTCATAATTTAAATATTAATTTATTCAACCCATTAGATTTAAACATTAAAAAAAAAAAACTAATTCTGAACTTATAAATATTTACAAATCGATGCACCGTATCGTACACTGTTAATAATTCACTAACCTTATTTTATAAAATTTGAACAAACTGTCTTAATTGTAATTCTTTTTAATATCAACAATATCTTTACAATAATAATAATATAAAAAAATAGCTTCCTAACCACTGTGCCGGACTTTATCAAATACGAGCTATTTTTACTTTATACACAAAAACCGAGATTACCGAGACTGTAGTGTAATTATATATTTTGATTTCTATTTTATTTATTTTTGGTTATAATCAAAACAAAAAGCAAAATCAATATTTTTTTATATATTTTTTTCATCAAGTCTGTAGCGTAGCTAATTTTACCGAATATGTTAAAGCAAGGTTGGCAACCGATACCTTTTTAATTCCGGCTTCAAAACCTTTTCGAACTGAGGTGGCAAGACTGCGGTTTAATTTGTACGAATTTTTATCGGATTTGCAAGTAAACTAATGAAGTATATATATTTTTTTTTTTTTTTTTTTTTTTTTGGTTTTTCACTAATAAGTGAAAAATGTATTTAATTTAAAGAAAAAGCTTCATAATTTTGATGAAACTAGAGTTTTATTAAACGGAATTAAGTATGAAATTTTTTAAGAAATCAAATGAAATTTTTCTACCCTGTAATGAGAGTCTTGATAGACAAATTCTGGCAAACTTCATTCATTTTTTGCAAATCTAAATTAAAATTCGCCATTCAAAAATCTATAATTTTTAAAGAGTACGTGATGTTTCGGTATCTGTTATACCCAAAACCGATAGGTATAATATACCGTTACTGCAAAAAAAATAAAAAATCAATAACGCTGCCGATAGTCGTTTCGATTGCCAACCTGGAGATAAAGAGAATGTGCAAAAATAGTGGTATTCACGTAAAGAGTTACTGATCAAGAGTTATTATTAAAGAGACAATTTAATGAAACATTATAAAAGAAATTGTTGTTGCTTTTGGTTTTAATAAGAAAATGTATGATGCAAGAACAAAATTGTTAGAAAATAGGTTTGAGATATAAATCACTTACCAACATGTTTGATGACGAAGAAGGCCTTTTTCGAAGATCGAACCTGTTGATGTTCTGTTGTATCTCTTAATCGCAGATGCTGTATATAAAAAGTTCTTGCATTTGGATTAATGGAGAATTTTAAAAGAATGCAATCATTTTTTTTTCCTGTGAATGCTATTGATGAAGTTATGATCATGATCAAATTTGATGAACTTTTAATGCGTAATCTTTTCTTTCCTATTTACAGCAAATTATCTATATATATCGTTATCACGTATGAAATTATTTAAATTTAATTTATATTAGAATTTAAATAATATTTTTTTTTCTTTTTGTTGCAATATTTCGTTAAGCAAGTCAACTTGATGATTACTATTAGGTGGATCGGATAGTGTTGGACTCTAGGCAAATGACCAAGGCAAGGAAGGCCTTTTCGAAATGATTGCTCTTGGTATTCTGTTAAAGGAAAATAGATATAAGTTATTTTGCCTCAAATGAAACGTTAATCCAAAATGAATCCTGTTACCAATCAATTATACATGAACACAGATGGTTCACCCATGTTCATTGATTGATATATTATCTCGATTTCTAACAGGGAAGGTATTCATTAATTTTTTTGTCTTAAATTCCATTGTGCTTACCTTGATAGAAATAAGTAATGTGGATCTCTGGGGAGGTACGCCGGCGATTAGGGCTGAATTAATTGTCATCCCATATAAATTGGATCGGTGTTAGGCCCAATGGCGTACAACCCAATACAATTTTGGTGCCCCAAAAGGGTGATAATGTTTTAAGCCTTGGATTATATCCTCTTAGAATACGTATATGCATTCAATCCCACGATATGTAGGTTAGTTTCAATGGTTAACCCACGAGGTTTCGGAAAAACAAATTCCTAACTTGTTGGAATAATTCAATTGTATAATATTCCTTAATTTATAATTTTGAAAAAATATTTACCTTTCTTTTGGGTGAACCGCCTTTAATTGACGCGATTGTAACTTTTATATATATTACCTCTTAGCAAGGTTATTAAAATTGGTATTATTCACTTAGGGATAAAAAAAAAGTCGGTGTGGTTTCTTCAACGTCTGCCAAGAAAAGGAAGTGACGTGATTTCGAGAAACGTATCGAAGCTTGTAAAAAATTGACAGTAAGCAAATTAATTATCTAATTATCTTTACAGAGAACCAGCTGTACCAGCTAATAAACACAGCCCTTCACCAGTGATGGTATAACCAAATATGCAACAAAAAAAAAATGCCTTTTGGACGGTGAACCAAAACAGGGAAGGCTTATGTAAATACATGCCTTTTCCTTATAATATTATTTAGTTAATAAAATGTATACTTTTTACTACCTTCTTTGATAGAAAACTATAAAATTGTGTAAATAACTCATTGAATTACTGGGTTGAATCCAAGTGTTGAACACAAGTAAATTTAGCGGAGGCGCCAACCCTGGTTGATCGTCTGTATCTCTTCATTGAAAAAAAATTCTCAATTATAATGAGAAAAGATAAACCCAAAATGCTAATAAAAAAAAATCCATCATGTGGTAGGGGTTTTATTTAATTTACATTTTCTTATTTTTTTCTCTATGTTAAATAACCCAAGCCGCAGTGCTTGAAATAGAGTTTATCCTAAGCTTTCCAATGATGTACCACATATATCTTATAACCTCCGAATATATAGCCAATTTAGAAAAACAATTTGGCCCTAAATGAATGCCATACTAAACTCCGAAACATTCAGAGAACCATTTAGTACACTGAAAAAAAAAATATTAACTTAAGCTAAGACTGAGTACCACAAAAAAAATTATGACATTATGTGAAAGAAAATACAAATCATCTCCCAACTATTTTCTTATATCAAATTTTAATCATAACCCCAATTAACCTACTAGTTAAAATATAATCCGAATTGCTAAATTTTCTAATTACGACCGAAAACATCCGTATTTCAAATGAAGGGCCTTTTGTGATTAATGCCAAACTGTATATTGTTACCGAAAAAGGTTATAGTTTACTATGCTAGATTATCCGCCACAAAACCAAATAATTCTGACTTCATGAATTACAGAATTAGTTGGAAAATATCCGCGGATATTTGAGAAAAAACTGTGTTATACGGTCATGTTTAGAGTATTCAAAACCGAAAACCCGGTTAACCCAGGTTTAAAAGAAAACCGACCAGTTTTGGGTTTTTTTTTTTTTTTTTTTTTTTTTTTTTACTTTAGTCGTGTTTATCTAACTAAAATTAACCAATGCACTCAGTCTCTAAACAAAATTGTAAAAACTTTTCCATCATTATTCCTGAAGGGTATTTTGCCCCATTACTCACTTATAAATCACCCAATTTGCAAAATGGTTACTTAAAAAAAAACCTCTTCCTTCGAGAGCCAAAAAATCCAAAAACCAAAAACATGTAAACCAACAACATGTAAAAGCATAAGCTTCCTGAGGGGCCTGACCATATATACCATAAACAATTTATTAAATTTGTCATGTCAGGGTTGCCACGTATGGAATCAAGAGAACCATTCCTCATATCAATATCAAATGGAATTGATGACTGATAAAAAAAAATGGTTTAATAAACCATTCTTACACTCACAATATTATTTCATGAAAACATTCTATAATTTTTCAGTATATGAAACCCGATTTGTTACTTATATTCAATCATTGTTTAATCCCCGGCAAAAGTCAAACAATCGAAGTTCGTTTACAATAATCTTCATTATTTACGAGAAACGTGGAAAAAAAAAAAAAAACATTTGGAGTGTGTTTTTTAAATTTAGTGATTGCAAGACACAATACTTTATTATTAGAACACCGCGTTTGGGAATAAAAAGGGGAGAGAAATTATTTTAATTACTATCTTTTTTTTTTTTTTTTTTTTTTTTTTTTGTTGAACCAAAAAAACATAAAATTTAACATTTACTGACAATTTTGGGTTTTTGAATAGCTGATTCAAAAAATCAACCAAAAAATATTTTTCTATTGATTTTAATGATTGTTCAGTTATAACAACCTTTATGTATTACTCCCTAAGTAAACTTGAAACGGTCACGAAAAATATATTGTGAGTGCATTTCTTTACCAATTATGCACGAAACCCTAATATTTTCGAAATCGGTTACTATTTTCCTCAAAGGTCCGATGGACATAGAAATGTTGTTATGCTCGAATATCCTTCGCATGGAATGTACCAGTTAATTTACCTGTTAAATCCTCAAGGATATAATAGTGATTTCCTAGTTTTTCTCGTATACGAGCTTTGATAAAAACGGGTGAAAGCTTAGCATTAAAATTCTTTTCTGCACTGCTTTGTGCAAAATTGCGCCGGAAAATTTCTTGACCTACATGAAAAGTTGGTATTCTGACTCGAAGATTGTACTGCTTTTGATTTTTCTCATAGGCCTCTTTAATGTACTTGCGCAAGTCATGTCGAAGAGTTTGGAGTGTATCTTCCCTAGAAAGTTTGGCCGTTGGCTCATCTAGCAGATGTTAATTTCGCAAAAGAGAATAGGAAGAACCATGGGTTATCATATTGAAACCAAAAAGAGCGTGATAGGGTGAACTATTTATCGACTGATGCTTGGAGTTCCTAAGAGCGCAGCTAATGGCGGTTAAATTTTCATCCCAAAGTCGTTGATCTTGTTTCAAGTAAGCACGAATCCCAGCAATTAACGATCGATTGACCCGTTCGGAGGCATTGGATTGCGGCGAGTAGACCGCTGTATATGTATGAGTTATGCCATATCTGGTCAGGAACGCATTGAAGTCATTCGCTCGAAATTGACTACCATTGTCACTCACTATTACCTCTGGGACCCCAAAGGTATGAAACAGCTGCTTCTCTAAAAACTCTTGAATCAATTTGGATGTAAATTTTCGCAGAGGACAGAGCCAATGGAATTTTGTAAGGTGGTCTAGTACTATTAGAAGGCCAATAGAACCCGCTTTACTTCTGGGATATGGACCCAGCAGGTCAATGTACAATCGTTGCATTGGACGAATAGAGTAAGCCTGATTTCGCATAGGGGGTTTCATTATAAAGTTAGGGGACTTCGTGGTTTTACAAATGGCACAATCATTTACATACTTTCTCACATCACGTACCATCCCGGGCCAGAACAAGTTTCTTCGGATGAGCTCTAAGGTTTTGCATATACCCCCATGGGCAGCAACAGGAGCGTCATGTGCCCTTGAAATGACTACGGTTCTTAGGTTGCTGGGTATCCACAGCTTCCAGGCTTGTTGTTCTTGTTGTTCCTCACCAGAATAATGCTCTGTTCGGATATAAATATATTTATCTACAATTTTTACATCCGGATACTTATCTTCGTTTTCCTTAATTCTCATTCCAAGCTCCTGATAATCAGCGTCCTCAAAATGTTTAGAGTTCAAATCAACTTCGGGTTCTAGTATTTCCAACCCACATATTCCATCCTCCTCAGGAATCCTGGATAAGGCATCAGGAACCACGTTGTCTTTACCCTTGCGGTGACTTATTGTAAATTTGTAGGCTTGAAGTTTAAACACACACCTCGCTAACCTTCCACTGAGATCTGGTTGACGCATCAGCCACACTAAACTCGAGTGGTCTGTTATTACTTCGAATTCTTGCATCTCTAGATAACACCTAAAACGTTTTATGGCCTCTAGAGCTGCCAAACACTCCCTTTCTGTGACACTGTAATTACGCTGAGCTGAATTTAATTTTCGACTCATGTATGCAATGGGTTTTTCTTGGCCTTCGCCATCCAATTGCACCAGAACTGCTCCTATACCATAATCACTTGCGTCGCAATGCAGAAAAAATTTCTTTTGAAAGTCCGGATTGGTCAACACTGGAGCGGTAGTTAAGAGACCTTTAATTCTGTCGAAGGCAGCTTGGGCTTCTGGGGTCCAAATAAATTTTTTTTTGGAAGAAAGTACTTCTGATATGGGATATGCTTCAGTGGAAAAATTTTCAATAAACCGCCGATACCACCCTGCCAGTCCCAAGAAACCTCGAACTTGTTTCAAATTTTTGGGTACCGGCCAATTTTGAATCGCACTTATCTTTTCCGGATCCGTAGTAATACCGCCATCACCAATGATGTATCCCAAATAGTTCACCCTAGTGACACAAAATTTACTCTTTGAGACATTCAGTGTGAGATTGGCTTTTCGAAACTGAGAGGAAATACGAATTAACACTTCCAAATGGTTTGGAAAGTCTTCTGAAACAATGACCAAATCATCCAGATAGCCGAACACGCAATGCCGAAGATCTGGGGGAATGATTTCATCCATAAGCCTGCACATTGTTTGAGGAGCATTACACAGTCCAAACGGCATCACTACAAACTGGTAGAGTGGTCTTCCAGGAACTGTAAACGCTGTGAGCGGCTTGGATGCATCATCTAAAGCTATTTGCCAGTAGGCATCTTTCAGATCAAGCTTCGTTAGTATATTGGCTTTTGGGAGTCTAGCGAATATACCCTCAATGCTAGGAAGTGGATATGCATCTTTCTTCGTTGCCAGATTCACTTTCCTAGCGTCTAGACACAAACGAATTTTGTTTGGTTTTACAACCAGTCTCATAGGCGAGCTCCATGGTGATGTGGATGGTTCGATCACACCCAATGCTAACATTCGGTCAATTTCACCAAACATCAATTTCTCAACCTCTGGAGACACCGGATAGAACCGTTGCTTGATCGGGGTAGTGCTTCCTACATCAATCGAATGTTTAATCAAGCGGGTTCTTCCCAACCCCTGTTCCTCGAAGTTTGGAAAGAGAGCAATAACAGTATCTAACTGATTCCGTTGGCTTTGAGTTAATGAATATAAAGGTTCAGCTGAGTTATCAGATTGTTTTTCAAACTCGGATTTAACATCGGACTTATTTTGAATAGCGGACAACTCGAACGGATTATTGGACATTTGATCTAAATTGTAAATGTCTACGGAGCCAATTACTTCTGGAAATAACTTAAAAGACCTCCAGAAGTCAATACCCAAAATCAATCTTTGTGATATAGATGGAATGATAAAAAATCTCATAGCTTTTTTATGTTCTTTAAACGTGACATCGACGTCAATCCAACCGATAACTTTCTGAGGGTTACCATCCGCAGTTTTAACGAAGGACTTGCATTTCACAAAATTAGGAACAGAAGAAAAATCCAACAAGGCAAAATCGGAACCTATGCAACTTATATTGGCACCGCTGTCCAACATACCAAATTCATTAAATTGCAAAAAGGAAACTTTGGCGTAATAGCGCATATCCCTGGGGTTACTCACGATACTGGAAATGACAAATCCCCCAAAATATTTTCGCCTTCTCCAATAGTTACGAAGGCGCACCGTGGAACGTTTTGGTTCCTTCCTCGGATATTTAGAAATAGTGGATACGTTAAATATCGCATTACGCTTTTCAAGGTATATTTCCCATCTTTTATGATAGGGCAATTTCAGATACGGAACCCTTTCTTGGTGTACCTTCGGAAGCGATTTTGTCGAAAACTCAGGTGTATTGGGTCGTTTAAGGACAGATGTAGGTCTGAGATTATGATTTACAATCGGGGCGGTGTCATTATTAGACAAGGAGGGCGATAATGAAATAGGAGTAGTATTTACGGTTGGTCCATCAGGAGTGGTGATGGTTTTAAGTTTTTTGAAAAATTTTGTCTTCTGGAGGCACATTTCACGCAATTGGGCTTGTAGGTTTTCTTGGCCCCACATCCATAGCAGAAGACCTGTCTCTCTCGTAGACAGTCTTCCCAATGGTGGCCAGCTTCGTCGCAATTCCAACATTTGGGAGGATTTTGGCTCTGAATAGCATTTATAGACATTTCAGTATTATCCGGAGAGTCCATATTATTCGAAACATTCGCATCCTCTATCTCGGCGACATATCGACGAGAAGGAAAGTTTGGATTGCTTCGCGTACCCAAATTACGACGAACGTGTTCGTCGTTTAAGAAAATTTCCCGCTTGTGTACAAGCTTACGCAGTTCGGATATTGAGTGAACCCTCACGTATAAAAGGTCTTGCCTGATTTCTGGTCTCAAATTTCGTGACAAAACTTCCAGCAGTTCAATCTCCGACATCGGTGACGGTAATCGGTTTAGGATAGACGAAACGGCTTCGTAAAATAGATCAAATGATTCGCCAGGTTTTTGTTTCCTATTTCTTATTTCTTCGCGAATATCATAAGGGGATTTAAAATCCTCATACTGGCAACGTAGCGCCTCACAAAACGGTTCCCACTGAATCGCGTTAACTTTTTTATGGTATCCCCAAAACCAGTCCTTGGCTTCACCGGACAACAAAATATGAATATTCTTTTCCAAGATCCCAAAGTCACCATGGAAAGTATCCTTAGTTAATGTGCGAACACGATATAAAAATTCCTCTACATTCAAACCCGACTGTGAACCGTCAAATTTTAGATGCCAATTCTGAATGATTGAAGTGATCTTTTCGGGATTCAATAAATAGGTGGAATAGGAAGAATGTGCGAAAGGACGACTTGACTCGTGTTGTCGATTACTAGGTGATGTAGTGGAACTATCGTCGGGGGACTTATACGCCCTTTCAATAGGAGTTTGCTGGTTAAAACCCTTTTCCGGATTTAACGTTAAACTTTTTTCCTTAATAGAAGTTTGATTCGAGTTATCGAAACTCAGGTTCGATACTGGAAGTTTAATTAATTCCACTAGCCGCGATAAATTCTGTTCAATCATTCGATTAATATGATCATAATCTATGGAATGATTATTGGAAGTGTTCGTAGTAGAATTATTTATGGTACCAGGTGACATTGAAAAAGTATTATTGTTGGTTCCTGAATTATTCGCCCTGGAGGTGGCACTCTCTTCCCCTCCATTAAGGTTAACCAATGGAGTAGTAGACTCCTGGAAAAGACTGGAACTGAAACTCCTGATATTGTAGTTTCGCCCATGCGGACAGTCCTCCAATATTATACAGTCCTGGCCTTCCCTTAAAGACGCATTACACAAATGACAAACGGTTTCATCAATATTGCCGGCTTCCTTACGGGGCTGCCGATCTGGTTGCCTGCGTGACATATCAAACAAAAAATTTAGCCCAACAATATGAAAACAATTTAATAAATAAAACGATATCGCTACTTCAATTTCGTAAAATAAAACTTGATAAGTGGATATCAGAATACCTAAGGATTTAAATTCTAAAATCTATTAAATGAATTCCGTGGGTATGCTCCTCGAACCTACTTCCAACAAAGTAAAAAAAATAAATAAATAACAAATGTAAATACAATATATTCCTGACAGTACGTGTTTTTCGTTTTATGATGATGTAAATTAGAACTAAAGGTTGTAGGCTGTAATTACTCAATAAATACAGGATAAAAAAAATTGATCTATTGGTTGGGGGTCTGTTCAGAAACTCGTCTTTCTTTAAAACAAACGTCAACAATTTATTAATTTTCGAGCCATTGTTAACGGAACTAATTTCAAGTAGACAGTAATTCGCTAGTAGCAAAATTACTGTAATCCGATCTATCCATCAGCTGCTGATAACTAAGTAAAATAAAAACGAATTTACAACATTACCCCTTACTGCATATAAATATAAAGGAATCTCCAGACCATTTTCCTGACCGTGAAATGCATTGTGAATCTATTTAGTTAGCGTACTCGAACCGGTTATCCTCAAGTAACTAAAGATCCAAAATAGTTCAACAATCTATTCTACGGAAAGTGTCCTGAACAAAAAAAAAATCCTTTAACTTCACGCATATTAATGAAATCTACTATTCTACTCTAAAAACAAAGAAAATGAGCAAAAGAACAAGCTGTTCATCTTGCCCCACGTTGGGCGCCAATTATTGTAACGTACACGTCGTGTATTAAATATTTTAAAATTCTAAAATATTATTTTTGTGAAACTTTAGTCTATAATCATAGAAACAAAGTTTTGTAAAATTATAATCGAGGGTAGGACTATGGGAGCCATTGAAGAGCTAGCTAATCAGTCGGGTTGTGGGGTTCGGGTCCTTTCTCTGTTATAATCATTTTGACAATACAATAATATTATTATAGACTCCCGAATTTTTTTAATAAAAAACAACTATAACGGGCCAAGGTGACTAAAAACTCAAAAAAAAAAAATGCCCCTATTTTAGTCACTAAAAGGATGTAATTAAAAGAAGAAGAAATGGTATTTATTGAATTTGCCTATCAATCTCTCCCAGATGACCTCGGGAGTAAATCGGCTCAAAACCCACCCTTACCTATGGTTCTAGGGCCGTAATATTTTATAAAAGTCTAGAACCCCAAAAAAAAATGTTAAAAAATCTTCCTTAGTTCCTCTTACATCATCATCTTAGAAAAACACGATCTTTTAACCTTAGCAATTCATAATTTAAATATTAATTTATTCAACCCATTAGATTTAAACATTAAAAAAAAAAACTAATTCTGAACTTATAAATATTTACAAATCGATGCACCGTATCGTACACTGTTAATAATTCACTAACCTTATTTTATAAAATTTGAACAAACTGTCTTAATTGTAATTCTTTTTAATATCAACAATATCTTTACAATAATAATAATATAAAAAAATAGCTTCCTAACCACTGTGCCGGACTTTATCAAATACGAGCTATTTTTACTTTATACACAAAAACCGAGATTACCGAGACTGTAGTGTAATTATATATTTTGATTTCTATTTTATTTATTTTTGGTTATAATCAAAACAAAAAGCAAAATCAATATTTTTTTATATATTTTTTTCATCAAGTCTGTAGCGTAGCTAATTTTACCGAATATGTTAAAGCAAGGTTGGCAACCGATACCTTTTTAATTCCGGCTTCAAAACCTTTTCGAACTGAGGTGGCAAGACTGCGGTTTAATTTGTACGAATTTTTATCGGATTTGCAAGTAAACTAATGAAGTATATATATTTTTTTTTTTTTTTTTTTTTTTGGTTTTTCACTAATAAGTGAAAAATGTATTTAATTTAAAGAAAAAGCTTCATAATTTTGATGAAACTAGCGTTTTATTAAACGGAATTAAGTATGAAATTTTTTAAGAAATCAAATGAAATTTTTCTACCCTGTAATGAGAGTCTTGATAGACAAATTCTGGCAAACTTCATTCATTTTTTGCAAATCTAAATTAAAATTCGCCATTCAAAAATCTATAATTTTTAAAGAGTACGTGATGTTTCGGTATCTGTTATACCCAAAACCGATAGGTATAATATACCGTTACTGCAAAAAAAATAAAAAATCAATAACGCTGCCGATATTCGTTTCGATTGCCAACCTGGAGATAAAGAGAATGTGCAAAAATAGTGGTATTCACGTAAAGAGTTACTGATCAAGAGTTATTATTAAAGAGACAATTTAATGAAACATTATAAAAGAAATTGTTGTTGCTTTTGGTTTTAATAAGAAAATGTATGATGCAAGAACAAAATTGTTAGAAAATAGGTTTGAGATATAAATCACTTACCAACATGTTTGATGACGAAGAAGGCCTTTTTCGAAGATCGAACCTGTTGATGTTCTGTTGTATCTCTTAATCGCAGATGCTGTATATAAAAAGTTCTTGCATTTGGATTAATGGAGAATTTTAAAAGAATGCAATCATTTTTTTTTCCTGTGAATGCTATTGATGAAGTTATGATCATGATCAAATTTGATGAACTTTTAATGCGTAATCTTTTCTTTCCTATTTACAGCAAATTATCTATATATATCGTTATCACGTATGAAATTATTTAAATTTAATTTATATTAGAATTTAAATAATATTTTTTTTTCTTTTTGTTGCAATATTTCGTTAAGCAAGTCAACTTGATGATTACTATTAGGTGGATCGGATAGTGTTGGACTCTAGGCAAATGACCAAGGCAAGGAAGGCCTTTTCGAAATGATTGCTCTTGGTATTCTGTTAAAGGAAAATAGATATAAGTTATTTTGCCTCAAATGAAACGTTAATCCAAAATGAATCCTGTTACCAATCAATTATACATGAACACAGATGGTTCACCCATGTTCATTGATTGATATATTATCTCGATTTCTAACAGGGAAGGTATTCATTAATTTTTTTGTCTTAAATTCCATTGTGCTTACCTTGATAGAAATAAGTAATGTGGATCTCTGGGGAGGTACGCCGGCGATTAGGGCTGAATTAATTGTCATCCCATATAAATTGGATCGGTGTTAGGCCCAATGGCGTACAACCCAATACAATTTTGGTGCCCCAAAAGGGTGATAATGTTTTAAGCCTTGGATTATATCCTCTTAGAATACGTATATGCATTCAATCCCACGATATGTAGGTTAGTTTCAATGGTTAACCCACGAGGTTTCGGAAAAACAAATTCCTAACTTGTTGGAATAATTCAATTGTATAATATTCCTTAATTTATAATTTTGAAAAAATATTTACCTTTCTTTTGGGTGAACCGCCTTTAATTGACGCGATTGTAACTTTTATATATATTACCTCTTAGCAAGGTTATTAAAATTGGTATTATTCACTTAGGGATAAAAAAAAAGTCGGTGTGGTTTCTTCAACGTCTGCCAAGAAAAGGAAGTGACGTGATTTCGAGAAACGTATCGAAGCTTGTAAAAAATTGACAGTAAGCAAATTAATTATCTAATTATCTTTACAGAGAACCAGCTGTACCAGCTAATAAACACAGCCCTTCACCAGTGATGGTATAACCAAATATGCAACAAAAAAAAAATGCCTTTTGGACGGTGAACCAAAACAGGGAAGGCTTATGTAAATACATGCCTTTTCCTTATAATATTATTTAGTTAATAAAATGTATACTTTTTACTACCTTCTTTGATAGAAAACTATAAAATTGTGTAAATAACTCATTGAATTACTGGGTTGAATCCAAGTGTTGAACACAAGTAAATTTAGCGGAGGCGCCAACCCTGGTTGATCGTCTGTATCTCTTCATTGAAAAAAAATTCTCAATTATAATGAGAAAAGATAAACCCAAAATGCTAATAAAAAAAAATCCATCATGTGGTAGGGGTTTTATTTAATTTACATTTTCTTATTTTTTTCTCTATGTTAAATAACCCAAGCCGCAGTGCTTGAAATAGAGTTTATCCTAAGCTTTCCAATGATGTACCACATATATCTTATAACCTCCGAATATATAGCCAATTTAGAAAAACAATTTGGCCCTAAATGAATGCCATACTAAACTCCGAAACATTGAGAGAACCATTTAGTACACTGAAAAAAAAAATATTAACTTAAGCTAAGACTGAGTACCACAAAAAAAATTATGACATTATGTGAAAGAAAATACAAATCATCTCCCAACTATTTTCTTATATCAAATTTTAATCATAACCCCAATTAACCTACTAGTTAAAATATAATCCGAATTGCTAAATTTTCTAATTACGACCGAAAACATCCGTATTTCAAATGAAGGGCCTTTTGTGATTAATGCCAAACTGTATATTGTTACCGAAAAAGGTTATAGTTTACTATGCTAGATTATCCGCCACAGGGGTAAAAATAAAATTGCATTTTCAATATAATTAAAAAATTATAAATCAAATAAAAATTGATCAATATTTTATTAAACACATAATTACAAATTATATTTTAATACCCTAACCGAGCACTAGCAACGCAGGCCTTCAGCTCGTTGTAGCGAAAACAGACCAGAGCCTCTGGTGGGAATCGAACCCACGACCCCCGCACTGATAAGCTAGCACGCTACCAACTAGCCTACCGGGGCGCTCATTTTAATATAAAATTACATTAATAGTGCTAATATTTTATTTTGAAATAATTTATAATCTCTTTTTAATTTAATTAATTTATTTATTTTTTTAACAAAGAAACAAATTTCAAAAATGTAATTTTTTAATATTGTCCACACACTTTTGAATAATCGGACATGATATAGAATTAGTGCGAATTCAAATCCGCATTGAATGAAACTTAATGGCGCCTATTTCACTGTATTCCAAAGTTTTAGTTGAATGAATTTCAACTTTACTGCATTAAGTGACCACTGTGTCATCATAATTCACTTAAATTTTTAACGAAACTAAAAGAAATTGAGAAAAAAATTAATGAAATTTTCACTTTCACCTAAAAATGTTATCCACAACATGCCTGAATATGAAATTGTAAAACAAATATCCAAAGCATTTTAGGTTTTTAATTTAATTTATAAGTTTTCAATATAAATTACAGACTTTCAATTAATAAAAAAAAAAATAACAAATATTGTCCAATAATATTGAACATTTATGGAGCACTTTACAAAAATTTTAATATGAAGTGTATTTTGTTTTTGTTTCCACAACAAGGATTCGTTTGACTGTTTATTAATTTTAAGAACAGTTTACTTAATCTTATTGCGATCACCATTATATTAAGTTATAGTAAAAACAATTGTCTTCATAACTACGAGGATCATACCGAGAATTTTTTCAAAATCACAGAAATAAAACAATTTTTTACATTTTTTAAATTATATTTTTTTTCAAAATAAATATATAACATTATGATCTCAAAACTTTTGCATTCTTAAAAACCAGCTTTAGAAGTCTTTTTGTCATTCTTAACTTAATATTTAGAAACAATATTCGTGAAGACATTGGTGAAATACAGCTGCACACAATCGATAATGTGCTTAAAAATTGGACCGATCGTGTAGGCTACTGCATGGCCAGTCGAGGCAGCCATTTGCATGAAATTATTTTCCATTATTAACCGGAAGGATTGTACTTTTAAATAAAAAAAAGAAATTTTAGAAAATATTCAGTAGTTTTTTTTATAGCATTTTCAAAAAAAAAAGTTATTTGGCGGACCTATATAAAGAATGGGTTTAAATATTTTTTGGTTTAAACAATCAAGTGTTAAATCAGCCCTATGAACACTAGAAATGTTGTGATTAGCGCTGCCAATGGGAACTGATAGTTTACTGATAGTGCAACCTCGCTTAACGCAACAAATAGAAATTTTGGCAGTTGCGAAAACTGAGGTTGTTGCGATAACCCAGTCTCTATTTTATTACGGTTTAAATTAAACAAAGAAATTTTATCACACATTTAAATCATTTATTTTTAAAATAAATTTATTAATTTTATTAAAAATAACATGAAAAACACAAATAATAAATGAAAAATACACATTCTAATGTACAGCGGATGTACAAATTGAATTTATAAACTTAATGGTAAAAATATCAATTAAAAAAGTCAGAAATGTTTGCCTGTGTTTTATCGCATGAAATATTTTTCTGCACTGCAATTTCATGAAGGTTTGTGGGGAAATAAAATGTCTTTTAAGGATATTCTATTTTCCTCGGCTTATTGATTTAATTTAAGGAAACGCTGGAGTAATGTCAACATTTTTGATCTCCAAAATGCAGCTTCAATTTTTTTAATTCTTGTTATTGTTGATTTGTGGTCTTTATTTTCATCGCAAATCACTTTTGCAGATATGCCTCTATCTAGTTTATTAAGAATATCACTTTAATGTTGTATTGAAAATTTTATATAAATAAAAAACACAAACTAATTTTTTTGGAAGGAAAGTTGCGATAACTGAGATTTTTTTTTAAAAGTTGCGTTAACTGAGTCAACAATGCAAACAATTCACGAGTTGCAATAATCGAGGAGTTGCGTTTATCAAGAGTTGCGTTAAACGAGGTGGCACTGTATATCGGTCCCAAAATCCCGGGACTTTTCAGGATTCTGAGATTTAAATTTTTCCTATTTGCCTAAAAACACATGATTGCAACAACTTTGCTTACAGTATACATTTAATATATCGTTGAAAAGATAATTAAGTCTTCTTTAGTTATCTTTTGTTATTTAAAAATTTTGAAAATATATCCATTCTTTAATCTGGAAAAAATTTCATTCAAATATCTCTACTGGCCTTCGAGTTATTGCAATTCTAACAAAAACTTTTGCCCAGGAAATATTCCCACTCTCTAGGGTTGCCATAGTTTAAAAATGTAAAACTAAACGCGATAGCTTAAAATTAAGTATGGGATAAAAATTCTGAAAGTTTATTGAAAATACCCATTAGTAGGTTTTCCAGCCCGATTGGACCAGTATTTTCCGAGTTATTAAAAAAACGGGGAAATTATATGAATTTCAATAAAAAGTAACAGAAAAATCAAAAGACTGAACAAACAAACTTGGATTTTGTTTTAAATAATCGTTTTGTTTTGTTGGCCCCACTGAGCGTATGAGTGATTTTCTTTAAAGTAAATAATTAATATCACTCATACGTCCGGTATTTCAAACTAAATTACACAAAATATGTAAATACAGTGAACTCGCGAAAACGTGAACACTCGAAAAGGTGAACGTCTCAGAAACGTGAACAAATTTATTTTTACACAGACCGTTCTAAAACGTGACCAAAATGTGAACACTTTTTTTTTAATTTTCCTTACTTTTTAAACTGTTAAGTTTAAATTTGGAAATATCCGAATTAAGAGTTCACTTGTTTGATTATGTAACAACGTTATTTTTCTTACTTGTAGCCGTGTATTTATGCTTTGACCTATTAGTTGTTCTTTGACATTGCTACGTAAATGTTGGAAGTGATTAAAAATTTTTATTAGTGGAAGTGAAAAATGTTATCAAAAAAACATAAAGTGTTATCTTTAAAAGATAAAGTTTATATTATTGGATTATTGCAAAAAGGTTATAGTGTCAGTGGTTTGACAAGAAAATATGGTGTTGATAAATAATTTTAAAGAAAAATTGGGAATTAACAAATCGTGTAAATTACTCCTTATGGTACCGGAAAGTGGAAAACATTACGTGCTTCTGAACTTTCCAAAATGGTAAAAACTCTTTATAAATAGTTCCTTAGTGATCGTGGTTTTAATTACCAGCCTCAAATTTAAATAAACCCAAAGGAAGCTGTAGAAGCTCTCGACAAGGTTTTAATATGGGCTGAAAATGAGATGGTCGACCAAAACAAGATGACCGATTTTTTCCTTTAACATTTGTTTTACCTTATAAATAAAAAAAGGTTCTTATTAGTTTTTGTTAATTTTTTGTGTATTTTTTTTTTTTTTAATATTTACCATAATTTTTTTATTTATCACATGCAAAGTGAAGTGAATATATTGCATATATATTTTTGTTATTAAAAATTAATAAAATATTTGTTTTGTAATACGTGTTTAACATTTTTTTTATATTAAAATAACATTTCTGATTTTGTTGTTTTTTCCATATTTTGGCATTCGATAACGTGAACAAACTCGAAAACGTGAACTGCCTTGATAAAAATTAGTTCACGTTATCACGAGTTCACTGTATAAGCAAACCGAAAACTTAATAAGCAAAACATGGAAAAATAATATATTATATTCGGGTAGTGAGAATCTTTTATACCCTGGATCATATATTATATTTCTGGAATATACATATATATTCTAATTGCTAGGCTAGATTTTCTCGTTTCCGAACTGATACGTCACGTAAATATATGCTGAACAGTTTCTGAGGTAAATCCAAAATATGTAGTGATCGTGCTTTTTTGGCTTTCTTTTTATGGTCTTGAAACTTTATTCGTCAAACTTTAGCAACACATTTCTGCTGACGAGTAATACAATCAAATTAGAAACAAAATATAGTAGCCCCTACTTAATTGTAGTTAGCTTTTTGTAAAGTGGAATTTAAAATCAGTTTGGTAACATCAGCAAAAAAAATTTACTAAATATTAATTATATTAGTATAAAAAATTAATAAGCCGCTACTAAATTTTTGTAAATTTCTATAAACTGCAATTTAAAATAGATCTGCTGAAATCAGCAACAAATTTTACTAACTATTAGAGAAATGGAAATAGCAGGAAAGTTAATAAAAGCTTCTAAACATTGGTAAACTTATGAACAAAGTTTATTAAAATAAATCAGCTCTAATTGACAAAAATTTTTGATAAATTATAGTAAACTAAACTCAATGAATTGTAAAATATAATTTCTTGTGACACTGCCTTACGAAAAATATTTTACACAAAATTGAAAATAGTAAAAACATAAACAAATTTATAATTTTTTTTTTTAATTTGCTAATTTTTGTATTGAAAAATATTTTTTATAGCCAAATTTGTTGGATTTTAAGGTCAAATTTAACTTGTTTTAGAACTATTTAGTGCTATTTTAAGTGCATGTCCTATTTTTGGGCATGAGTCGGTTGTGAAAGTATCTTCACTTCCGATCCCTTTTTTCAACCTATGTAGCATTTTAAGGCAATTTAAGTTTGTATGTATAAGAATTTATTATTAGAAATACAATTACCTTCAATATCCCTTTTATTAAATTAGTACATTTTATTGTTTATTTTAGCAAATCGGTTTTTAAAAATTTGTAAAATGATTTCTGAAATTAGAAACAAAAATTTGTAAATATTCTGTTAAAAATTCTGTAATTTGTAAAATGTAAAAAGCAAACAAATTTATTAAATAAAAATTTGTTTACTAAAAATAGTAAATTGGGATTGAAAACAGTTTACAAATTTTTGTACTAACTTCTGAGTGTAAGTTTTAATTATTAGAAATAAAATTACCTTTAATATCCACTTTTTTAAAATTAGTATATCAAAAATTTGTAAAATGATTTCTGAAATTAGAAGCAAAAAATTTGAAAATATTCTGTTAAAAATTCTGTAATTTGTAAAATTTAAATAGCATAAACAAATAACTAAATAATATTTTTTTACTAAAAATTAGTACAAAAATAGTAAATTGGGATTGAAAACAGTTTACAAATTTTTTTACTAACTTCTGAGTGTAAGTTTTAATTATTAGAAATAAAATTACCTTTAATATCCACTTTTTTAAAATTAGTATATCAAAAATTTGTAAAATGATTTCTGAAATTAGAAGCAAAAAATTTGAAAATATTCTGTTAAAAATTCTGTAATTTGTAAAATTTAAATAGCATAAACAAATTACTAAATAATATTTTTTTACTAAAAATTAGTACAAAAATAGTAAATTGGGATTGAAAACAGTTTACAAATTTTTTTACTAACTTCTGAGTGTAAGTTTTAATTATTAGAAATAAAATTACCTTTAATATCCACTTTTTTAAATTAGTAAATTTTGTTGTTTATTTTAGCAAATCGGTTTTCAAAAATTTGTAAAATGATTTCTAAAATTAGAAAGAAAAATTTGTAAATATTCTTTTGAAAATTCTGTAATTTGTAAAATGTAAATAGCAAAAACAAATTACTAAATAATATTTTTTTTACTAAAAATCAGTACAAAAATAGTTAATTGAGATTGAAAACAGTTTACAAATTTTTGTACTAACTTTTTTTTCTGAGTGAAGGCGTGTCAGGTGCCCAAAATTTCATCCATCTAATAGGTTTTGATTACCACTTTGGGAATTGAAACGATTCATTTAGCAATTTTCTATCAAAAAACGAAAAAACCCCGCCGGATCAATAATTCTTTTTTTTTAAATTATCCAAATTTTTCGCACTTCAAAACGCTGTAAAAAAAGAATTTGAATTTGCCCGGAGTGAGCAGTGTCTGCATAATATATAGAATTATATAGGCCCAGTGCAAGAAATTGCTAAAAATCGCTTTGATTTGTTTATACCATTTAAGTCCAATGCATTTAAGCACAGGTAGGACTTTTCCATGGGAGCTGGATCAAAATATGACCCGTTTTTAACAATTTTCAATAGAGTTCGTCCTTGGATAAATTCAAAATTGACTCAAAAAGTGATTCTGAGTTGACGAGGTGGAATGTGTGTAAAATAAATTTAGGCTAAATAAAATCTAAACTAAATTCTCATTTACAAATTTTTATTTTTCAAATATTTTTAAAAGCAAATTTAAACTTTTTTCTCAATTTGTATTTAGGTTGGAGTTTTTTTTTAGCAAAAACTCATAGAGTTAAAATATCTAAGATCCATGAGAAATTTTTAAAACCAATAAGTTATCGATTTTGTTTTTAAATATTTTATAATATTAAAAAATACTCATTTATTTTTTCAACGATATAGAAAATGTATACTGAATTGAATTATGGGTCAAAAATTAGCACCTGATTTTCCTACGCTTTAACTTTTATTTAAAATGAAAACTCATTTGATTTTTAACTGAGTATGTTTATTAACACTTATATATTTTGTTTCAATTAATTGTGGAAAATTATGTTCGACAGATGGCCGCCATCCCCAGAGGAATCAAAATCACCGAAACGAGAGAATATACGCGCTGGGAAGGCATCCTTCAAAATACGTAATGTGTTGCATGTAATATGACAAGTGGCCTCCTTCTGTTTCAATTAAGCTTGGATTTCGCATCAGCCAAAGCCGGCGTTTCGCTTTTTGATGTGACCGCTGAAATTAAAATGAGCCTCGTTGCTCATGATTGATTTTAATGGAAAATCATCCACATCGTTGATGAATTCCAAAAACTTACGGCTTAAACTCATATCGATTCATTGTTTGCACTTAAAATTTCTCACGTGTCTACTTCACTTTCTTTCTTTCCCTTATTTCACTGAGATGGCCGAAAAAAATTAATTAAGTTATTCTCGAAATTAAATTAGCTACCACATATCCAAATTCCATACTAACCGGAGAGTTTAACTTGGATAATTTTCTTTGTGAGTTAAAAATTATTTTGTCCTGGAAAAAATAAAAAACAATATTGTTTTTAATAACTTCAGATTTTGAGTGTGTATTACAATTTCTAAAAATTGTTATTTGATTTACTCCACTAGACCTGAAAATTTAATCATTTATGTGATTTAGGCCCGTAATTTCAAGCAGTAGATACCTACCAGAGAACTGCAAAATCAACTTTTTTCTTAATTTAATCATACACAAAAATTCTTGTTCACATTCAATAATTCAACAAAATTCACTGTAGAATAAAATCAGCATCATGTTACTGAACGCGTAATTCGGATCAGCTTGAATCGACATGATTATGTTTTATGCAAATGTAATCACTCAACAAAAAGTCAGCGTTAAATAAATCAGAAAAACAACAAACAACGCGTATGAGTGTATTCATAATTAAAACAAAATAGAAACACATTTCATAAATGATATTGTTTACATTAGAGTGGGACTTTTTTTAGAATTTTAGTAATAAAAATATTCTTCTTTGCGAAATATAAATATTTTTTTGGAAACAAAATTTTGGTCGACATCTCAGGCTTGCCTAATCCGGAAAGATTTAAATATTGTCTAAATTTTTTTTTCATCTATTTTGATTGGAAAATTAGGCAATATTTAACTTTAACCGGATTGGGCGAGACTGAGATGTCGACCTAAATTAAAAAAAGAAAATGTTCACAGAGAACAATATTTTTGGTATTCCTTATAAAAATTCTAAAAAAACGTATTTTAGACCCACCCCAATATACATATAACATTTATGAAATGTGTTACTACAAAACCACCCCGTTTTTATACATAAGAAACTATTTTTTTTTTTAATTATGAATACACTCATAAACGTTGTTTGTTGTTTTTTTTTCTGATTTATTCTACATCAAAATAATTGTTGTTGGCTCGAATGAACAGAATAAAATCAATGGTTTAACAACGACCGATGATTATAAATCAGTGACAAAACAACGTTTGAACGCAAACACATATTTATTCTTGTGTTAATTGCGTATGAACGTTTTGCAATCAGCAAATGCAGTTCTCTGATGCCTACAGTGCATACGAATAAATATTAACTTGTGGGTATCAATTGCTTGAAAATACGGTCCCACTAAGCGTATGAGTAATTTTCTTTAAAGTAAATAATTAAAAATACTCATACGACATGAAGGTCAAAAAATGTATAACCAGTTATTTTGAATACCTTCAAGGTCATAATTTTCTGTATTTTTTTTTAAATGATTGATGAATTGATAAATGAAATTGCGAGTTTCTAGAGTTTCGAAACAACAAAATATTATTGAAATAGAAAGTTCCTAGATTAGATTTTTCTCATGGAATATATTATGTTAATTTATTTTTTACAAGAAAATTATTAAAAAAAAAACAATCTTAAAAAATAGAAATTCCGATTTTTATACTAAAAATATCCAAATATAAAAAGACAAAATAAAAATATATAGAATTGATAGATTGTTTTGCCTAATATTAATAAAAGATTTAAATTTTAATATTTTCACTCAAAAAAAAAGACATGAACTCAAAATTAATCCAAAATTTACTTTAAAATAATTTAAAAATTTTCCTCATTTTTAGTAAAATTTTATAAAAACTAACAAAAAAGTTCTTAAAAAGAATACAAATTTTTATGTTAGGCCAAACACAAAGTAGTTTATATACTCTGAAATAGTTTATATCTTTTCTAAGTAATATTTCTAGATTTTAGAAAGAAAAAAACAAGTATATAAAATAAAAATTTATCAATTGTTAAGAAAAACATCTTAGTTTTAAGTTAGTTTAGAAAATGTGTTAAACTTAAAATGAGATAGAACTTGAATAGTAAAATTAATTAAATTTTAGAAATCCATTTCTCAATTCAGTTTTTAAGTCTACGACTTACTAATTTTTAAGAATTGTTTTCTAATTATTAGTTGAGGCATTTAAAAACAAAAAGTTATACATTTTTCCTATGTATAATAAATTTTTTTTTTTTTGGTTTTAGAATGTGATGAATTATTTTTAGGGAAAATTTTCATGCAACTTAGTTCAGATAAATTTTAAAAATCTGAATAAAATATCATTTTTTTTTTAAATTTTCTAATTTTTGATATAATAACTTTAGGTATAGGATTTTTTCCTAAAAATGTCTTTAGATAAATTAAAAAAAAAAAGAACTTTATTAAACTTTTCTTAAATCGTGGATAAAATTAGTTTTTATGGGAAAACGTTAAACTTCTTTTCAATATTTTTTTCCAAAAAAAAAAAGAAAAAATTAACTATAGTTAATTTTCCTAATTTTAAAGAAAAAAAAATAGTATTTAGGAAAACAAATTAAATTATCCATTAAAAAAAGATGGGTCGAGATTGTGCGTGACCGTTAGCTAAAAATCGCCCACGTGCCCATCTCTAACCTTAATAGTCTCATATATTGAACTTAAAGTAGTTTTTTAAAATTTTGTTAGCAAAAGGTAAAAAATATCGAATTTGCGCTTTTATGTAATAATTTTGCTTGCTGACTACAATACAAAATATCGTAAGCACATTTTATACACTACGTACACTTAAAAAAGTTTGTAAGTAAAAATAACTGAAAATATCATTTAAAAGAAATGATATTTCATTTAAAAACCGGTCTACTTAATTTTCATTTAAATTAAATGCCATTTGTTATTTATTTTTAAATGTTGATTAATCAACTGACACATCCGTAAGAAACGAATGATATAATCAGTTAAAATAAATGTCAAAAAGTTACCTACCAATCCTTAAAAAATAAATGCTTTTTTTCATTTATTTGAAATTATTTCCGTTTTTGTATTTTTTGTTTTTTTGTAATATACTCGTACAATTCAAAATATATGTATGCATATGAAGCTTTAAACACTTTTTGTGTGAATGTGTTTGTGTATGTATGTGTTTTTATGAATTTCTTGTAATTTGTATTGAACAATTTTGTTATATACAACCAATTTAAATAAAAAAACAAATTTAAATTTTTTGAATATTTTTTTTTTTTTGAAACAGACAGCAAACAAAATTTAAATTTGTAATAACTGTAACTGTTAAAAATAAATGAAACTGAAAAAAATGGTAAATGATAGTAAATTATTTCGAATAAATGTATAAAAAAGTTAAAATAGATATTTCTTTAAACAATAAATGTATGTTCCTTTTTTTTTTAAATGGAACGAAAAACTTTTTTATTAAACTACAAACAGTTAACTACATAATATTCTGAGAGTAATAACGGTTTTCCTATAGTTAACGTTGCGCTTATTAAACTTTATATTTATCGAAGACACAAATCCTATTTTATTTTTTCATGATAAAAAAAGTTAAAATTTGTATATGTCAATTAAAGTTTAAGCTAAAAATGCAATAAAATAAACTTGTGACATTTTTCCATTTTCCAATGATAACAAGAAATGTAACTGTGATATATTGAATTTTTAACAAATTCCTTAAATTAAATAATTTAAGTAGACAAAGGACCCCCAGTGTTCCTTAGCCCTAGATGCCGTGTATCACATAGGGCATACCTTTCAGTAGTTCTCTCGAGGAGAACCATTAATTAACTACAAAAAGGATCTGAATTTGTCACAATTTATTACGTTTCACCATATCCTGCAGTACATTTTTTATTTTAATTTGTTTACCTTTTTGCAAATGAAATTCAATTAATATTTTAAATACATGAGATTAGTATAATTGAATTTAATTTAAAGATAAAAATGTATAACAAACAACTTGTTAAATGCAGTGTCCTCTCAAAGCGGAAGTCCTGCAAAGGTGGCAATATACTTATGGTTAAATATATTACAATTATCATAGAAAAAGTTTCATATTTTTTAGAAAATTTTTTTGAATGTAAGGATAATTTTCAGAAGTGCTTTTTAACTTGATGTTAGAAAATATTTTCTTATTTTAAGGGATTTAAGTCCCAGTTTTTAGTAAAAAAAAATTATCTAATAAACTTAAATAAAATTCAATTTTTCTTAAAACCAAGAAAACATTTTCTAACTTAAAGTAAAATTTAAGATGATATATGAACTAATTATAAGAAATTTTTGCTATGTTTTCTAATATAAATTTAGATTTCAATAGCTAAATTTTTGTATAATTTAGAAATTTCGAACAAATTTGTTTCTTAATTTCAAGAAAAATTTTATTAAATTTTAGTACAAAGTGAATTTGGTGCCGCTTTCATTTTAATTTTTCCTCTAAATAATTTAATTTTTCTTAACTCTAGTTAATTTTTTTTTTTTGCTTGTATACCTTTCACCATTACTATTTTAAATTATTAAAAATAGTGGAAGTAGACCCACTTTATTGTATACTTATCGACTCAAAATTACTGAGAAGGAAAGTACCCAAACCAAAACAATATTATTTTAATGATATTTAAATATGCGATACAAAAAAAAATCTAAGATTGTCCTGTCTCACGATCTAGGAGGTAAACTAGGGGGGAAGAAATTCAAACATTTCTGGGTATTTTATTGATTGGCTGTCGAAAATAATATATTCGTCAAATGATGATAATGTCTATGTTTTAGCATAGGGTTGCCAAGTTACAACAAAAAGTACCAAAATGGAAAGAATTGTAAAAATGCATGCCCGCTGAAATTTAATAAGGAATAAAATATGTGAATTTGATATTTATAGCAGAAATTTTTACAGCAAAAAAATAAAAAAAACAACAAAAAATATACCAGTAAAAGTCCTTTAGCCCTTTGAGTCCTTTAGTTTGAATTTGTTAAAAGCAGAAAAGCCAAGGCATACCCAAATTTAAAAAAAGTGAGTGTTTAGGTTGGGGTAGGTTAGGCAGGTAGATGTGGTAGCCTGCCAATCAGACTCACTTAAACTATAAAGTCCCTTGTGATACCACGGAAGCTAGTACAAATTATATCTCTAGCTTCACCCGTCGAACCATCGATATCGATATCAGACAAATCACCCAGGTCCTCAAAGTATCATAAGCCCAAATGCAGTCCCCTCCTACGAGCCAGGGCAGAACAAGTGCAGAGAAGGTGCTCCACAGATTCCTCCTCCTCCTCTTCGTCACCACAGCTTCTGCAAAAGTCACTAGCAGCAACCCTCAACCTAACTGCGTGCCATCCAATCAGACAGTGTCCCGTCATGACGGACACAAGTAGGGATATATCGGGCCCTGACAGTGACAGCAACTTGTGCATGCACTTCCTATAGGTTGGGATACTTTCCTTTTAAGTTGAATTAGCGATGTTTGTCTGTCAATGTAAACCTTAAACGGGTCGCAAATATTTTGATGAAATTTGACATATACAGGTTGGTTGAAAAGTTCCTGCGCTCGAAATGAAAGAATACTGTTTTTGTTACGAAATATATTTTTTTATTCAATATTATCTCCTAGAAGCTCAATACACTTGTTCCAATGATCTTCCAATAATTTTATCCCATCCTTATAATAGTTTTCCGGAAGCTCTGCAAAATAATCGTCTACGGCTGCTATGGGCTCTTTATTCGACGAAAAATGCTTTCCACGAAGGAATTGTTTGAGATTTCTGAAGAGATAGTAGTCACTGGGAGCCAAATCTGGTGAATACGGTGGATGTTCAAGCAATTCGTACTTTAATTCTTTGAATTTAGCCATCGTCAAAACACTTATGTGAGCAGGTGCATTGTCTTGATGAAAATTGATTTTTTTCCTCTTTAAACCGGGGGTTTTCTCACGAATTTTTTCATCTAGCTGATCCAAAAGGCTGCAATAATATTCAGAGTTGATTGTTTTACCTTTCTGAAGATAATCAATCAACAAAATTCCTTTTGCATCCCAAAAAACTGATGCCATAACCTTCTTTGCTGATCGTTGTGACTTCACCTGCTTTGGAGCTGAACAACCAGCTTCAGTCCACTGTAAACGTTCTTGTTTCAATTAGGGATCATGGTGGTAGATCCAAGTCTCATCCATAGTTATAAAAGGACGCAAGAAGTCGGTTTTATTCGACTTAAAACGCTCCAAATTACGCTGAGAAATTTGTTTTCGATCCAGTTTTTGTTGAATTGTTAATGTGTGCGGCACTAACTTTCCAAACAGTTTTTTCATACGTAGTTCTTCATGTAAAATATGGAGTACTCGTTCGTCTGAGATGCCTATGGCATTAGCAATTACACGCTTAGTAAAACTTGGATCTTCACTAACCATATTATCAATGATTTCTGCTGTGGTTGCTGTTTTTGGTCGTCCTTCGCGTGGATCGTCTTCAAGGCTGGTACGACCACTTTTAAATTCACCAGCTCAAAATTCAACGGTGCGTTTTGAAGGTGAGGACTCCTTATACACTTCTAACAATTGTTCATAAATATCCTTTGCTTTTAAACCCTTCAAAACAAAGAATCTAATGACTACACGATATTAAATTTTTTCCATATTAAAAAAATCAATGACACATCAACTTCAAATGGCTTGTAAACATAGAAAGAATTGACAGAATGACTTGCAACTTTGCATGTGTTCTCAGGACAGTTATACCAACTTGATTAAAAAAAGTTTGGAGCTAGCAGTGCCATCTCTTGGTGAACGCAGGAACTTTTCAACCAACCTGTAAACTTCCCTTGCAACTGCGACGAATCCCATTTAAATTGTTTATAATCGGTCCATATTCGGTATTACTTCCCATAGAAAGGTGATATTAGAAATTAGACTAAAATGGTTAATACACATACATTAAGAATCCGGCCTTTTCTCACAATTTTATCCGCTTCCCGGAATATTAACCAAATCGTTCTGTAGTTAAAGGATACACCCAGAAAACAGATTATTGCTGACAACCGAATTTGTTGACAATCGAATGGTTCAGTTGCAGCAACCGAATTTTTTGGCTGTGACTGCCGAATTGTTATTGAGTCAACCGAAATATTGTTGTCACAGTAAAATTCTTCATGTCAAAAATTGTCACAACCGAAAAATTCGGTTACCACAACCGAACCATTCGATAGGCTTCAAATTCGATTGTCAGCACGAATCTATTTTTTCTGTTTATCTCATGTCCGCGCTTGACTGAGTATAACTTGTTTACTTGTTTAAAAACTTTTTTTTTATCAAATTATTATGGTGTTTATTTAATTATTCCACTTAAATATATAAAACTTACAATTCTGGCAATAATAAATAATAAAAACATAAACTACAGTTGTTATTTCAAATAAACAATTTTAGTTTAATTTGTATTTATTTCTTTTTTTATTTTATTTTAATAAACAAATTAAAATAGGTGTTAAAACTATTAAATTTAAATTAAGCAAATAAAATAAATAACATAAAAAATAGAAGTAGTATAAAAAAAGTTTTAATTGGAAAAATTGAAAACAAAATGCAAACATAAAAGTATTATTTAATATACACTAACGGACAAAATTAAAGAATACAAAAATGTATGAAATTTTATCAAATAAATTTTAAAATACTTAAATAATACACTCACAATATTATTTCGTTAAAAACAACTTAAAATACATATTAAATTAATCGAAAATACAATCAAAAAGAGGACTACTGGTTTTTCATTATATTCAACCCATTTTGTTGTTTATTTTCAATCATTGTTTAATAATCGACAAAAGTAAAAACAATAGAAAGTCGTTTATAATAACCATCAAATTTTTACTGACAAAAAGTTAGAAAAAACTACTTTTGTGGTTTGTTTTTCAAATTGAAAGTTTTTTTATTTGTATGGAATTACAAAACAGAACACAACACACGCAGATGTATATATTTTTATTGGCTTTGTATGATGTATATTTGAATAATTTCTTGTAATTTTTTTTGAAATAATTTTGTACATATACAAACTATTTTGGTAAAAAAACAAAAAGGAATTATATGAATTTATATTTTTTGAAACAGAAAATATAAAATTTTACTTTTAACTGAAAATATCAACTCCTACTGAATGTCTGTAAATTTTTATAGTTTGTTTTTTGAATGACTGATTCAAATAGTTAAAAAATATATTTCTATGAATTTCAATTCATTCTTCATTTAAAAGCAAATTTTACGTATTACTTTTTAAATAAACTACAGTCGGTAACGGAAAATATATTGTGAGTGTACTACTTATTAATCATACAAGTACGCATCGAAAAAATTATTGCCAAACAAATTTAAATTAAATTGTTTTTTTGGATGTTTTGTTAATTTTCAATTAAAAGTTTAATCATATCAATTACACTTGGTGTAAGAAATATTGTACTATACAATAAATACTATTGACAAAATATAAAACATACAGTTATTAAAATTGCAAAATTGCATCTCAAATCCCTAAACAAAACACAAAAAAAAATGTTTATCAAAAATATTTTTAAAATTATTATTTAATATTATTATTTAAATGCGTCATAACATAATTATTTTAAGAAAGAGAACCGCACTCATTGTTTAAATTTACAAAAACAACATAGTCTATGTATGTAGTGTTTGTATGCATCAGCGTGTATACACATCAGTGTTGCCAGATAAAGGAATTTGACAACAGATTTCAAAATTTTTCAAATCAATAATCGAAAGCTATTTCTGCTAAATTAATGACGGATTGCTTTTAATGCAGAGCTTGATTATTCATTTTTTTTCATATTATTGATTTTATGAATATACACTTAAAAAAGTTTGTAAGTTAAAATAACTGAAAATATTATTTAAAAGAAATGATATTTCATTTAAAAACCGGTCTACTTAATTTTCATTTAAATTAAATGTCATTTGTTATTTATTTTTAAATGTTGATTAATCAACTGACACATCCGTAAGAAACAACTGATATAATCAGGTGAAATAAATGTCAAAATTTTACCGACCAATCCTTAAAAAATAAATGCTTTTTTCATTTATTTGAAATTATTTCCTTTTTTGTATTTTTTTTTTTTTTTAATATACTCGTACAATACAAAATGTATGAAGCTATAAACACTTTTGGTATGAATGTGTTTGTGTATGTATGTGTGCTTATGAAGTTCTTGTAATTTGTATTGAAAAGTTTTGTATACCAATTTAAATAAAAAAAAAACAAATTGAAATTTTTTGAATATTTTTTTTTGAAACAGACAGCAAACAAAATTTAAATTTGTAATAACTGTTACGGACACAAATAAACCACAAGTTTCCGTTTTGTGGGTAAATTTTTATTAAATTTTAAACAAATGAAAAAAATAAATGAAACTGAAAAAAATCGGTAAATGATAGTAAATTATTTCGAATAAATGTATAAAAAAGTTAATATAGATATTTCTTTGAAAAATAAATGTATCTTCCTTTATTTTTAAATCGAACGGAAAGCTTTTTTATTAAACTACAAACAGTTAACTATATAATATTCTGAGTGTATGAATAAATAATAATCACTTCATATCATATCATTTTGACTCGATTGAGTAATTTGTCTTGTAATTCTCTTCGCGAACGATTTTTGGTTATTTGATTTGTTAAAATTTAATCAATTTGATAGATTCTCTGAAAAGAATTAACAAAAATCAAATTCATTCACTGAATTTGATATTAATTGAAAAAAGTAGAAAGTTATTCAAACAATGAACGGAATTTTGCAAATCGATTCGTTGAAAATTGATTCAGATTTCAAAATGAAATCAAGGAATCATGTAAAGGTCTATTCAAAAACATAAATAAATTGTTAAAATTTGAATACTTTTATGATGCCACCCTTTTTTCCTGGAATATTTTTATTTTAATTTTTAGCAAACAAAATTTTTGAAAAATCATTTTAGAAAAAATTATAATTTGAATATTTAACAATTTGTTAAGGATTTTTGGGTATTTCAGCTTTGAAAATGGGAAGATGAGAAAAAATTTTTTTGGCAACACTGCGGATAAGCATGCACCCGTTATGATAAAGTTGGTAGCATAGTAGTTTTTGTGATGCTATTCAAACCTCAAAAGTTCTATGATACTGCTTTGAACTATTTGGTAAAAAGTATTTAGAAATAAAAAAAAATATTGAAAATTTGAATAAAATTTTAATTGATTTGGTGCTGGAATTTTAATTAAATATTTGATTTAAATTTTAATTGGTTTTTGGTTAGAACTTTAATTAAAGTTATAATTGATATAATTAAAACTTTAATAATAAAATTTTAATATTGAAGATTTTCGATTAAAAATTTAATTGATATGATTAAAAAAAATTACATTAATTTTAACAAAATAAAATTAATTATAACAATTTTTTTTAAACATTGTTAAACAATTTTACAACTATAAATAACAAAATTTTAACAAGTAGAGAACCCTACTGGTAAAGCTAATTCGAGTACGCTGAACTCAATGGTTATAGCGGTTTGTTAAAGTTAGCGCTCGTATTCGTCATATTCGCGATTTATTTCAATACCAAAGTACCATATAACGATATTTTTTATACTCCTGGTATTATTTATGAACTTAAATCAATCCAAAACTGTTAAATACAATTTTTCACTATTTGTTCGCGAAACAACTTTTTTCGCGATATATTTTTTCGAAAGAAATTTTTTTTCTTAACTCTATAGAATATTTTTTAAAACTCTATTCAATATACACAAAATTACATAACATAACATTTGCAGAAAAAAAAATTTTTGCGAAATTTTTTATAAAAAAGTAATCAAAATAAAAAAAATATAAATATAAAATTAAAAAATTTTTTTATAAAATAATTTTATTTTTTTAATTCAAAAATGCTCCCAAAAGTATTGTATAAAAAATATCGTTTTATGGTATTTTAGTATTGAAATTTTAGATCGCGCATACGAGCAGTAACTTTGAAAAACGGCTATCACCATTGGTCAGCGTAATCGTATTAGCTTTACCAGTAGGTAAATTTTAAATTTTAAGTAATACTTAAAGGTTTTAAAAAAAATTTTTTTTTTGGTTATGTTTTTCAAAATTATTAAATATATTAAAAATAAATATAAATCAAAAAATATAAAAAAAATATTAAAAAGCAGATCTTTTTTATAATTTAATTTTTAATTGATTGTGTACATATATTGCATAACCGTGAATTAATAAAATAATATTTAGATATTAAATTTGTCTCTTTTATTGTTTCAGTCAGTTAAATTAATAAATGAAAAATTATAGAATTTTTTATATCATCATTTATATCAGTAAATAAAAATATTTCTTAAATGATGACTGTTATGATCTAACTGTGTTTTTTTTTTATTTCTTATCTAATATTTATTGAAATGTAATAATTATGAATAAGAAATATTTTTTTCGTTGTCTATAACTATAACCAAACAATGAAAAAAAAATATGAATTGGAATTAAATAGTTATGGCTAAAAAAAATAAATGTTGAACTGTAATAGTTACTTTTTGAGAAATATTTCACAAAACTTATAACTCTTATTTCCTTAAGATTTTTTAATAATTTTTGTAATTTTTTATCAATATCAATTAATTGCATTAATTATTAGTTTTTTGAAACTAGGGCATTTTAAATTATTGCAAGAATTATTTACCCTAGAATACCCTAGTACCTATACACTATTTAAAGATCTACTTAATATTTTCCTAATCTGTAGATGAATTCCTAAACAAACATACACACTGACAGATTTCATCTTAAATGTCACTCCCATTGAAAAAGGGGCGGTATAATAGAACGAGAAATCACGCTTTAAATCTCTTATGTTATATGATAAATAAATGGCGCCCTTTTTGTATTTTGAAAACAATTTTGTAAAAATTTGATTTTAAAGTTTTGCCAAAATTCATAATTTTTTAAAATTGTATGCTTTATTTTGTTAGATAGTGTACATAAGGGTAGCTCGAATTTAATTTTTGCAGAATAGATATAGATATAATAAAATATTTTTTGCAAGGATTTACTTATTATATTGCTTTTTATCTGAATTTGTAATTTTCGTAAAAAAGTAAAAAATATTTTTTCGATATCGAAGATTATTTTCGATTTTTCTGAAATTTTCCAAAAAATATTTTTTACATTTACAACATGTCTACCTACCCCTGCCTTAGGGAAAATTCTACAAAAATCGATTTCGATCCACTCTAATATACAAGTACATACTTGGGTACCTGTGACAAAAACACTTAAGTCGACTTAAGAAAATATGGTAATTAGAAAAAAAAAACTTTTTTCTGCTCCTTACATTTCTACACCTTAAATGTATGAAAGCACTCAAATTATACTATTTCATAGTTTTATTAATTTTCTTTTAACAAAAGAACTTAATTAATTCTTTGATCACACAAAAACCAAACCAATTTTTCTATATTTGTGCAATTAATGTTGCTTAAAAATATTTTTGGACAAAATCTGTAAATCTAGCTGACCAGATTTGACCCAAAAAAATGGCACATCAAATTATATCTAGTAATTTATTTATTTTTATTTATTTATTTATTTATTTATTTATTTATTTATTTATTTATTTATTTAAATATTTATTTATTTATTTATTTATTTATTTATTTATTTATTTATTCATTAATATATTTAGTCTATAGATTTAAATCCTTACAGACTATAATACAATATAAAAACAATATTTAATTACAAATAAACATAAATCACAAATGGTTACGTATTTAAAAAGTTATATACATCTTTATTTTAGTGCCTTTAAAACGGCTTAAATGGCAACAATCTGATATAAGATATGAATATACAGGGTTTTTCAACAGGGACGCTACAAAAGTAGAACGACAGGGACAGCAAACGACGCCATATTTCTTGCCGCTCTTTTGACATTTCTCTTTAGTAAGGTTTGCCATTTCATGATGGAAAGATGTACGAGCCAACAACGAGTCGAAATTATTAAAATTTACTCCGAAATTCTGAGTCAGTGGCCTCAACGTTAAGAGCGCTACGTGCAATTTATGGTCGTCATAATCGTCCTAGCAGATCAACAATTGAGCGTCTAGTGAAAAAATTTGAATCCACAGGCACAGTACAAAATGTTTCCGTGCCAGTGAGACAAAGAAGTGCCCGTAGTGTCGAGAATATTGCTGCCGCTGAGGCTTCAGTTGAAGAAAGACCAAATGTGTCTCTCACACTTCGTTCTTAAGCGTTGGGCATCTCTGTGATGTCGTTGTGGCAAATTTTGCGAAAAGATCTTGGCCTACATCCTTACAAGATCAAATTGACGCAAGAACTGAAGCCGCTTGACCACCAGAAGCGTCGTATGTTCATGAATTGGGCTGAGCAACAACTTGAAAATGATTCGGATTATCATCGAAAAATCATCTTCAGCGATGAGGCTCATTTCTGGCTGAATGGCTTCGTCAATAAACAAAATATGCGTTATTGGTCAGACAGCAATCCACACGTACTCCATGAGTCATCATTGCACCCCGAAAAAATTATGGTTTGGTGCGGTTTATGGGCCGGCGGCATCATTGGACCGTACTTCTTCCGTGATGGTCAAGACCGGCACGTTACTGTGAATGGGAATCGCTACCGTTCAATGATAACCGAATATTTTTGGCCCCAATTGGATGATATGGACTTGGAGGACATGTGATTTCAACAGCACTGCGCCACAAGCCACACAGCGAATGTCACAATCAATTTATTGGAAACCAAGTTTGGAGAACGTGTTATCTCACGAAATGGTCCAGTCGATTAGCCGCCTCGTTCGTGCGATTTGACGCCGTTAGACTATTTCCTGTGGGGCTACGTCAAGTCTATGGTCTATGCCAACAAGCCAGCAACGATTGATGAACTTCGTACGAATATCGAACGTGAAATTGCAGCAATATCGGCCAATTTATGCTTGAAAACCGTCGAAAATTGGGTTCAGCGTCTGGACTTCTGCAAGCGTGCCCGTGGTGGCCATGCAAAAGAAACCGAGTTCCATACATAATGGCGAACGTACTTTTACAGGAATAAAGAATTTCATTGATATCCAAAATGGTTTTTGTTTTTTTTAAAAAAAAAACTTTTGTAGCGCTCTTATTGAAAACCCTTTTATCTGCTACCAGATATAACCGCTTATGACCAGATCTGCCACAAAATCACTAAGTTTTCAGATCCCTTTAGATATGAACAACCGACAAAAAAAGTTTTTATATAGTCATATATATATATATATATACATATATATATATATATATGTGCATAGCGAATGGTGAGGGGACGGGTTTTCGTTCCGCAAGTTACTATGAAGACATTTTGTTACTTTGGGGACTGTCCTCCAACTTTTCAGTATTCTACTGTTTACACTGAAGACATTTTACTGGATTCAGCGCATATTTTAGGGACTTTTTTGGCTCTATATACAGATGTCTTCAAAGTATACACATATATAACATGATATAATTATATATATTAGTATATATGGCTATATTCAACAATATATATTTTTATAATATTTGTTTTTAGAAAAATTTCCAATACAGCTGTGTGACCTTGAATTAATAATGAGCTTTTCAAATAAGAGGCCGCCACTTGTATATGAAACAATATTTCAGTTTCCAATGTTCTGCCGCTAAAACCTATTGTTAATAAGTGTTTTTCGCAGCTTGTATCATTTGGTTGAAACGTAAACAACAACTTAATATTGCCTCGCCCGTGTCGAATTTCGTAGAAGATAAAGTGTTTTTGCGATGAATTCTTCTTCACTACTTTAATATGAAAAAAAGTGCGGCCGAGGGTCATTGAATCTTAGTGAAAGTTTACGGCGAGTAGGGTATTTGTGAAGAATCTTGTCGGAGATGGTTTGTTATCTTTAAAAGTGGTGATTTTGAGCTTAAAGCCAAGGAATGGCCCGGTCAACCCAAAAAATTCGAAGACGAAGAATTGCTCGATGTGAACGCATGCCAAAGGCTGTAGAAGTTGTCAGAATCTTTGGGAGTCGATAAGTTGACAGTAAGCAAATGTCTACGTTAAGCCAAAGGATTGATTAAAAGGCAAGAAAACTTGGTGCCATATGAGTTAAAGCCGCGCGAACAGCTTCTTGAACGCCAAGAATAAAGGGTTTTTGCATTGCATTGTGACTGTAGATTAAAAATGAATTTATTATGTTTTGCCCGGACAGCCATTAATATCCTTATAAAGCCTATGCTCTGTATTTGGGGAAACCAAATGAAGCGATCACGGGGGAACGCCCTCAGACTCAAGTCATTTGTTTAAGCCGCGCAAACTATTAGAGTACGAACAAAGGCACAACAAATTGATTTTGCAAGATGACACATTTTACAAGAGCATTTAAGATGATTGGATTGCCTCAAAAGACGAGTCGTTTCACCGAGCTGGTGTCCGAAAATTGTCAAAAAAAATCGAAAAATGTTGTGGTCAGCGATGAACATTACTTTAAATAACATATTTGTAAATATTTTTGCAAAATTAATCCGTAAATTTCGTGAAAAAAATAAATTACATAACATATGCTTTTAATTTCTATAAGAAAATTTATACAGTTGTATGGAACGGCAAAAGATATTTTTTAACTCTTATGTAGAATTTTTATTTTTGATATAAGTGCTTTTGTGTAAAGGCCACAGATATATTATTAACACAAAATTTGTTGATTGTTATTGCAATAAAGTCACAAAAGTGTTGACTGCTTGCGAGTTCATCAAGGTGTCCTTTAAATAATGGATTTCCAAATTGCGCATCAAAAACTTATTTTTGATAAACATTAACTAGGTCAAAAAGTATTTTAAATTGTTGCTACTTGAATATCAACAAAAATAATATAAAGGACACCTTAATATGCATACATGTGTGTGACTGTCTGTGGTTTAAAAGTTAAAACGTGTGAAACGGAAGGAAATTCCACATTGTTTGGTATTTATATATGATGATTCCCATAAGTGTTAATTGACAAACACTTGCTACTATTACCGTTTCTGAAAAGTGTTTTAAAGAGAAATGTTATTAATAGTGTGTGAGTGTGTGCGTGTATGCGTGTGCATGTTTCATCAGAAAGCCACCTTTGTAAAACTAAAAGAACAACAGCCAAGTTAAGTGAGTATAAAGTGTTTATATGTAGTATTATTAATAATTTTATATATTTTAATCGCCACCGACATGTTCTTGAATTTTATTTTTTTTTTGTATTCCTTAACAGTGTGCATCATTATTGTGGTAGTGTTTGTGGCAAGTTTTAAAAATGAAACCTTTTGTAATTTTCTTCTTTTAATTTTTTTTTTCTCTTTATATTTTATACCATAACGTAAGTAGAAACAACAACTATTTATTATGGCACTTATGTTGGATAAATTGTTACTATTGCAACATAACGCTCATCTGTATGTATGTAGAAATATGTATGTAAAAAAAACTCACACACAGCAAAGTTTTTACAGTATGGCTTATAAGTTACGTAGCAAAATATTATTATTTTATTTTTTTTAATTAGCAATATAGAATTTCATATTCGTAAAAAAACGTTATTGTAATTGGATTTAATTACATATTTTAAAAGTATGAGTATACTGAAGAGTTTGCATTTGTTAACAGCAAAAATTTAGGTATTTAGCTTAACATAAGTTGAAATATTTGTATTAATTAGTTTTTTTAATTATGCCTTTATTATGCTGTGTTTTCAATTCCGTTCACTCAAAGTGCCCAAAAATTTGCATTTAGACGTAAATTTACACAATAATTTGCATATGCTTGTCTAATTTCCACATACATAAAATACACAGCACAACACAACAAATGCAGTGGAGAAGGACCTATAAATTCTGATATATTTTAGGATGTAGATCATGAATGTGATAAACTTTTTCTTTAAATTTTTTTAGTAATTTTAATTAATTTTAATATGGTTTATGGCATATGAGCTATACGCACACTTAGAATATTATGTAGTTAACTTTTTGTAGTTTAATAAAAAAGTTTTCCGTTCCATTTAATAATAAAGGAGCATACATTTATTTTTCAAAAAAATATTTATATTAACATTTTTATACATTTATTCGAAATAATTAACTATCATTTACCATTTTTTTTTCAGTTTCATTTATTTTTTTCATTTGTTTGAAATTTAATAAAAATTTACCCACAAAACGGAAACTTGTGGTTTATTTGTGTCCGTAACAGTTATTACAAATTTTAATTTTGTTTGCTGTCTGTTTCAAAAAAAATATTCAAAAAATTTCAATTTGTTTTTTTATTTAAATTGGTTGTATATATACAAAATTTTTTAATACAAATTACAAGAACTTTATAAACACACATACATACACAAACACATTTATACAAAAAGTGTTTCTAGCTTCATATGCATACATACATTTTGTATTGTACGAGTATTTAAAAAAAAAAAAAAATACAAAAATAATTAATAATTTCAAATAAATGAAAAAAACATTTATTTTTTAAGGATTGGTAGGTAAATTTTTGCCATTTATTTTAACTGATTATATCATTTGTTTCTTACGGATGTGTCAGTTGATTAATCAACATTTAAAAATTAATAACTAATGGCATTTAATTTAAATGAAAATAAAGTAGACCGGTTTTTAAATGAAATATCATTTCTTTTAAATGATATTTTCAGTTATTTTAACTTAAAAACTTTTTTAATTGTAGTTCATACATCATCTAAAATTTAACTGATAGTTAGGAAATGTTTCCTTGGTTTTAAGAAAAATTTTATTTTACTTAAGTTCATTGAATAATTTTTTTTTTACTTAAATCTAGAACTTAACTCCCTTAAAATAAGAAAATATTTTCAAACAATATATTTAAAGTTCTTTACATCCATTGCGTAAGTATTTTCCCACTTCCGGTGGACTTCCACTTTATGAGGACACTGCTTTTAACAAGCTGTTCGCTATACATTTTTATCCTTAAATTAAGTTGAATTATTCTAAACTCATGTATTAAAAATATAAATTAAATTTTTTTAACAAAAAGGTAAACAAATTAAAAATATTGTATGTACTACAGGATATACTGAAATATAATTAATTGTGACAAAGTCAGATCCTTTTCGTAGTTTTTTAATGGTTCTTCTCGAGAGATGTAGAAAAAGGGAGGCCCTAAATGACACACGGTATCTGGGACAAAGGAACACTGGGGGTCCTTTGTCTTCTTAAATTGAATTATTTAAGGAAATTATTGCAAAAATACAAAATATAACAGTTACATTTCTTTTTATTATTGGAAAATGGAAAAATGTCACAAGTACATATTATGACATTTTTAGCTTAAACTTTAATTGACATAAACAATTTTGACTTTTTTATCATTTACTGAAAAAAAATAGTTTTTGTGCCTTCGATAAATATAAAGTTTAATAGGCGCAACGTCAATAATAGGAAATTAATTATGCCGTAATGTATAAAGTAGGCTTATGATATTTTGTATTGTAGTCAGCAAACCAAATTATTACATAAAAGCGCAAATTTGATATGTTTTTATCTGTTGCTAAAAAAAAATTTAAATATATTATAAGCTACTTTAAGTTCAATATTTAAGACTATTAAGATTAAAGATGGACACGTGAGCGATTTTTAACTCACGCTCACGCACGATCACGAACTAACAATTACAATTTTTTATAATGGATACTTTAGTTTGTTTTCATTAAAAATATTTTTTCTTTAAAATTAGAAAAACTTACTAGTATGTTTTTAATTTATTGTTTCTTTTTAAAAAAATATTGAAAATAAGTTAAACGTTTCCAACAAAAAAAAATTCTATACCTATTATTATTTCTAAAAAATTAGAAAACTTTTACTTGAAGAAAAAATAATATTTTATTAAAATTTATCTGAAATAAGTTGCATGAAAATTTCCCCTAGAAATAGTTCATAAGTTTATAAGTTTATTACATAGGAAAACATTTATTACTTTTTGTTTTTAATTGCCTGAACTAGTTCTTAGAAAAAAATTCTTAAAAGTCAGAAAGTGGTAGACTTAAAAACGGAATTTAGAAATGGCTTTCTAAAATTTAGTTAAATTTACTATGCGTGAAAAAAAATGAACACACATTAAGTTCAAGTACTTTCTCATTTTTATTTAGACATATTTTTTGAACTAAATGGCAGTAAATTTTGTCCTAAATTTTCTTTTCAACTAAACTTAGTTTCAATATATTTCAGTATTCAAATTTTGATGTTTTTCTTAAAAGTTAATAAATTTTTATTTAATATACTTGTTTTTTTTCTAAAACCAAGAAATATTATTTAAGAAAGGTATGAACTGTAAGAATTTTTATTCATTTTAAGAAAATTTTTCAAAGTCTTAATAAAATTTAACTTAAAATGAGGAAAATTTTCAAACTATTTGAAAGGAAATTTTAAATTAATTTTTGGTTCATGTCTTTTTTTTTTTTTGAAAGTGGGGCAATCATATTCTAAGAGCATCATATCTTTTTGGGATTATGATTGTGCCCAGAGGGGGTCCAGGCCCCCTTCCCGAAATAGTAATACATTTTTCCATATGTAATAATAAAAATTTATTTGGTTTTAGAAACTGATGAACTATTTCGAAGGAAAATTTTAATGCAACTTAGTTCAGAAAAATTTGAAGAATTTTAATATAAATTTTTTTTTTAAGTAAAAATTTTCTAATTTTTGAAAAAAAATAAACTTAGTTATAGAATTTTTTTTGTTGGAAAACGTTTAAATTATTTTCAATATTCCTTTCCAAAAAAACAATAAATTATAAACAATCTTGTTAATTTTTATATATTTTCAAGAAAATATGTTATCAAAGGAAACAAATTAATTAAACCATTAAAAAAAATTATCGTGCATGATTGTAATTTTTGGTTCGTGAGCGTGCGTGAGTAATCTTAACAGTCTCAAATATTGAACTCAAAGTAACTTAAAATATATTTTAAAATTTTGTTAGCAAAAGGTAAAAATTTCGAATTTGCGCTATTATGTAATAATTTTGTTTGCTGACTACAATACAAAATATTGCAATCACATTTAATACATTACGGCATAATGGCTTTCCTATAATAGACGTTGCGCCTAATAAACTTTATATTTATCAAATGCACTAAAACGATTTTTTGTAATTAAAAATAAAAATTTGTATTTGTCAATTAAAGTTTAAGCTAAAAAAGTCATATAATAAACTTATGACATTTTCCCATTTTCCAATAATAAAAAGAAATATAACTGTTATATTTTGTATTTTTGCAACAATTTCCTTAAATAAGTTAATTTAAGAAGACAAAGGGCCCAGTTTTTCTTAGCCCCAGATGCCGTGTGTCATTTAGGGCCTTTTCTAGTTCCCTAAAGCAGAACCGTTAAATTACACCGAAAAGGATCTGACTTTCAGGATATCCTGCAGTACATTTTTTAAATTTATTTACCTTCTTGCCAATGAAATTTAATTTATATTTAAAATACATGAATTTAGTATAATTCAATTTAATTTTAAGACAAAAATGTATAGCAAAAAATGTATAGCAGAGTCCTCACAAAGCGGAAGTGGGAAAATTCCTACACAATGAGTGTAAAGTACTTTAAAATATATGGTAAAATATATTACCTTTACCATAGAGACAGTTTCATATTTATTGAAAAATTTTTATCAAATTTAAGGATAATTTTTACTTAAAGTGCTATTTAACTTAAAGTTAGAAAATATTTCCTTATTTTTAGGGAGCTAACTTAAATAAAATAAAAATTTTCTTAAGACCAAGGAAGCATTTCCTAACTAACAGTAAAATTTTAGATGATATATGAACCAATTAGGAGGTAATTTTATTGTTTTCTAATAAAAATTTAGTTCTCAGTAGTAAAATTTTTCAATAATTTAGAAACTTTTAGCAAATTTTAAGAAAAATTTGTTTCTTAATTCCAAAGAAAATTTTACTTAATGTTCGTGAAAAGTGTCTTTGGCGCCATTTTTATTTCAATTTTTCCTTCAAATAAGTTAATTTTTCTAAATTCTAGTTAATTTTTTTTTGAGTGTACCGGTCACGATAATGTGGTAAAGAATTGATGCAATAATGTACAAAGCCGAGTCGTTGACGTTTTGTCAAAAGAATTGTTTGCCTCATAGATTTTTATCAAAATTATCTTAAAGCGGAGAGAAGCTTTATAACACAAATCAAGACGTACTTAGGAAACTCAATGAGCGAAATAAGACTTTCTGCATTGGCTCTAATATTTGTATGTCATGAAGAGGTAGGTAGACCTACACAAATACTTCAGTTTTGTGTCATTTGTATACATTAGATCTGAGTCAATAAGATAAATAAGTTTTAAATACAAATGTTTAATGTACTTAAAATTTTGTTTTAAGTGCATCAAATAGTTCGAAAAATTAAAGTTTTTAAATTACTAATTTTTAAAAAAAAGTTTATAGAAAATATATTTTTTAAGAATTGAAGCAGAGCCGCGAATAACATTTTAAGGGACAAAATTGAAATTGTTGAGAAATTGAAAAAACGTTTTAGAACTTGTAGGGGGATCCCACTGACTGACTTTTTTAGATTTCATTTTGATAACGAAATCCTGCAAAATTTTGCCTAATATCATTTTTAAGTCATAAAAGAGAGTTATTCTAACGGTAATCTGGAAAAAACAGGTTTTGTAAAAATTGTCACTTAAAACGTTATTCGCGGCTCCGTTCAACTGTTAACATCGCATAATTGCTTAAAAAGTATTCCTCTCAATTTTGCTTACAACGTGATCTATTCGAAAATGTTTCCAATTGCTCTGCTATATCGGAACTGCTGTACGTATGAGTAATAAAAATACCAACCTTAAAAAAATAACACTCATACGTACAGTATGAACTTTTTAAATATATATAAAATATCTTAAAGGCTCAACTACAATTGGCTTAGTGACTTACCGATAAAGAAAAATTTTAAAATTATATTCAAACTAAAAATTTGTGTTTCTAGAATTTCGTTTCATTCGAAAACAAAGCTTAAATCATGCGACAATAGCAGTTGGAGCTTTACTCAAAAAGAGTAGACCAAAAGGAGACACACAACTTAGTTTTAAGGGAAAATATTTTTATACTCGTTAATTATATACCCAGCAAAAAAATGGTAGTCATTCTGTGGCTATAAGTTCCTTCATTGCTTCTTAAACTTCAGTTTTGGTGTTATTCTAAGAAACGCCAGAAAGAAATTATACACTCAGAATATTATGTAGTTAACTGTTTGTAGTTTAATAAAAAAGTTTTCCGTTCCATTTAAAAATAAAGGAACATACATTTATTTTTCAAAGAAATAAATATATTAACTTTTTTATACATTTATTCGAAATAATTTACTATCATTTACCATTTTTTCCAGATTCGTTTATTTGTTACATTTGCTTGAAATTTAATAAAAATTTACCCACAAAACGGAAACTTGTGGTTCATTTGTGTCCGTAACAGTTATTACAAATTTAAATTTCAAAAAAAAAAATATTCAAAAAATTTCAATTTGTTTTTTTATTTAAATTGGTTGTATATATACAAAATTTTTCAATACAAATTACAAGAACTTCATAAACACACATACATATACAAACACATTCATACCAAAAGTGTTTATAGCTTCATAAATTTTGTATTGTACGAGTATATTAAAAAAAAATACAAAAACGGAAATAATTTCAAATAAATGAAAAAAAAACATTTATTTTTTAAGAATTGGTAGGTAAAATTTTGACATTTATTCTAACTGATTATATCATTTGTTTCTTACGGATGTGTCAGTTGATTAATCAACATTTAAAAATAAATAACAAATGGCATTTAATTTAAATGAAAATTAAGTAGACCGGTTTTTAAATGAAATATCATTTCTTTTAAATGATATTTTCAGTTATTTTAACTAACAAACTTTTTTAAGTGTATGTTCATATTTTAAATGTAGAGATTTGGATGTAAAGCCGATGCATATCTTAAAAAATCACTCTTCATTGCTTCTAAAGTTATATTATATCGTACATTTTCTGAATCTAAGGCATTTATTTAAAATATTGTTTTCTGATTATTCAAGTCAAAAATTTCAATGTGAAAATTGTTCTGAAGACCTTTTATTATTTTTTGTTAAATCATTTTTAAATTTTTATTTAATGCATTTTTTCAGCTTTAAGTAGTTATGGCGACATAATGTGTGCTTTTTTGCACTTTGTTTTTTATTAAACAATACACCATTTCCAGCTTTTATTCAGAATTTTTCAAAATAATTTTAAAATTATGTAAAAATGTTTTAAAATTATCGAAAATAATATTAAAATTGTGTAAAAATTATTTCAAATTGTCCAAAAAGGTTTGAAAATTGTCCAAAAATTATTTACAATTGTTTTAAAATATTTTAAAATTGTCTAAAAATGTTTAAACAACCAGTTTTTAAATTATACATAAATATTTTAAATTTGTGTAAAAATTCATTCAAATATTTTAAAAATATTTCAGTTTCCCAAAAAAGTTTTTTTTTTAAATGCAGAATTGTGTATTTGTTTTAATACAGGGTATTTCTATATAACATAGGTGGATAAATTTCGCTTCTTTAAACTTATTTTTCTGCATTCTTATGAATTAAATTTTCATTAAAACTTAAATATTACAAAATATATGAACATTTTCAACTCATGCATCAGAATATCTAATCATTGTATTATCATTGCTTCCTTAGAGTAAAGTATGAGTAATGCTAGTAGCTATATTATAATACTTCCATCCTATGACACTCAAATTTTAAATTCATCGATGAAACCATCAGAAAATAAGTGATGCCTTTGCCATAGTAGTGATGCTTTTATTGCTGCTTTGGCAGTTTCATTTTTGCTGGGTATGTAAACTAAGTGGGATGGCACTTTTAGTTGTTTTATTTTTTTATTTTTATTTTGTTTTAAATCTTATTTTAAAGGGCTTTGTACAAGGTAACCCCAAATGTATCACCTCGGAAGATGCTCTAACTTTTGAAAACGACGGCAACTGTAAATTTGGTTTAAATAACTGTGAACAGATACAGAATACACGTCGGCAATCCACGGAAAGCTATGCTTCTCAAGAACGTGGTGTACTTGTGCACTAAGAATCACGTATCATTCACAAAAAGCTTGTACATCCACAGACTCCAAAAGCTCTCCAAAAGAATATCCGACAAGAGTGTGATAACTTATCGCCCAAAGTTTTTTCTAAAATAATGGCAGAAAGAACCAAAATATTTATCAACAACAGCGCCTCCAATTTGAACGACATAATCTTCAAAAAATCAATTCAAAAAAATTTAAAGGTTCAAATACTCAGTTAAAAAAATTTTTATCATGTCGTTTCATTTTAAAAATAAAGCAAACCAACATCGTGTTAATGCTTTTGGGCCACACTGTAATAAAAATTTTCAGCAGGTATATTCAATTTCTGACAACATATTAAATAATTTATAAAGAAGGTACAATGTGGGGCAATATGTATCACCGAATTGGAAAGTTTTACCATTTTTGCAAATGGTATCGTATATCAATTTGGTTTTGACATTCGTGAAGTAGAAACGTGCTAAATTTCTAATCATAGTCAAAAAAAAAAGACATGAACTTAAAATTAATCCAAAATTTCTTTTAAAATAGCTTAAAAAATTTCCTCAATTTAAAACAAAATCAATTTAAAACTTAGAAAATTGTTCTTAAAATTAATAAAAAAACTTTCTATGTTTAGGTAAAAACGAAATAGTTTATATACTCAGAAATAGTTCATATCTTCCCTAAGTAATATTTCTTAATTTTAGGAAAAAAACAAGTAAGAGCGGCTAAATTCGGCTATGCCGAATCTTATATACCCTTCATCATGGTTGGGAAAAAACTGAAGTTTATATATGGATATATATGGAATGGACAGATTTATATACGGACGCCTTTAAGAGGAAATTAACCATTTAGTTTGGTGATAAAACTTGGACTCGGGAAGATTTATGTTTCCAGAAAATAGGTATTTAAAAAAAATTTATGTTTTGGGCATAACTTTTTTGTATCTGAACCGATATTTCCGAGTTTTTCAGCAAATATGTTATACTAAAGATTTTCGATTTTTTGCTATATAAGACGTATCCATAGGTCATATTACAGCTCTAGAATAGTGTTTGTTGTTTGTGTATAAAAGATGAAGAGGTGAAAGAAAAGAATTTCAACAAATCCTTAAAAGAAATCAATAGAACTGCATGTGTTTTATTGGTACAAAAACGTTTGATTTAGCTGGCAAATTTGCATTTGGGATTTTATTTCGCTTTTATTAAAAATATTTGTAATTTCTTTAGCTTAATTTTAAAAATTTGATGAAAATAGTTTATAATTTTTTTTTTATAAATTATTATGTTATGACCTAAAATAGTTGCACTCAAAGGGAAATTATGCATAAAATTTTCTTAATATATGAGAAATAAAATGGTTTAAAAATCTTTATAAATTTTTTTAAATCGGAGCAAAAAATAGAAATAAAACCGTTTGTATTTTGTTTGTATCAAAAGGGTTTTTATATGATGTTATTAGCCTATTTATGGATTATTTAATTATTAATTTAAAATTTTATTTAAATTAATTATTAAATGTTAAAAAAAAAACAAAAAAAAAATCTTAAGAAAATAAAAAAAAAATGTACAAAAAAAATTGAATTGACCGGAATTCTACCTGTGGTGAAGGGTATAAAAACGTTTGTATTTTGTTTGTATCAGAAGGTTTTTATAAAAATTTTTATGTTTTTAGCCTATTTATGGATTATTTAATTATTAATATAAAATTTTATATAAATTAATTATTAAATGTTAAAAAAAAACAAAAATAAACAAAAAAAAAGTCTTAAGAAAATAATAAAAAAAATGTACAAAAAAAAATGAATTGACCGGGATTCGAAAAAAAAGTATTTGTGACATAGCGTCTAGACAACTGAGCTATTGAAGCTCACACAAAATCATCGTCAATAGAGGTATATGTATAAAAGTCTTCGTTCATTAGAGATTTGTTTAGTTTTTATTTAAATGACAAATCTTTGTATTTGTGTTGTTTGTGTATAAAAGGTGGAGATGAAAGAAAAGAATTTTAACACATGGATGAGTATGTTATGCGTAAAATTCTACATACATATTAAACAAAGGGATTTTACGGAAAAAATTACAGGTAGTCCTGGTTTTTTGGTAATATCTCAGCCATTTATTAACCGATTTGTCTGATTTTTAATAGCAAACAGAAATGGATCCCATGTAACAGAAATAAAAAACAGTCAAGTCCTCATCATGTCTGGGTTCTTCGGAAAACCCATTTCAACACACAGACGGACAGACGGACGGACGGACAGACGGACATCGTTAAATCAACTTCGCTCTTCATAAGGACCCAGAATATATATACTTTATAGGGTCTAAGATAAATATTGTAGAATTTACAAACGGAATGACAAACTTATATATACCCTTCCACCTGTGGTGAAGGGTACAAAAAACAACTTTAATAAATAAAAATTTATCTATTTTTAAGAAAAACATCTTAATTTTAAGAAATTTCCATATTAAAATATAATAAAACTAAGTTTGGTTAAAAAAAATTAGAACATAATTTACTCCCATTTAGTTCAAAAAAAATGTGTCTTACTTGAACTTAACGTGGTTCATTTTTTTCGTGCGTAGTAAAATAAACTAAATTTTACAAAAATATATCTAAATTCAGTTTTGAAGTCTACCACTTTCTCATTTTTGAGAAACAAAAAAGTAATAAATTTTTTTCTACGTAATAATAAAAATTTATTTGGTTTTAGAAACTGATGAACTATTTCAAGGGAAAATTTTCATGCAACTTAGTTCAGATAAATTTTAAAAATTTTAATAAAATATTATTTTTTTTTTTTGCAAAAACAAAGTTTTCTAATTTTTTGGAAATAGAAACATAGGTATAGGATTTTTTCCTAAAAAATACTTGAGTAAATTTTTATTAAATCTAGAAAAAAATTTAGTTTTTGTGGGAAAACGTTTAACATATTTTCAGTTTTTTTTTTTTTCAAAAAAGAAAATAAATTAAAAACAAACTAGTTAATTTTCCTAGTTTTAAAGAAAGAAATATTATTTCAGAAAACAAATTAGTTAAATTAGTTAATTTAAGAAGACAAAGGACCATAGATGCCGTGTGTCACTTGGGGCGTTTCTTTTTCTAGTTCTCTCACGGATAACCATTAATTAACTACGGATGGATCTGTCTTTGTCATAATTTATTACTTTTCAGGATATACTGCGGTACATTTTTTTAATTTGAGTTTTGTATAATTCAATTAAATTTAAAGATAAAAATGTATTGCAAACAGATTGTTAAAAATGGGAAAATACTTACACAATGAGTGTAAAGTTCTTTAAAATATATAGTAAAACATGTTACATTTACCATAGAAACAGTTTCATATTTATAAGAAAATTTTGATCAAATTTAAGGATAATTTTCACTTAATTGATAGAAAGTGTCTTTGGTGCCATTTTCATTTCAATGGTTACCCCAAATAAGCTAATTTTTCTAAATTATACTTTAATGTTTTTTTGGGTGTATAAGACAATTTGTTTAAATCTTTTAATTACCAAAAACTGTCATCAAATAGCTGTTATATTTTAGTATCCATAATGTCATTAATTTTGCTATAAAATTTTAACTAAATGCATTGTCATCCTACAACGTTTTAGATTATTAAGAATTAATTTGGATAAAAAAATAGATATGTACACCTTTGTTACCTTAAATCCTCATAAGTATTTTAAATACTTAAAATATTATCTGGTTTTTACTGTATTAACACCACATCATATATGATAAGAGATTCCATTAAAAACCAATTAAGATAATTATTAAATCAAACACGTTCATATATTGTATGTATTTTTCAAGTCAACAACAACATTTTGCAATACAACATTTGTTCCATACTGTTTATTGCAAATGCATACTTTTTTGTTGTTGAAATATTTAAGTATAGTACTTAATGTTATATGAGAATTTATTGCGGTTTTAAAGGCTTTGTGTTATTGTATTGGTTGAAAATGTATGATTGTAATAGGTAAACGGTAGAACGAACCAAACCAACCGAAAATATATATTAAAGAATAATGAAAGGTAAAATTTATTGTCTAGTATTTAATACATGCACACACACTTGTTCAACATACTTGTATGCATGTAGTAGTGGGTAGGTAAGTGTTTGTAGGTTTGTGTGAAGAATAAACAAAAAGTGATTTATCGTTTGAAATACAGATTTTCAAAAGTTGTAAATACCACAATTTTCTTTTTTTTTATTTTATTTTATTATTTTGCATATATTAATGTTTTCTGTTTTATTTACATTACAAATGAAAAATTACATATTAAATTTCCTCAATAATCACTGAATTTACATATGAATAGTAGTAGTAATATATACAAATGGACAAACTGGTGGCGTTTATTTGTATTGAGATATTACATTGAAAAAATAAAAAAAAACATAATTGTTAATTTATTAAATGTTATCTATCTTTGTGATTTATCTTCATATCTGCATGTTTACTTTTGCACCTGTTTATACCACATTTAGACTGAAACAAAACTACTGTTTTTGTACAAAACCAGTTTTTGCTCTGTCTAAATATAGTATTTATTTGAGAACATTCAAGTAACAATATTACTAACTTGGTATCATCTCTACTAAAAACTGATTTAGAGCAGTGGTCGGCAGAAAGAGAGAATATAAATGTATTGGTGTTTTAAACCGAAAAAAATTATTTTATCTTTCTAAACAAAATGAATGAATGAATGAATGAATGAATAAATTAATGAATGAATGAATGAATGAATGAATGAATGAATGAATGAATGAATGAATGAATGAATGAATAAATTAATAAATGAATTAATCGATAAGAGAATATCTGTATTTATTGAATTTAAATGGTTAATGTTTTTGTTTTCTCTATTATAAAAAATAAAAATAATTCATTATAATGATAATAATTTTTTGATTGCATTGTATTAAAAGAAAATGAAAAAAATTCTTCCCACTCAACGTTCCACAATATTAATTTAAAATGGAAACCAAAAACAAAATAAATACCTACAATAAAAAAAAAAACTATAATAAAAAAAAAACAAATTTTTAGAGTGTACTTTATTTCTTCAACAAAGCCGCATGTACTTGCTCTGTTGAAAGTTAGCGCACTACTGAATAAAATAATTGTATTTTTGTGCTCTTAGCTGTGAGATTTGTTGACATTCGTGTAGTGTATGTGTAAATTGCCGATTCTGTTCGGCCCCTGAGTGCTATGAGTGCCGATTACTGATTTAGAGCCCTCAAGAAATCGAAAAAAAAATATTTTGCATAAATCGATAATCTTTAAGAAATTGGTATAATTTTAGTACTTTTTCACCAAAATGTCATTCCCATAGTAATTTTACATAAAGCAACGTTTAGTATTAACTCTTAACGTAACTTATGTCAAATTCCACTCGTCCTCCGTTTCATGCCATTTCTTTTCCCTGTCTAGTGGTTTATCCTATTTGTTTCCCATTTTTTTCCATTTCGTTCCTCTTGTCTAGGATTTCAAGGTCATTCGTTTCTCGTTTTATTTCCATTTCTTTATTCCTGTCTATTGTTTTAGTTGCACTCATTCCCCTTTAAATTTCATTTCGTTCCCCATGTCTAGTGTTTCAATTCTACTCGTTCCGCACTCCATTTCAATTCCACTCGCTCTCAGTTCCATTCAATTTCGTTACCTTGCCAAGTGTAACAATTCCATTCGTTCCCCGTTTATGATTTTGCTCATTCCTCATTTAATTTCAGTTCGTTTTTCCTGTCTAGTGTTTCAATTCCACTCCATCCCCCTTCTTTTCTTTCCATTAGTTCCAATCAATCGGCGTTGCATTCTATTTCGTTCCCCTTGTCTAGTGTTTCAATTCCACTCGTTCCCTGTTTTACTTATTTTTTTTTTATTTGCTCGTTAATCGTTAAATTATTTTTCGTTCCCCTTATCAAATGTTTCAATTCTAATCGTTACCCGTTACATGCCATTACGTTTCCATTGTCTAGGATTTTAATTTCACTCCTTCGCAGTTCTATTCCACTCGTTCCCAAATTCATTACATTCGATTCTCCTTCTCTAGTGCTTCACTTTCATTCGTTCCACGCTTTGTTTACCCTGTCTGGTGTTTCAATTCACCTTATTCCCCGTTTTATTCCAAATTCCATCCCCTTGTCTAATCGAACCCGTGTCTAGTGTTTCAATTCATTTCGTTCCCAGTTACACTCGTTGCCCGTTTAATTTCATTTCGTTCTCCTTGTCTAGTGATTTAATTTCACTTTTTTCCCTTTCATTATCATACTTCTACCCAATTTATATTGGGCAATCCCTAATGAAAATAATTCCCCCCCCCCCCCCTCTCCACATTTTAAGCACATTCCTGGCAAAAAGTCCAAAAGCAATTTTTAAATTTCTAGACAAATCATTTGTTTGGCAAGAAATTCGAGAATATTTATTCTCCGTGTGTGATAATAGAGATTATCTGTAGTAAAACAGCGTACTTAGTTTTATCATTTTCTGATCTTTTATCCTTTTGATATGAATTTTCATCTCAAAATACATTTTTTTTAATAAGTATTTCTTACTGTTCTATGAAATCGATATGCATATCAAACGAGAATCTTTGATATTTGATAAAAAAAAAATTGTTACAAAAATATGTCATTAATGTCCATTCATACACTCGCAATATTATTTCGTTAAAAACAATCTAAAATACATATTAAATTAATCGATATTCAATAAAAAAGAGGACTACTGATTTTTCATTATATTCAGCCGATTTTGTTGTTTATTTTCAATCATTATTTAAAAATCGACAAAAGATGTATTTTTTTTTTTTTATTTGAATGTAATTACAAAACACAACACACATAGATGTATATATTTTTATTTTCTATGTGTTTATGTGTAATTGAATAATTTCTTGTAGTTTTTATGGAAAAAATTTTGTATATAAACCAACTATTTTGGTAAAAAAAAACAAGTAAAAAGGCCTAAATTAGGCTGTGCCGAATCTTTGAATACCCTCCACCAATATCCTAAAAAAAAATTCTCTACTGTTTTTGATATAAATAATGTAAAAAAACACTAGAAGTAAAATTATGGAGGTGAAAAAATATTTTTTATGAAAAACCATTTTTGGATATAAAAACAAATTCTTGTGTAAAAAAAATTTAAAGGTGAAAAAACTGTTTTTGAGGGGTAAAAAGTTTTTGTGGTGAAAAAAAATTTTAGTGGTAAAAAAATTTTATGAGGTGAATATAAAATAGTATTAAAAAAAATGAGCAGCATTTCAACTTCTACTGAAAGCCTGTATTTTCTTATAGTTTGTTTTTTGAATAACTTATTCAAATAGTTAAAAAATATATTTCTACACCCAGAAAACAGTATCAGTTGTGGCCACCGAATTTGTTGCCATTCGAATTCTGGCTGTTCAGTTGTCTAATTTAATATTTATATTCCACATAAATATTATTACGTTTCACAAAATTTTATTTAAAAAAAAATATTTTTACATTTTTCCGGTATCGAACCTGGGAATTCAGATTCATAATTCACACCCTTGCTTACTGGACCACAATTGAATTTAATTTTCTTTGCTATATTTGTTAGTTAAATATTTGAATATTTTATTTCAATAAAAAAAAAAATTTTTTTTAAATTTTTGCCTTTACCGGGATTTGAATATTGACAATTTTTTAAAAAATTTGATAGATTGTACTAATTTTCCAGCACATTATCATTGGAAATACACTCAGAATATTATGTAATTAACTGTTTGTAGTTTAATAAAAAAGTTTTCCGTTCCATTTAAAAATAAAGGAACATACATTTATCTTTCAAAGAAATATCTATATTAACTTTTTTCTACATTTATTCCAAATGATTTACTATAATTTACCGATTTTTTTCAGTTTCATTTATTTTTTATATTTGTTTAAAATTTAATAAAAATTTACCCACAAAACGGAAACTTGTGGTGTCCGTAACAGTTATTACAAATTTGAATTTTGTTAGCTGTTGTTTCAAAAAAAAATATTCAAAAAATTTCAATTTGTTTTTTTATTTAAATTGGTTGTACATATACAAAACTTTTCAATACAAATTACAAGAACTTCATAAACACACATACATACACAAACACATTCACACAAAAAGTGTCTATTGCTATGCATACAAACATTTTGTATTGTACGAGTATATTTAAAAAAAAAACAAGAGATACAAAAAGGGAAACAATTTCAAATAAATGAAAAAAGAACATTTCTTTTTTAAGGAATTGGTAGGTAAAATTTTGACATTTATTTTTACTGATTATATCATTTGTTTCTTACGGTTGTGTCAGTTGATTAATCAACATTTAAAAATAAATAATTAAATGAAAATTAAGTAGACCGGTTTTTAAATGAAATATCATTTCTTTTTAATGACATTTTCTGTTATTTTAACTTACAAACTATTTTAAGTGTACTAATAATTTGATAATATTATTCTTTTTCAGTTCTTTTTCCTTTTTTTTTTAATCCCAATGCCATATTTTTGCTATAATAATGGATTATATGTTATTCCAAATAAAATAAAATTCTTAAAAATAAATGTTAATGGTTTTCTCTGGGTGTATGAATTTCAATTGATTCTCCATTTAAAGACAAACATTTTAAATAAACCACAGTCGCAAATGGAAAATATATGGTGAGTGTAAATCGCCTTCATAGAATAGTTAAAAAAAAAAATTTTAAACAAAATGTTTCTCTATGGTATGCTTTGAAACTTTATGTCTTTTAATATGGAAATCAAATATAAAAAAATCTAAAACTGAGTTTTGTTATGTATAATCTCCAGTTTTACGTGAATATAAATTTTTCCTTGCATATAAAAAGGGTTTAAAGTCTTTAATTTATTTTATAGGGTATCGTTTAAAACTTTAACGTCCTTTAAAAAGAACAAAAGATCAGAAAATAAAAAAACTAAATACGCAGTATTACTATAAATATATGGTTTCTAGTTTCACGTGTATTATCAACATTTTTAGATCCAAGATAATAAGTTTATTTCAGTGTCCTGGTTATTGCATATTCTTTTTTTATTATATTCTCATTAAATATATTTTTAATTACGAATTTATAAGTTTTCATTTTCTTAAGTCTCTGAAAAAGTAATAAATTATTAGTATACATTTTTCTTTTTTTCAATAATCTTGCTATTTATTAAATGTCATCCTTTTGTTCATATCTTTGTTTGGTATGTGGATAACAGATACATGTTCAACGTATACATTCATTTGAATATTTTTATTATTTTATATATTGTGATTTTTAGTTTAGATACAATAGCAACACATCCGTTACAATTAAAATGCATTTTTGGCTTCCTATTTCCTATACTCTATGCTAAAGTTAACATGTTCAGACATGTTTGTATACTATACTTACCAATTTATTTATTTTACATTTTGTTTTTTTTTCAAAAATGTAGTAAATTGGTTGTATCACAATAAACATTTTTAACAAAATATGGAAATTAGATTAAAAAATATTCAATAGAATAACACTTAACTACAGAGACATACATACATATACAAATACACTTGGGTCATTCCATGTCAAACCGCACAGCATTCGGATTTGTCATCTCCGATTTTAATGAAATTCGCCACAAATATTGTAAATGGGTAGTGTTTATTAAATCATTAACCTTTCGACCCCAAACCCTTTCGGTTTTCGAAATATGACGTTATGAAAATTGGCAAAAACGTCTAAATATCGAAAAAGTGTCCATACAAAGTCACCCATAACTTCTAAACTATGTAACTTAAAGGTGAAAGGATTACCTTCAAATGTCATCCCAAAAGTTTTTTTGTATTAAAGGGTTAAAGGTAATTTTTTTAAGTTTAATCTTCAAAGACCCATATCTCAAATTCAATTTTTTTAAAATTCTAAAAAAAAATATATGTTAAAATTTAAGGCCTCTCTATATTTGTGGCAAAATTTTAAGGTGGAGACTCATTTGGTTCCTGAGTTATGAAGGAAAACGTGCTCGTAAGCAAATTTATCTTGACGGTTTCATACGAAAAATCTTTTACTTTTATCTCCACCTTGTAATGTTGCACAGATTTAGAGAGGCCTTAGTTTTTAACATATATTTTTTTCAGAATTTTAAAAAAATTGGATTTTGAGATATGGGTCTTTGAAGATTAAACTTATCAAAATGACATTTAACTTTTAATACAAATTATGGCACGCCATTTTGAAGGCGTGGTTTTCATCTTTAATATGGTACTAACGGGTTGTATGGTTTAAAAGTTATGGGCGACTTTGTATGGATACTTTTGCGATATTTTGACGTTTTTGCCAATTTTCATGACGTCATATTTCGAAAACCGAAAGGGTTTGGGACCGAAAGGTTAATGATTTAATAAACACTACCCATTAACAATATTTGTGGCGAATTTCATTAATATAGGAGATGACAAATCAGAAAATGACAGTTTTCTGTGCTGTTTGACATGGAATGACCCACATATAAACACGTACATAGTAAATATTAGCTTATATTTACAGTTAGAAAAACATTTAAGCCAACACCTTTAAATGATGACAAAAAGAAAAGTTAATATATAAAACATTTTGTTTCTGCAGCCGTATTTGGAAAGAAATTATAAAGAAATTCTATGGTGTAAACACATTTTGTCTGATACGTACAGAAAATTAGAAATTATTTTGAAATTATTCAGAGTTATTTAAAGTGATTGTAATTGAGAGCTATTAAAAATAATTGATATGATAATTAAAGAAATATAATACCGGAGCTTACATTTTTATTATATTTTCTTAAACTTAACCGTATGTTCAATATAGAGAATAACTGTCAAATTTGCATTGTATTTAATACGTATACTCTTATATAATATACTAACTATATGTTTAGTAGTAGCAGTGTATATATGTGTACAACAACCAACATATTTATTTACAAAATCATATTGTTGTTATAGAAACAACATTTTCATTTTTATACAAATCCGTATGTTGAACATGTGGCAAAGGATATTTTGCAACAAATTTTTAAATTAACAATAGAACTAATTTACAATGTTTCCATAAAGGTTTGGCTAAAAAATTTACAAAATAAAAAATGTGCTAAATAAAGTTCATTATTTTAAAGGGTAAGAGTGGCGATTTTTGATGCCTGAAGTTTTTGAAAAATTATGATTATGTCGGCCTGCGAAATTTTGACCCTATGCTAAATGGTAAATTTGTTCTAAATTAAATAAAGGGTGTCCCAAGAAGAACGCAATTTTTAAATTTTAAATAAAACACAGATATTTAAAAAAAAATCGTGAAACTTTATTATATCGTAAAGTAGACAGAATGAGGTTATGTATGGAACAATATATCGTGCAGATGGCCGCCGCGGCTTTGCTGGCATGCACGCGATCTTTTAATGAAATTTTCAATGACCGTTTTGCATGAATGCTGCGGTATTTCATTAATGCAGCGTCCAATTTCCTCTTTTAAGGCTTGAGTCGTCGTCGGCTTATTCGCGTAAACCATCGACTTCAAAAAACCCCAAAGAAAAAAATCTAATGGTGTTAAATCGCACGATCTAGGCGGCCAATTCTGATCTCCAAAACGCGAAATAACACGACCGGGAAATGACTGATGCAGCAATTGAATTGTTTCTCTGGCTGTATGCGAATGTCCAAGAATAACACTATAAAGACCGAAAGAATTTTATTTGATATTTTATTTGAATTGATATTCTTTATTAAAGAAATGAATTTTTTTTTAAACAAAGTAAATAAAACTTTTCTTAAAATATTGTGATATATCTGAAACTAATTTTTAATGAAAATTCTTCATAATAAAATTATATTTTTCATGAAAATTTATGAAAACTTGCCTTAACTTAATGAAAATTTTTCATGGACAAGATTCATAAATATGATGCAGATAATTCTCTCAATGTACTAAAGAAATATCTACTTTTCTAAAGTATATTTGCCTTCTAAACATTAATTTAAAAAAAGTTCCATTCAATCACGATTCCGAAATAATAATAATCAATTTGGAGCACATTACAGTAACATTCATATTACTCATAATGTAATTCATGAAAGGGTATCCTATACCCATTTGCTTACATTACCAATTACTGGTAAATACCGGCAAGGATATTTCATAAACTCTAATACTGGCAATACATGAACTGGTAATACGTACATGCAAAGAACAAATATAGTAGGAATGAGCATATTCGAAGAGCATTATATTATTAAACAGTAGTTTCAATCATACTAATACCTTTTTATCATAACATGATCTTTGATTTCAAAATAATCCGAATATTATTATGTTATAGTCCTACATATCAGGTATTTACATATATTTATTCAATGACTTATGTACACATTTAAATAAACTAAATATTAAATTTGTTTGAGTATTCAATAATAAAAAATAAATTATGAAAATATGTGTTAGCAGTACGTTGAAAATATTGTTAAGAACACAATTTCATAATACATCTAAAATTATCATAATAAAGGGTGGTTAAATTTTAAGGGCCGATGTTGAATGTGAATCACACCTAAATGTCGTTTTTTATCAATTTCAGATTAACTCAATTTGAACCACGAAAAGATTCATAATCGAGCAACGAGTTAAAGTTATTCAGGCTTATTATGAAAATGGGCGTTCAAATTAAAATGCATTTCGTGCACTTCGTGATTTTTTTTTTGGTCAGCATAATCGACCAAATGTGTCCACAATCGGGAGAATTGTGGGCGAATTTCAGTAAACCGGGTCTGTGAAAACACCTGTGCATGCTCGCCTAGTTCGTTCTGCGGAAAACATTGCTGTTGTTCGCGATAGTGTGGCAGAATAGCCGTCAACCTCGTGTTCGCTATAGCGAGATCATTACAGAATTCTTGAAGCCAGAAATTGAGGATATGGATGTGCACGATATGTGGTTTCAACAGGACGGTGCCACTTGCCGCTTGCCACTTTCCACACAGCTAACGCAACAATGGCTCTTTTGCGTGACAAATTCAGTGGCCGTGTTATCTCACGTGGTGGCGATGTCAATTGGCCGCCAAGATCATGTGATTTGACACCGTTGGACTTCTTTCTTTGGGGTTATTTGAAAGAAAAGGTGTACGTCGATAAGCCAGCAACAATTCAAGATGAGATAATTCAGCACATTAGCGGCATGGAACCTCAATTATGCCTCAGCGTCATCGAAAATTTGGACCATCAAATGGAGGTGTGCCGCCGAGGTCGCGGCGGCCATTTGGCCGATATTTTGTTCCATACATAATTGAACCATACCATATTACAAAAATAAAAATAAAAATAAATAATTTGTTTTATTTAAAATCAATATCGGCCTTTAAAATTTAACCACCCTTTACTACTTGAATATAATTCAGTTGGTTCTACGAACGCTCATACACAGGGCTTCAAAGATCAAATTCATTAATTTAATTTTTGAATTCTGAATGGAAGTTTAGAGCATTCAATCCATAATGACCAATTATTGAATGGATTTAATTCGCATTTGGTTCCGATATCGATTTGTTTTGAAAAGAATTTAATCATTTATAAAAAATCGCTTTATCAAATCAAAAGATTATATCGCTAGGAACGCGTTCATTTTCGTCCAATTTATAAACCACAAACGGTAAATTTCACTCAACCGTTCAGTGAATTAAAAAAAAAATATATTTCGGTCCAGTGACTGAAAATCAAAGTTTTAGCGTTAAGTTAAAAAAAAAAACATTTAAACAAAATAAATAATTTAGACCTGCTAACTTATATTAAAATAACTAAGGATTTGTGATTAACCATAACTAGGAATGCTAAATTTATTTAGAAATATAAATTTTTTGATTTATTGTAAATTTAACAAATTTGTACGTTTTTAAATCTGAAAATCATATTGCTATATTGCAACGTTAGCAATAAATATGTGAGCTTCTTTATTGAAAGAAAAACATTCGATCTTCAATTACTGATTTTAAATCATTGATTTTAAATCATTGAATGGAAAATTTGTTTAAATAATTGAATGGAAATATATTTTTTTTAAAAATAACTGAACGGTCAATTTTACTCAATACAATACAATACATTTTTGTATGAATTTTACTTCATCTTTAACATTTTTAAAATTTTGAGATTTAAAAAAGGACTGCAATAATGGTACACTATAAGGTTTAGAAACTAAAAAATTTCAAATTATTTTCTTATTTAGATTTATTTTATTTTTTTAGCTTTTTCTATATTTTTCGGCAATTCTTCGCTGTATTAAGTTTTAATTTTCTGAAATATTCGTTATATAAGGTAGTTAATGCAAACAATTAGCTCGTACGTTATATCGCGTTTTGGTTATTCCGAATATATGTTATACCGGGCTTCGTCTGTATTCAAAAAATAATTAATTCATTAAAATAAAGAATTAATTATGCATTGGCTGAAAAATCCGTAGAATGACACATAAATGGCACCACATGCAGAGAAAAAACATGATTGCAACATGATCACTGCTACTATAATGTGCTTGCTGCAATCGAGTATGGTTGTCACAAACAAGTTTTTGGTTTTCTAACAATAAAGATGATCGCTACCATCATTATTATAGTAAATATTTAACTATTTTATGATTGCCACTTTCTATTTTTTAATATGATTGGCTCTAACCATACTGTGGTAACAAAAATTCTGTTTATGAAAAAATATGATTATTATGCAATTATAAAATGCTGGCAACAATCATTAAATAATTGTACATCAAATAAAACATAACTTCAACATTTACAATCATAATATTGTTTTGTTTTCATAAAAATCAATATCTTATCAGTTCAGTCAATTTGTTTTTACTACAAAATTAAAAAAAAAATTTACTAAAATTGCACAAATATCAGATGGGTAGAAAATAAAAAAGTCTGTAAAACCCAAGATTTTTTTTGTACGAAAAGGTTTCTTATACAAAATAAGAAATGTATCTGATAAAAACATTTTTAGATTCTATGGATTTTTTCTTAAACTAAAATTCTCAGATTCTGCAAACTGTTTTTTAGATGAAAATTCATATATTCCTAAAAACTTAGATTCTAAAGCCTTTCTTTGAAAGAAAAATTCATAGATTCTGAGGAATTTTCATCATGAAAAATACTTAGATTCTAAGGACTTCTTCTAAAAGAAAACTTTCTAAAAACTTTTTAAAAGATTTTAAAAATATCGCTGGAATCTAAGATTTTTTTTATTATAAAAAGGCCTTCGAATTTAAAAATAAAAATTAAGTATTTTTCTTAAAAAATTCCACAGAATCAAAGTTCTTAGAATCTATGATTATTCCTTAACAATTTTGCTTCAAAAAGTCCTTCATATAATTTTTTTTTAAGGAAAACATTTTTTGGAAATATTATATAGTCATATTATGTATATTAATAATAATAAAATAATAACAATGATCATATATATATTATTTTAGGGATCATATAATTGTAATCCAGGAATCATAATGTAATTATGGGGGACCATAAAATTTGATAACATATTGAACATAATATCATATTATGATAAATTCAATATCATAACATTTCTATTTAGAAACATAATATGGTAACTTTTGAAACATAATATAACTGTAGGGACTATATTATGGTAAAAATATGGCTATTTTATTATCATGATATGATAAACATATTATATTACGACTATGGTTGGCACAACCATAAACCCAAAAATATATGATGCTCTTCGAATATTATTGCCCCAACCATATTTTTTCTCTGCGTGCACTAACGAAAAATCCATATGATTTTTTTGGAACTACCAACCTTTAGATGATACAGCCTTTATAGTGAAGCTACTTTTGCGATTTTGAAAATAATGGATTCAAAGCAATTTCGTGTGTTGATTTATCATTGCTTTTTAATGGGATAAAACACCGATCAAGCTCCATCGAGACAAATCGTAGAAAAGTGGTTTGCTGACTTTAACCGCTCTGATCACCCACAAGAGGTGTTGGTAGCGGAAAGCATCAAAAAAAGACCGTGAAGTTTCAGGAGATAGCTGAACATAGCGGAGGAACGTGTTGACTTAATTTTGCTTAAACATTTATCCATGACAAAGATGTTTTCGAAATGGGTGCCGCCAAGACAATCCGCGGCACTTTCAATTGTTTCCGAACCCACCGTATTTGTCAGAATTGACTTCCAGCGATTTTTACCTATTTTCAGACTTTAAAAATATGCTCGCTGACGTTGGAGTGATTGTATCCCTTTAGAAGGAGACTACACTAACCAAAAAAAGTCTGTAATGGCAACTGAAAATTTTGCTGTTATTACGGGAAATTCTGCTAATTTGAGCCCAGCGGTATTTTTTGCTAATCTTAGCAACACATGTCTGCTGAATTGTAGTACAATGAAATAAGTAGAAAAATTAGTAGCCGCTACTAAATTTTAGTAGACTTTTTGTAAAGTGGAATTCAAAATCTGTTTGCTAAAATCAGCAAAAAATTACTAAATACTATTAATATTAGTACAAAATTTTAGATTTATTTGTTTTATCGAGCATCAAAAATTTTGATTATATTTTTTAAAAGATGTTTTATACAAAATGAAAAAAAAAATCAAAGGCTTAAAAATCTTAAAAATTGTTAAAACATAAACGAATTTATCATTTTGTTTTAATTTGGTAATTTCTGTTTTGAAAAATATTTTAGTCAATTTTTTTTTTACTTTTAAGGTTAAATTTAATTGTTTTTAGGGCTAATTTTTAGAACTAAAAAACCCTTTTTTAGTGCTATTTTAAGTGGATGTCCTCTTTTTAGACATGAGTCGGTATTTTAACTTCCGATCTCTTTTTTAATCTTATGTAACATTTTAGGGCAATTTAAGTTTGTATGTATAAGTTTAAATTATTAGAAATAACATTTCCTTCAATATCGACTTTTTTAAAATTAGTAATTTTTTTTTGCTAATTTTAGCAAATCGGTTTTCAAAAATTTGTAAAATGATTTCTGAAATTAGCAACGAAAGTTTGTAAATATTCTGTAATTTGTAAAATGTACATAGCAAAAGATTTGCTAAATAATAATTTTTTTACTAAAAATCAGTACAAAAATAGTAAAGTGGGATTGAAAACTGTTTACAAATTTTTCTACAAACTTTTTTTTCTGAGTGTATGTTGATAAATAAAGTCGAATTTTGCCAAAAAAAAAATGTTGTTTTATTAGTTATTCTATGGACTTTTCAGCCTATGTTTTCTAAATGAAAGCAGTCTTCGGAAGATATTCTTATTGGAAAACTCATTAAATCATTATGCTTTGCCATCAAGGTCTGAGAATTTTTTATAGAAAAATCACACACCAACCGATCACACACTTAAGCCTGAAATCGGATTTTTGTACACTCTCACGAACAAAATAGTGAAAAATATGTATTATGCGGACATAAAATTTATCTATTTATTTTTATATTATTTTTTATATTCTTTCACTTCAACTCAAGTATAAAGTTATTCAATGGTGTGTACAATAAAGTTCTAACTCGAAAAATTATACAACATATTTCCATAATAACATGACCAAAGAATGTTCATCAAAGCGCCTACGGATACAGTGTAAAACAAAACTTTACATATTTTTAGTGTATACATATTTATATAAAAATATACCAAAAAAAAATATATTAGATACTGTGGTATATGATTTTATAATTTACAAAACATAAAATTAATTAACTTTTTATGTATTAAAAATATTTATATTAAATATAAAACGAAAAATAAATAAGTAACGAAAATTTGCGTGGCAAATTTATAATAAAATGTATTTTGTATATTATATGTATATTAATATGTTTTTAGTCGAGCGTGACATTTTAAATTGCATTTCAATTGTAAACATTTGTTTAATAATGTTTACCATTAATATTAATGTTGATGCAGTTAGTTGATTTTATTTTCATTACCCACTTAAATAAATTGGATTTTTTTTTTTCAAATAAAAACATTTGAAAATATGTATATATATATGTATTATTTTAAAATGCATTGAATGAAATACAAACCACATTTAAATACATACATACATAAGTTAAATGTCATCATATAACACTTATCGTTAGTATTACATGAGTTTTACAAACTAGTTATGTACAATGTACATGAATACAAATAATAACAACAGCAAAAAAAAAATACATTTTTAATATTATTATCAATATTTAATATTTTATAAAAATGTTGAAAATGTGCATGTGCATAAGTTTTTTATATTATCCATACACGTAAACGCCTACATATACATGTTAACAGATAGATAGACATATATGCGAAAAAAAAAATCATTACAAATTCCCATATACAAATAAAAAATGCTGTACTTGATAGCCTTAATTGAAATCGTGTTAAAAGTTTGAAAGCTATAAAACCACATGGTAAACAATATAATTGAAAATATGTCCATCCCTGATGCTGTATTGTAAACACGAATACATATTCTTTTGATTTTTCAACACCAATAACAACAAATATGCATTTAAAGGAAATGCAAGTTTAATGAATGAAGAAAATAGCGTGGAAAATTTATGCAATTTTTAAAAATCGTTTACGATGAAAAAAATGAATACAGCTTTTAAGTTCGAAACAGTGATTACATCAAATATTTGTGAAGTGAAAGATATTTTTAAAATGTTCTTTTTATTGGTATTTTTTTTAAAAACTATTTGCTGCCAAAGGACTGGTCATACTTCAGTTTAACATAAATATGGATTTCAAGCAATTTTTTTAATAAAACCATTTTTAACCCTTTGCCTGTCCCCAAACAAAAAATTTTTTGTATATCGTACGTCCACTAGTTAAAGAAAATAATACTAATTGTGTATCACATATGATGCACAAGCGTATCAATCATGACGCCTGTGCATCATATGTGATACACTGGACAGGCAAAGGGTTAAACTTTTGGTTACGCTTGAAAATATCAACATCCACAAAATAGATACCCACACGCAGAGAAAAAACATGGTTGCGACAATCATATTCTAAGAGCATCATATATTTTTAGGTTTATGATTGTGCCAACCATAGTCGTACTACAATATGGTTATCATATTATGATAATAAAATAACCATAATTTTACCATAATATGGTCCCTACAGTCATATTATGATTCTAAATAAACATATGATGTTCAATTTATCATAATATGATCGCATGTAATCATAGTAAGCTCATAATTGTATCATATTATGGTTCCCATAACAATATTATGATTCCTGAATTATCATTATCCCTACAAAAATATATACATATATGATCATTCTTATTATATTATGATAATTAATATACATAATATGACTATCTAATATCATATTATGGCAAATTATTAAGCATATATATAAATATAAAATCCCAGCATTCTGAAAAAGCTGTATAAAAACAAGTAAGAGCGGCTAAATTCGGCTATGCCGAATCTTATATACCCTTCACCATGGTTGGGAAAAAACTGAAGTTTATATATGGACATATATGGAATGGACAGATTTATATACGGACGCCTTTAAGAGGAAATTAACCATTTAGTTTGGTGATAAAACTTGGACTCGGGAAGATTTATGGTTCCAGAAAATAGGTATTTAAAAAAAATTTATGTTTTGGGCATAACTTTTTTGTATCTGAACCGATATTTCCGAGTTTTTCAGCAAATATGTTATACTAAAGATTTTCGATCTTTTGCTATATAAGACGTATCCATAGGTCATATTACAGCTCTAGAATAGTGTTTGTTGTTTGTGTATAAAAGGTGAAGAGGTGAAAGAAAAGAATTTCAACAAATCGTTAAAAGAAATCACTAGAACTGCATGTATTTTATTTGTACAAAAACGTTTGCTTTAGCTGGCAAATTTGCATTTGTGATTTTATTTCGCCTTTTTATTAAAAATATTTTCAATTTCTTTAGCTTAATTTTAAAAATTTGAAGGAAAATAGTTTATAATTTTTTTTTTATAAATTATTATAAGTTATGACCTAAAATAGTTGCACTCAAAGGGAAATTATGTATAAAATTTTCTTAATATATGAGAAATAAAATGGTTTAAAAATCTTTTTATAAATTTTTTTAAATCGGAGCAAAAAATAGAAATAAAACCGTTTGTATTTTGTTTGTATCAGAGGGTTTTTATAAAAATTTTTAGCCTATTTATGGATTATTATTTAATTCAAAAAAAAATCTTAAGAAAATAAAAAAAAATGTACAAAAAAAATTGAATTGACAGGGATTCGAACCCGCGACCCTTTCACCTGTGGTGAAGGGTATAAAAACGTTTGTATTTTGTTTGTATCAGAGGGTTTTTATAAAAATTTTGATGTTTTTAGCCTATTTATGGATTATTTAATTATTTATATAAAATTTTATATAAATTAATTATTAAATGTTAAAAAAAAACCAAAAATAAACAAAAAAAAACTCTAAAAGAAAAAAAGAAAAAAAAGTGAATTGACCGGGATTCGAACCCGCGGCCTTAGAGAAAAAAGTATTTGTGACATAGCGTCTAGACAACTGAGCTATTGAAGCTCACACAAAATCATCGTCAATAGAGGTACATATATAAAAGTCTTCGTTCATTAGAGATTTGTTGAGTTTTTATTTAAATGGCAAATCTTTGTATGTGTGTTGTTTGTGTATAAAAGGTGGAGATGAAAGAAAAGAATTTTAACACATGGATGTGTTTGTTATGCGTAATTTTCTACATACATATTAAACAAAGGGATTTTACCGAAAAAAATAGAGGTAGTCCTGGTTTTTTGCTAATATCTCAGCCATTTATTAACCGATCTGTCTGATCTGATCTGTTAATAGCAAACAGAAATGAATCACATGTTACAGAAATAAAAAACAATCAAGTCCTCATCATGTCTGGGTTCTTCGGAAAACCCATTTCAACACACAGACGGACAGACGGACAGACGAACATCGTAAAATCAACTTCGCTCTTCATAAGGACCCAGAATATATATTTTATTGGGTCTAAGATCAATATTGTAGAAATTACAAACGGAATGACAAACTTATATGAAGGGTATAAAGATAGACAATTTTTTAATTTTATTAAAATATTACATATATTTATTTAAAATATTAAGGCCATACATGGAATGAGGTGGTTAATTTTTAATTTTTAGGATTAGAAAATTCTAAGATTCTAATGACTATTTCATACAGAATAATTATTAAATTTTAAGCACCTTGTTAAAGAAAAATACTGTGATTTTAGAAAGTGAGTAGAAATCTAAAAAACATAAGATTTTTCTCAAAGAAGAAAAGTTCCTGAGAATCGAAGTTTTTCTGTTAGGCAAAATTCTTAGAATATACAAAAGGTTTAAAGCTAATGTTCTCAAAGCTTAGATCTTTTCTATAAGAGAAAAAAAAATATTTCAAATCATATATTTTTTTGAAATAGTCCTCAGGATTTAAGATTTTTTTACAAGAAGTCCCTAGGCCCTAAGTATTTTTCAATATGATATGAAAAAAATTTTTTGAAATCTAAGAAAGTTTCTAAAAGGAAAAGTTCTTATAAACTATGAAAAAGTTCTTTAAGTTTAAGAATTTTTCCAAGAAATGTTTTTCCTAAAACAAATTGAAATTAAGGACTTTTTGAAGAAAAATTGTTGAGGAAAAAATCATAGATTATAAGAACTTTTCTTTCAAGAAAATTTTGATTCTGTGGACTTTAAAAAAAAAAAAATACTTCAACAAAATTTTTTTTAAATTCTAAGGACTTTTTTTCATAAAAAAAAAATTAGATTCTAACGACATTTTTAAGATTTTTTTTAGAAAGTTTTAAGAAATGTTTCTTTTAGGAAAAGTCCTTGGAATCTTTGAATATTTCTACTAGAAAAAGTCCTTATAATCGAAGTATGTTTCATGATGAAAAGTCCTCAGAATCTATGAATTTTCTTTCAAAGAAAGGCCTTAGAATCTAAGGTTTTTAGGAATATATGAATTTTTATCTAACAAACAGTATGCAGAATCTTAGAATTTTAGTTTAAGGAAAAGTCCATAGAATCTAAAAATGTTTTAACCAGATAAATTTCTAAATATCTAGTATTTTGTGTAAGAAACCTTTTCGTACAAAAAAAAAATTTGTGTTCTACAGACTTTTTCTTATAAAAAATATTTTATTAAAATTAATAGAACTTTTTACAAGAAATTAATTAATAAATACATTTTTTTGAGAAATATTTATTATTGTTTTTATTGAAACGAATTAAAAAAATTAAAATTTTTTGATGTAATCTTTTTGACATGAATTGATTAGTGTAAGTAATATTATATGTATGAGAAACCCCTTTAAATAAAATCTTGTAAGGTAAAAAAAAAAAAAAATTAACTGGATCTTAATGGGTCCATTGATGAAATGTTTTAATGCCACATGAAAGGTATTTTCTACCCATCTGATATTTGTCCAGTTTAGTAATTTTTTTAAACATTTTGTAGTAAAAACAAACTGACTGAACTGATAAAATTTTGGTTTTTATGAAAACAAGACAATATTATGACTGTAAATTTCAAAATCATGTTTTATTTTATGTATAATTATTTATTGATTGTTGCCAGCATTTTATGGTTGAATAATTTTCATATTTTTATTGCCAGTATGGTTACAGCCAATCATGTTATAAAATAGAAGGTGTCAATTATAAAATAGTAAAATATTTACTATAATAATGATGGTAGCGACTATATTGATGGTTACAAAACCAATAAAATGGTTGTGACAACCATACCTGATTGCAGCAAGCTTAATATAGTTACAAGCTTAATATAGTAGCAGTGTTGCAACCATGTTTTTTCTCTGCGTGCAGCAAAAAAAGACCTTGCCAAATAATGGGTTTTAGAAAGAGCAGTAACTGGTTGAAGTTTGCCTGCTTAGCTCATTATTTTAACATAACATAGGGAGGTAGCTACCCCGCGGAAAAAATGGGTTCAGTTGGGAATTGGGACCTGTCCCGGGATATGTGAAAACTGAACCGGTTCTGAAAATACATATCACGAGATAGGTGAAAAGAGGACCGGTTCCTAAAGTACCTATCACGTGACCGATTTAATAGTCACGACATGTCCTTTTAGCCCAGTCCTGTGACATGTCACAGAGGGCAACTGACCCCCTCCTAGGACAAGCCCATGTTAAAGTGACCGGTACCGTGACGGGTTCTTATCACAATGAACCGGTCACGTGACGTGTCCTGGGATAAGTACTTTTCCCGAAGGCTACATTTCCACTGAACGTGTTTTGCATGTGTTTGTAAACAAAACACTGTTTTGTACCTGTTTTCCAATATATATATTTTTTTGTTAAAACAACATGATTTGCTCAACACATGTAATGTAAACGTAGCATTACGAGTAGGGAGTAAAACAACTAATAAATGTAAGGTTAAAATAACCAGTTATAGGTGACGTAAAAATATTTGGTTGAAAAATAACTGGATTAATAAGTCCGTGACTTTTTGAATGAAACACAGTTTTTTTTTGCAAAAAATAAATTTATTTTTCAACATAATCTTCTTTTAGATCAATACACTTAGTCCAACGTTTCTCCAATTTTTGTATCCCTTTAGAAATAGGAAATAGTCACTGGGGGCTAAATCTGGAGAATATGGAGGATGAGGTACCAATTCGTATCCCAATTCATGGAATTTTGCGAATCCTTTGAAGTTGTCACACGATTACGTTTATGGTCAATTGAGAGCAACCGCGGCAACCATCTGGCAGACAGCTTTCTTAAATCCAACTGATCATTTAAAATCGAAACCACACTGCCATATGAAATGGCTATGGCATCAACAATCTCAGGCACTTTTACTCTTCGATCGGCCAGCACCATATCGTGTACTTTTTCGACATTTTCAAAACATGGTTGCAACATGATCACTACTACTATATTGTGCTTGCTGCGATCGAGTATGGTTGTCACAATCAAGTTATTGGTTTTCTAACCATCAACATGGTCGCTACCACTATTATTATAGTAAATATTTTACTATTTTATGATTGCCACCTTCTATTTTATAACATAATTGGCTGTAACCATACTGCGATAACAAAAATTCTTATTATGAAAAAAATATGATAATTATTTAACCATAAAATGCTGTCAACAATCAATGAGTAATTATAAATCAAATAAAACATTACTTCGATATTTATAGTCATAATATTGACTTGTTTTCATAAAAACCAAAATTTTATCAATTCAGTAAAATTTTTACTAAAATTGGACAAATATCAGATGGGAAGAAGATAACTTTTATTATAAATTTAATAATTGTCCCATTAAGATTAAGTTAATTTAATAATATATATTATTTACACTAATCCATTTATAAGATTATATATAACTATATTTTTTAAATTCTTTGCAATAAATAAATAATTTTTTTAATAAAATATATTTATTAATTCATTTCTTGTAAAAAGTTCTCGGAATATTAATAAAATATTTTTTTATAAGAACCCAAATTTTTTTTTGTACGAAAACATTTTTGGATTCCATGAAATTTTCCTTAAACAAAAATTCTCAGTTTCCGCAAGCTGCTTCTTAAATAAAAATTCATATATTCCTAAAAAAAACTTAGATTCTAAGGTCTTTCCTTGAAAGAAAACTTCATAGATTCATCATGAAAAATACTTAGATTCTAAGGAAAAAAAGTTCTTAGAATCTATGATTTTTCCTTAACAATTTTTTTTTTCAAAAAGTACTTAATATCAAATGTTTTTTACGAAAAATAATTCTTGGAAATATTAGATAGTCATATGATGTATATTAATAATCATAATATATAACAAGGATCATATATAATTTTAGGGATCATATAATGGTAATCCAGGAATCCTAATAATGTTATAGGGGACCATAAAATATGACAACATATTGAGCATACTATAATTACGTGCGATCATGATATGATAAATTCAAGATAATAACATTTTTTACTTAGAACCATAACATGATAATTTTTGAATCATAATATAACTGTAGAGACTATATTATGGTAAAAATATGGGCATTGTATAATTATAATATGATAATAATATTATAGTACGACTATGGTTGGCACAATCATAAACCCAAAAATATATGATGCTCTTCGAATATGATTGCCTCAACCATGTTTTTTATCTGCGTGTATTAACCTCAATTGGCCGTCCAGAACGTTCAGCGTCATTTGTACTTGTGCGACCACATCGAAAGTCAGTAAACCACTTTTTTACCATTGAAATCGATGGTGCAGAGTCCCCATAGTATTTATCAAGCTTTTCCTTGGTTTGATTGACGGTTTTTTCGCAAAAAAAATGTTTAATGAGCACTCAAAATTCATTTTTTTTTCATTTTTTAAAAAAATCCACGAGGTTGTATGTTTTGAACAGCTGTTAAACGCAAAGTAAATGACGGAACTTGCTCAAAATTTGACAGTAGTATATTAACAGGTGATACTTGATGGGAGCAGTGCTGCATTTCAAATAACTACGAGGATAGTTCGAAAAGTATCGGACTTATTGATCCGCCCTCATAATAACTGAAATTAAATTAATATATCTGAAATTAAATTGATAGCATGTAAAATGAAATTAATAACTTCTAAAATTAACTGATGAATATAAAATTAAATTGAAAATTTCTTAAATTGTTATTTTCTAAAACTATATTGATAATTTCTGCAAATAATTAATAATTTCTTATATTAAATTGTAAATGGTGTATAAAGAAATAATATAATAGGTTTGTTTTTTGCGAATTTCAAATAAATATTCCATACAAATACAAATAGATATTGACATGCTAAGTAGTTATAGATATGGCTACTTATAAAAATTAAGAATGTATAAAAATGCTGCCAAGTCCTAGAACCTGTTGGCTTTTCTCTTTTAAATGTAAACAAAAATATTTGTCATAAAAATATTTGAAGTTTTTGTATTTTTAATTTGATAAAATATTAAAAACAACATATGTACATATTAACTTTCAGATAGTGCAAATGGTATTGGAAAAATCCCATTTTCTAATCAAAATAATTAAAAAACAGAAATATTTAAAATCAAAAAACTATTTTTTATTATGTTTCAAATTTTTTTCTATTAATTTGTTATTTGCTTTTAATTTGAATTGATTTTTGATAATAATTTGAAAAAAAAAATTAAATAACAGAATCAAAAACAGATTTGAACTGCCAAAAATAAGTAGTTAAAACACATTATTAGTAACTCATTGTTTTCACTTCAGAAGTAATGCAGCGGACAGGGGTAGGTCATTATTGGTAATGCAAAAAGCAATGAGCTGCTATTACTAAATTTTTCGTGGGCGATGTCCGAAATGAAAAAAACCAGCTGCTAACACCAAAGGGTGCTTCTCTGGCAATTAACAAAAATGTAAGCGAATGGATTGCTAGCAAAGCGCTCCATTACATCGGATATGCTTCAAAAAAAGCAAACCTGCATTGTCCGATAAGAATATTAAAGCGCGCTTGAAATTTGCAAGAGAGCACAGAAATTGAACCATTGATGATTGGAAACATGTTATCTGGTCTGATGAGTCCAAATTTAACCGTTTTCAGTCAGATGGAAAGCAAAACTGCGGCGGCGGAAACATAATGGCATTTTGGCTCTCTGCATTTAGTAGATGGAAGACTATCTACAGATTCCGCAAACACATCTTCCCAATTTTATGAACAAATGTGCTTATTCTGAAAAAGAAATTGTTTTTCAACAAGAGGGTGATCCAAAGCTAACAACAAAAATTGTAAAGGAATAGATTGGGAAACAAAATTTTCAATTGTTGGAATGACCAGCACAAAGTCCCGACCTCAATCCGATAGAAAATCTTTAGTCAATTGTGAAAAGACGGCTCGGGCAGTACGAAGCAGCCCCCACAAACATGGGCAACTTTTGGGATCGTGTAAATGCGGAATGGAATCGAATTCTAAAAGATGGTATCGAAAAACCGCGTAAATCAAGTTATTTTTAATAAGGGTCTATGGACCAAATATTGAAATGGGGTTAGTTATTAATTTTCTTGAACCGTGCAAAATTGAGTTTATAACGGTAATTTTCGTTTTTTTTAACTCTTTGAATTTATGTCATTTGTTATTGTTTCTTTACTTCTATTTATTACGAATAAAATAATAAAAATAAAGTTAAATTTTTTTTTAATTTGCTTGTATGGTTTTGTTTTTATGGATGACGAAATTGTCGTTAACATGCACTTACTCGCCACTGTATATATTTTAATATAAATTTTAAACTATTTTATTATCTTATAGTTTTTTTCTTTCTCATTCGGTTATTTTTCAAATGATTTTCAAAATTTTCAAATTACCTTTCTAATTGCTGAATATACAGGTTGGTTGAAAAGTTCCTGCGCTCACCAAGAGATGGCACTGCTAGCTCCAAACTTTTTTTTCAAGTTGGTATAACTGTCCTGAGATCACATCCAAAGTTGCAAGTCATTCTGTCAATTCTTTCTTTGTTTACAAGCCATTTGAAGTTGACGTGTCATTGATTTTTTTTAATATGGAATAAATTGAATATCGTGCAGTCATTAGATTCTTTGTTTTGAAGGGTTTAAAAGCAAAGGAAATTTATGAACAATTGTTAGAAGTATATAAGGAGTCCTCACCTTCAAAACGCACTGTTGAATTTTGGGCTGGTGAATTTAAACGTGGTCGTACCAGCCTTAAAGGCGATCCACGCGAAGGACGACAAAAAACTGCAACCACAGCAGAAATCATTGAGCAGGTACATAATATGGTTAGTGAAGATCCAAGTTTGACTAAGCGTCAAATTGCTAATGCCATAGGCATCTCAGACGGACGAGTACTCCATATTTTACATGAAGAATTACGTATGAAAAAACTTTTTGGAAAGTTAGTGCCGCACACATTAACAATTGAACAAAAACTGGATCGAAAACAAATTTCTCAGCGTAATTTGGAGCGTTTTAAGCCGAATAAAACCGACTTCTTGCGTCGTTTTATAACTATGGATGAGACTTGGATCTACCACCATGATCCTAAATTGAAACAAGAACGTTTACAGTGGACTGAAGCTGGTTGTTCAGCTCCAAAGCAGGTGAAGTCACAACGATCAGCAAAGAAGGTTATGGCATCAGTTTTTTGGGATGCAAAAGGAATTTTGTTGATTTATTATCTTCAGAAAGGTAAAACAATCAACTCTGAATATTATTGCAGACTTTTGGATCAGCTGGATGAAAAAATTCGTGAGAAAAGACCTGGTTTAAAGAAGAAAAAAATAATTTTTCATCAAGACAATGCACCTGCTCACAAAAGTGTTTTGACGATGGCTAAATTCAAAGAATTAAAGTACGAATTGCTTGAACATCCACCGTATTCACCAGATTTGGCTCCCAGCGACTACTATCTCTTCAGAAATCTCAAACAATTCCTTCGTGGAAAGCATTTTTCGTCGAATGAAGAGGCCATAGCAGCCGTAGACGGTTATTTTGAAGAGCTTTCGGAAAACCATTATAAGGATGGGATAAAATTATTGGAAGATCATCGGAACAAGTGTATTGAGCTTCTAGGAGATTATATTGAATACAAAAATATATTTCGTAACAAAAACAGTATTCTTTCATTTCGAGCGCAGGAACTTTTCAACCAACCTGTAGTTAGTACAAATTATTGCCGCTGGACGGTGCAAAATTCATTTTTATTGAAAAATGCATCAAAACACTCTGTATTTGCAAATATTATGAGTTCATATTTTAGCAAAAATACTCGCTAAAAGATTTTGTACAAAGTTGTCAAACATCATTTGGTCGAATTCTGGAAAAAGTTCTTTTTTGCAAAAAAGTCGATTTTGGCATATTGCTAATCAAAATATAATAATTACTTGTGAAAAGGAGATAACAGCAGGAGAAAATTAAAAATTCTTATTGAAAAATAAATTTTTCATATATTAGTTAATTCCGGTTCTTCTGTATAGAGTTGCCGGATTGATTACCGCTTACGGCATACATATTGTAGGAAAAAAGTTGTTCTATAAATTTAACAGCAACCAGCCACTGACAAGTCATTGAATGAGACAAAACTGCGGCAGTCCGGTAATTCACTTGTGTCTTATAAAATTTTCCCTTTAGAAATATATTTAGTAATTATTTTTAATATTAATTACGATTGTCTATATAACTGTTACAAGTACTTTACTCATTTTAATTGCCTTTGTATTTCACCATAAATTAACTATGTAGCAATAAGACCAACAATACCAGTATTGGTCTGTATTATCATTATTCGTATAACCAAATTTCTTTACTTATAATTTATTCGAATATTAATTATATTGTTAAGTATGTATAAGTAATAAGTGAAATGACAGACAATAATATTCAATTCTTCCTTTGTACAGTGAATTTACATAACCTGCAATAAGTACACTTAAAGATGAGTTTCAATTAAAAGATGTCGGTAAGATTTAACAAAATTGTGTTAACGTTTTGCACGTTCACAAACATAAAATCATAACGAAAATCTTATAATGTAAAACAGCCTTTAGTTATACTTGAGGCTAAGTACGAGTACAACTTATACGTATGAGTAATATAAAATTTGCATATAATTTGGTAAATATTACTCATACGTGCACACATAACATACATATGTATGTGAAAGCAATAGATGCGGAAATTAAATGCTGCAAGACTATATAATCTAATAAATTAATTTCCTAATGTAATGGCTCTGGTTTGAAAGAAATATTGTATGGTTATTAAATTTTAACAACTTAATAATGCTTTTAACACATTTAAATGAAAACTGTTAGAAAAGAATTGAAGGATTATAAGAGTCTTAGAAGAAAATACGTAGTCGGGGAAAATCCAAAGGGGAAAGCGTTGTCAAGGCACTTTATTAGCAGGTAGTACAAGTGCCAAATGATTACATCATTGAACAAAAGGACCCTTTGTTTAATGTTGGCAAAAATGATTGATAAACCAAAAATTAAGGTGGTTTAATTAAAGAATTCGTTTAACGTTGATTTGTAATATTTTTGGTCATGCCGGAATTCGAAACCAGGTCCAGATTGTAACACGAGATCTCCACCCATTAATTGAAAATTCACAAAAGTCGTTTCTTTAAAATCTTTTACAAACGATTGTCTGAATACCCTGGGCTTTAGAACCTATGACTACACTGATGTAGCAGGCTCTGAACTTTACTCTTTCGTGGTGTCATCGAAGACCATATTGTTACCATTTGTTCAGGTCGTGAACAATTGGTACCGAATATTGTACCCAAAGTGCCAACACCAACTCTTCCCATTGAAGTTCGAAAAGCATGTACGAGAAAAAAAGACTAAACACTTAATGTTAAACATAACATGGAGTCAGTGTTTTTAAACATCATAGAAGTGATAAAAAGTGCCGAACAACCTTAGCGGAGAAAAACATTAATAAAAATTTAAATATATAAAATAAACACATTAATTGAAATTAATTGAAATTCAATATCTAAATTTAAATATTAAAAAAAATTAACTAAATCTTCAAATTGAAAACTTAAACCTAATAGAAATTGTGAACTAAAACTAAATTAAAATTCCATTAAAATTTATAACATTTAGTAGATTACATCAAGGAATCTAATTTTGATTAAAAACCTTAAGTTTAAAGTGGATTTAAAAGCTTAACCCTGAAATCATAAAATAAGTAAGTGTAAAATTTGAATTATAAAACCCTAACACCCGAAAAAAAAAACTTAACCTTAATTCATATTTTAAAGTGTTTTTCAACAGGGACGCTACAAAAGTAGAGCAACAGGGACAGCAAACGACGCCATATTTCTTGCCGCTCTTTTGACATTTCTCTTCAGTAAGGTTTGCCATTTTAATTAAGATATACGAGCCAACAACGAGTCAAAATTATTAAAATTTACTACCGAAATTCGGAGTCAGTGGCCTCAACGTTAAGAGCGCTACGTGCAATTTATGGTCGTCATAATCGTCCTAGCAGATCAACAATTGAGCGTCTAGTGAAAAAATTTCAATCCACAGGCACAGTACAAAATGTTCCCGTGCCAGTGAGACAAAGAAGTGCCCGTAGCGTCAAGAATATTGCTGCCGCTGAGGCTTCAATTGAAGAAAGCCCAAATGTGTCTCTCACACGTCGTTCTCAAGCGTTGGGCATCTCTGTGACGTCGTTGTGGCGAATTTTGCGAAAAGATCTTGGCCTACATCCTTACAAGATCAAATTGACGCAAGAACTGAAGCCGCTTGACCACCAGAAGCGTCGTATGTTCGTGAATTGGGCTGAGCAACAACTTGAAAATGATTCGGATTTTCATCGAAAAATCATCTTCAGCGATGAGGCTCATTTCTGGCTGAATGGCTTCGTCAATAAACAAAATATGCGTTATTGGTCAGACAGCAATCCACACGTACTACATGAGTCATCATTGCATCCCGAAAAAATTATGGTTTGGTGCGGTTTATGGGCCGGCGGCGTCTTTGGGCCGTACCGTTCAATGATAACCGAATACTTTTGGCCCCAATTGTATGATATGGACTTGGAGAACATGCGGTTCCAACAGGACGGCGCCACAAGCCACACAGCGAATGTCACAATCAATTTATTGGAAACCAGTTTGAAGAACGTGTTATCTCAAGAAATGGTCCAGTCGATTGGCCGCCTCGGTCGTGCGATTTAACGCCGTTAGACTATTTTCTGTGGGGCTACGTCAAGTTTATGGTCTATGCCAACAAGCCAGCGACGATTGATGAACTTCGTACGAATATTGAACGTGAAATTGCAGCAGTATCGGCCGAATTATGCTTGAAAACCGTCGAAAATTAGGTTCAGCGTCTGGACTTCTGCAAGCGTGCCCGTGGTGGCAATGCAAAAGAAATCGAGTTCCATACATAATGGCATCGAACGTATTTTTTACAGGAATAAAGAATTTCATTGATATCAAACACCGTTTTGGTTTTATTTAAAAAAAATTTTGTAGCGCTCTTATTGAAAAACCCTTTAGGTAAATAAAGTTTATAACGTTTAGAAAGAAACAAGTCCATTTTTTATTTTCCCATTTTTGTTTCTACCATTTTTAAACCCGTAACTATTCACCATTTATGAACAGAAGAAATGTCAATCGGCTTATGTCTGTTGTAGGAGGAACGACAATAGACTAAGCAGACATGGTGGAGTACCTCTTGGCAAATCTTTCGCCTGGAATGATCATATTGACTTGTTGCGCAAAAAGTCCACCGGGGCATTCTATGCCTACCAGAGACTCTTTGGAAGGACATAGGGTCTAAGACCGCATATGGAGCGACCAGTATTCAATGCTATTGCTAAACTACACTCAGAAAAAAGTTAGTAGACAAATTTGAAAACGGTTTTCAATTCCACTTTACTATTTTTGTACTGATATTTGCAAAAAAAAAATTATTATTTATTAAATTTTTTTTGCTATTTACATTTTACAAATTACAAATTTTTAAAATCCGACTTTCTAAAATTAGAAAAAAATGTTAAATGTTATTTCTAATAATTAAAACTTATACATATAAACTAAAATTGCCTTAAAATTTTACATAGGTTGAAAAAAGGGATCGAAAGTTAAGATACTTTTCACAACCGACTTATGTCCAATAATAGGACATCCACTTAAAATAGCACTAAAAACTGTTTTAGTTCTAGAAATCACCCCTTAAAACAATTAAAATTTGACCTTGAAATCCAAAAAATTTACTAAAAACATATTTCAAAACAATCATTAGCAAATTAAAACAAAATAATAAATTCATTTGTTTTTTTCTATTTTTAAAGCCTTTGAATTTTTTTAATTTTTTCTAAAATAAAAAAATGTTGTTTGCTAAAAAATATATAAATTTGTACAATTCATAAGGCAATTTCAAAACAAATTAGCAGCTTTAAAGTGTGACACGTGTATCTAAAAATAATTGGGTTAATTTGTGCATTTAAATAATTTTTTTTTATAAATTAAAATTCTGATATATTTTACAATTCATTTAGTTTAGTTCACTAATTAATATCGAAAATTTTTCTTAAATTCAAAAAAAATTATTTTAATAAACTTAGTACATAATTTTAAAAATATTTAGAGGCGGTTATTAACTTTCCTGCTCATTTCAATTCTCTAATATTTAGTAAAATTTTTTGCTGATTTTAGCAGATCTATATTAAATTTAGTAGCGCTTACTAATTTTTGATACTAATTTGATTGTACTAATATTAATAATATTTAGTAAATATTTTTGCTGATTTTAGTAAACCGTTTTTAAATTCCAATTTAGAAAAAGTTTACTAAAATTCAGTAGCGGCTACTAATTTTTTTGCTAATATTTTCAAAAAATAAATATCGCTGGGCTCGAATTAGCAAAATTTCCCGTAATAACAACAAAAATTTTCAGTTGCCTTTACAGACTTTTTTTGGTGAGTGTATGATCACCTATGCGGCTTTTGCATGATGGCCAAAGGTGAAAGAATTAAAGGTAAGGGATACTCTCAAGCGGTCCTATTGGCTGGCATGTATTGGTATTACGGGCGCCAGCTGTGTATCCCACCGTTTCATATTTCCGTAACGGCCATTGACGGCTGATGCAGAGTTCGAGAATTCGGTAGCATAAAATTTGGCGACCTAAGGGGTCACATGAGGATCGCCGAGACATTTATGGATGACCCAATTTCAATGGCCGCGGACAGCATGTTACCGGAACTGGTTCTCGTCAAGAGTTTTGACATGATGTTGTCTGAAAGGATTTCTGACCATGAAGGGCATGGGGGGTTGTGGAGTAGAAATTTTCTATTGGAGAAATTCTCGTGGCCAATGCCAGGTCGAGATTTTTTTCTATGTACAGTAGGGGATCGGGACGACTACAGGCCTTTCACAGAAAGTACTTAGGGACCTTGACGGGGTACTTTACTCGGCAGTGCGATCTCAGGTACCAACGGTACAAGAAGGGTCAATCGGACACTGATATTTGTAGATTTTGTGAATTGGAATTGGAGACGTCGGAGCACATTCTCCGCGAATGTCTTAGGCTTTGTGCTAGAAGACTCAAGTTTCTGGGTGGCCGTCCCGTATCACCTTCTGACATTTTGAATATTTACATGATTTTATAATAGCTTTTTTTAGAATGAAGAAAATTTTTTTTAAAACTATTCTTATTTTTGTTTATAAAATCAAAGTCATATTTTGAAGTGTATTTATTTTCAGTTCTAAGAAAATCACATAAGAACATTAAACATAAAATTTAAAATGTTTAAAATATTGAAAAAGTTATTTTATTGAATAGAAGTATTAACTGTTACGTCCCTGATAAAAAAAAAATCCTAATCTCTACATTTTTCAAAACTTTAAAGTCAAAAATCAACAAAAACTAGCAAGTTTTTTCAATAATCTCTTCCATTCATAGAAATATGAAATATTATTTTGTATTTAAAATATATAAAGGATTATATTGGCTTTTAAATATATAACAATGTTGGGCAAATGTGGCACTTCGTTGGTTTTAGTGCGGCCTCCATTGAAACTTAAAATTCTATTTTTATATTTTTTGTAGAATTCTTTTACTTAAAACTGTTTCTAACATTTTACTTTAATTTTTTACACATTTTTTTGTTCTGTAATTTTTGGATTAAAGTTTTTATTACAAAATAAGATGAATTGAAAGCAAAAATAGTGATTTTTAATTTAGAACTATGTGAAAAAGTTTATAACTACCCGAGTAAAAAAAATTAATTTGGCACAATATTTAATCATATCCATCTTTATATTTCTTAATATATTATTTGATCCCCAAAATGGTAGATCAAATTAGATCCAGCAATATATTTGGGGATTTAGAAGGATCTAAAAATTGATCCGAAAATGGCAGATCAAATTAGATCCAGCAATATATTTGGGGATTTAGAAATATATGAATTGATCCGAAAAATGGCAGAACAAATGTCAGATTGAATTTTATAAGATTAGATCCAACAATATAATATACAAGGAAACTAGTTTATTAGAAAACGGATAAAAAATTAAAAAAATTAAAAAAAAATTATATTAAAAAAAATTAAATTAAAAAAAATAATAAAAAACAATGCCTTCGCCAAGATTTGAACTCGGTCTGCTGGAGTTGTGATGTAAGAACTCAGTTACACACTGCTATACATAATGGCTGACTTTTCAAAAAAACCTCAGTTATCGCAACTTTCCTCCCAAAAAATCAGTTTGTGTTTGTTATTTATATAAATCTTTCAATGCAACAAAAAGTTATATTGATAGGGGCATATAAAGTGTACAAATCAACAATAACAAGAATTAAAAAATGAAGCTGTATTGACGAGATCGAAAATGTTGACATTACTCCAGCGTTTCCTAAAATAAAATTTCAGAATGCTATAATTTATTTTAACATTTGTCTTCAATGGGCCGAAGAGAATAGAATAGGCCCAACAACCTTCGTGTAAAAGCAGTGCAGAAAAATATTTCACAGTCAAAAATTTCAGACTTTTTAAATTGATATTTTTACCATTAGGTTTACAAATTCAATTTGTACATCCGTTGTACATTAGAATGTGTATTTTTCATTTATTATTATTTTAAAAATAAATGATTTAAATGTGTTACAAAATTTATTTTTTTAATTTAAACCGTAAAAAATAGAGACTCGGTTATCGCAACAACCTCAGTTTTCGCAACTGCCAAAATTTCTATTAGTTGCGTTAAGCTAGGTTGCACTGTATATATATGTATATATATAAACGAGGGCGGATTAATAAGGCCGTGCCTTTTCGAACTTCCCTCGTAGTTATGTGAAATGCAACACTGCTCCCATCAAGCAGTGGTACCTGTTAATAGACTACTGACAAATTTTGAGCAAGTTCCGTCATTTACTTTGCGTTTAACATACAACCTCGTGGATTTTTTTTAAATGGGAAAAAAGTGAATTTCGAGTGCTCATTTAACATTTTTTTTTGCAAAAACCCGTCAATCACCCAGCAAAAAAAAATGGTAGTCATTCTGTGACTATAACTTCTTTCATTGCTTCCTAAACTTCAGTTGACATTCTTTTATGATTTTTTGGTGTTATTCTAAGGCACTTCCAAAAGAATTCATATATTCATATTTCAAATGCAGTGATCTGGATGTAAACCCGATGCATATCTTAAAAAATCACTCTTCATTACTTCTAAAGCATAAGTTATAGTATATCGTATATTTTTTGAATCTAAAGCATTTATTCAAATTGAGAAAATTGTATTGTTGAAATTTTTAAATTTTGTATTAAATCATTTTTTATATTTTAGTTTAAAACTTCATGAGGGTTAGAATTTATGCAGTTTTGCAAAATTTTATAAAAGTTTTGAAAAATAAAGAAAAACACATTTGATTAACCTTTAATTGAAACTAGCTGGCCTGTCATTTGCATTTTGCAAGTTGTTCAAAAATTTGCTTACAAAAAAGTCTATACGATTGGAAAATTATCAAATTAACTTTATACAGAAAATAATAAAACAAAAATATCAAATATACAAATCTTAACCCGCATAAATAAATATTAAATATTAATAAATATTAACAATTGATATTATTATTAATATTAATAATGCTAATGGTCTCTTTTAATTGATGCATTAGTAATGGTAATGAAATCAGATCATTAAATCATTACCATTAATTCAAACAATGGTAATAAAAATTTATTTCATTACCATTGCTATCAATGTAATGGTAATATTTTAAATTTGTCCAAAAATTTAATAAAATTTTTGAAAATTGTTTTAAAGTTGCCGAAAAATGCTTTTTCACTAATGCAGAATTATTTATTTGTTATAATAAAGAGTATTTGTATATCAGTGCATAAAGATCGCTTCTTTAAACTTATTTTTCTGCATTATAATGAATTAAATTTTCAGCAAAGCTTAAATATTTCAAAGTATATGAACATTTTCCACTCATGCATCAGAATATCTAATCATTACATTGTCATTCCTTCCTTAGCAATATTTGAATACTTCCATCCTATGACACGCAAATGATAAATTCATCGATGAAACCATCTGAAAAGAAGTGATTCCTTTACCATAGTAGTGACGCTTTTGTTGCTTCTTTGGCAGCTTCCCAGCAAAAATGAAGCTGCCAAAGAAGCAATAAAAGCATCACTACTATGGCAAAGGCATTACTTCTTTTCTGATGGCTTCATCGATGAATTTAACATTTGCGTGTCATAGGATGGAAATATTAAATTATAGCTACTTCAATTACTCATACTTTACTCTAACGAAGCAATGACAATGCAATGATATATATTCTGATGCATGAGTGGAAAATGTTCATATACTCTGTAATATTCATATACTCTGTAATATTCAAGCTTTGATGAAAAATTAATTTATAAAAATGCAGAAAAATAAGTTTAAAGAAAATACTTTTTATTATAACAAACACATAATTCTCCATTAATAAAAAAGCTTTTTGGGCAACTTTGAAATATTTTTAAAAAAATTTTCATAAATTTTTGGACAAAGTTAAAATATTTTTGGTTAGTTAAAAACTGGTTGGACAATTTTGAAACATTTTTAGACAATTTTTAAATATTTTTGAACAAATAATAAGTAATTTTTGGACAATTTAAAACCTTTTTGGACAATTTGATATCATTTTTACAGAATTTTGAAATTATTTTCGATAATTTTAAAACATTTTTACACAATTTTAGAATTATTTTAGAAAATTCTGAATTCAAGCTGGAAATGGTGTAGTGTTAAATAAAATACAAAGTGATTTAATAAAAAAATTATAAAAGGTCTTCACTTATGCTTTAGAAGCAATGAAGAGTGATTTTTTAAGATATGCATCAGAGAACTGCAAAATCAACTTTTTTCTTGATTTAATCATACACAAAAATTCTTGTTCACTTTTAATAATTCAACAAAATTCACTGTAGAATAAAATCAGCATCATGTTACTGAACACTGTTAAGTGATTACATTTGCATAAAACATAAACGACAGATGATTCACACTGATTCCAATTACGCGTTCAGTAACATGATGCTGATTTTATTCTACAGTGAATTTTGTTGAATTATGAAAAGTGAACAAGAATTTTTGATTAAATCAAGAAAAAAGTTGATTTTGCAGTTCTCTGATATGCATCGGCTTTATATCCAAATCACTACATTTGATATATGAACATATGAATTCTTTTGGGAGGAGCTCCTTAGAATATGTAACACCAAAAAAATCATAAAAGAATGTTAACTCTAGTTTAAGAAGCAATGAAAGAAATTATAGCCACAGAATGACTACCATTTTTTTTTTTTTTTTTTTGCTGGGTTCATTTTTGCTGGGCAAACCAAGGAAAAGCTTGATAAATACTATGGGGACTATGCACCATCGATTTTAATGGTAAAAATGTGGTGTACTGACTTTCGCAATTACATACAGTGATTGTGATGGGAATGTACAACTGTTTGAATTGGTACAACCCTTGCTAGAGGCTAAGTTTTTCTGTAAATCGGCTAAGAATATCATGTTCTTGGCATCATGGGTGGCTAAAAATTTGGTAGTTTGTTCATCCTGGTTTATAGGGTCCTTGGTCTAACATCGATAATTTTGTTTGAAACTGGGCTTACAACAACCGCGAAATGAGATCCAGTCTTATTCCATGAAAGTAGTTCTTGTGGAGCCATTTCTGAAATAAATTATATAAAATTTCTCTGAGAACTTCTAAAATTCCGTAATAAAATTTTCGCATGTATTTTTACTTTTATAAATGCATGAGCAACAGCAGTATGGCCCTTGGTGACAAATGGGTGCCCACCCCTGATATAAAAGTTTATAAATTTAACACAAAAAGTTTAATCACATAAAACAAAAACATCATATAGAATATTATATATAAATCTTCTAAGTAATTAAAGTTTGTAAAATATGAATGAGTAAATGTGGAAAATTTAAATCTTTTATACAGAACTAATTTAAATTAAAGCAACAGTTTCTTAAATACATTCAATTATATAAATACAATTAAACCTAAGAGGCATTTAATTTTAAAATAATTTTTTTTTTAATATTTTAACATATACATATATGTTTTGGTTTGCAAAAATTCATTGTAATATGCTTATAAACCCAGCAAATATGAAGCTGCCAAAGAAGCAATAAAAGCATCACTACTGTGGCAAAGGCATCACTTCTTTTCTAATGGTTTCATCGATGAATTTAACATTAGCGTGTCATAGGATGGAAGTATTCAAATGTAGCTACTAGCATTACTCATACTTTACTCTAAGGAAGCAATGACGATGCAATTATTAGCTATTCTGATTCATGAGTGGAAAATGTTCATATACTTTGTAGTATTTAAGCTTTGATGAAAATTTAATTCATAAGAATGCAGAAAAATAAGTTTAAAGAAGCGAAATTTTGTATGCATTGATATACAAATTCTCTTTATTAAAAGAAATTAATAATTTTGCATTAGTGAAAAAGCATTTTTGAAACATTTCTCAAAAATTTTAATGAATTTTAAGAAAAATTTTAATTAATTTTTAGACAAATTTTAAAATATTTTTGGATAATTTAAAACTGGTTGTACAATTTGGAAACCGTTTTAGACAATTTTAAAATATTTTTAAACAACTTTAAATAATTTTTGCACAATTTTAAAACAATTTTTGGCAATTTAAAATAATTTTTACACAGTTTTAAAATTGTTTTGATAAATTCTGAATTAAAACTGGAAATGTAGTGTTAAATAATAAACATAATGCAAAAATGCACAGATTGCGTCGTCATAAATAATTAGGCCTGAAATCAGTTTTTCTTGATTTTTCAAAACTTTTATAAAAATTGCAAAACTGCATAAATTCTAACCCTCATGAAATTTTAAACTAAAATATAAAAAATTATTTAATAAATAAATTAAAAAAGTTCATCAGAACTATTTTTTCAATTTGAATAAATGCTTTAGATCAGTTGCCTTCAAAACACTAATACTATGATATTTGCGTTTGTAGTAAAGAGCTTTTATTTCAGGGACGGAAAATTCAGTACGTTAGTACATTTCCATCAACTTGAAAATAACTTTTAAAACATACAACGATCAGTCTATGTTCACTAAAAAAAAATACGTTTAATAAAGCGTGGGAACAGTTATTTTTGCTTATTAAAAACAATGACGGCGTTTTCGTATGTTTGATTTGCGGTTATAATGCTAAACGCAATCACAAATATACCATTAAAAGGCATTTTAATACATCCTAAAAGATATTTTTGAATTAAAATTTAGATAGAGCCAAATTAGTAGATGAACTGAAATTCAAAAGAAAAATTTGCCAATCGACCAATTTCAATATCAAAAAAATATCAAAGAAAAGATTCCTTTTGTTGTTGCTCTATCCTTAGCAAAGCACAGCAAGCCTTTTGAAAATGGCGTTTTTTTAAAGATCTTTCAAAAGAAGTATTAAAGTGTTTTGGCTTAAATAAATTATACAACTTATAACATTTCGAAATTCAATCCTTGTATTGTGCCCTCATATATGTAAAAGCTCTCGTCGAAGCTCGCTGTAGGTGAAAAATCTCTTTTGTAAAAGCTTTTACATTGTGCATATGAATTGGACGCAACTGCTTTAGATTCAAATAATATACGATATACTATAACTTATGAAGAGTGATTTTTTAAGATATGCATCGGGTTTATATCCAGATCACTGCATTTGAAATATGAACACATGAATTTTTTTGAAAGTGCCTTAGAATAACACCAAAAAATCATAAAAGAATGTCAACTGAAGTTTAGGAAGCAATGGAAGAAGTTATAGTCACAGAATGACTACCGTTTTTTTTTGCTGGGAAGTTAAATTAGTATTTTTTTGGAATTTACTGAAAATACATACATTTATATTCATGGGCATATTACAAACATTAAGTAAATCATATAATACTAGCAATTTACACAATTTTAACTAATTATTTATAGTCACATTTTTTTAAATTAAATCTGAAATCCTTTAAAAACAATATCAAATAATAACAATCACAAAAAAACAATTATACAAATAATCAAATTAACATTAATTAAAACTGTCAATGACTATTTATTTATTTAAAAAAAATATATATACATTTTTTGCAGGTTTTTATTTTTTTTTAAATAAACAATTGTTTGTTGTAAGGGCTCGGAAGTTCTTATAAATGACTGGACAACAATGCTATTCGAATACCTTTGCAAACCCGGCTAAAAATATTCACATATGTTCACGTATGCCAACATATGATCCATCCATACATGTCTCATATATGTATGTACATTAACGAAAATTGAAGTAATATGTAGATTTATGTTCACGTATAAAGGTATACGATGACATATTTGCATTCATACAAGCTTACATATTCCTGAGTTTTATATATTATTGTCATTAAAAATACAAATTATAAGTTTTTAATACAATTGCTTGGTTTTTATTATATTTTATTTTACAACCAGACTGTTAATTAAATTATATACATGTTTTTATAAAATAAAAAAAAATAAAAACAATATTTTCCAACAATCCTTTTGCCATTTTAAATTTTAATTTATTGGCCAATATTATATGAAATATGACTTAAAAATCAATAAATCAAATGCAGTCTGTTCCCCCAATTTAATTTTATAAGAAAATTTTTTGTAAAACATTTTTATCTGCTATTTTCTTAGTTCCTTTCTCTTAAATTAGACTGCAATTTTCTCTAGGGGTTTCCAAAGACAAAATATTTATTCAGTAGATGTAAAATCTTGAAAAATCTGAATTGTGATTTATCACTTGTGGTTAAATACGAACCATATTTGGCCCAGAGGGCTTGGTTCTTGAATATTTGAATAAACAAAATAAAATAAAAAAAAGTCTACACATTTGCAAGAAAAAAAAATCGGTTAAATATGAAGGAGAATAAGTCAGGTTTTTTACATTTGGCAATTTTGACCCATTTCTATTCATTGTGGTAAGACCGACGAAACAGTTAAGATATGGTATATTGTGATGGCGATGCTTTTGTGTTCAAACATTTTTTTATTTTATTTGGTTTTATATCGTATTTGGGTTTTTCGCGTACTAACATATTTTTATGAGTGTGAAAATTATACTTTTAAAGTGATTCCAAATTTATTTCAAAAATTCAATCAAGTTAGTTTTTCATTTTCCTAAAATTTTTGTCAAAAAGAAGTAAAATTTTTCAATTTAATAGTTGGTTGAATTTCAAATCAAAAGGAAGCTGAATAACGGAAAATAAAAGAACTATTTAATTCCATTTAAAGCCTTTTTCCAATATAAATTGAAGAGACCGAGAGTTATTTGAAATTATTAATTCTCTTGGTAAGTTTTGTATTTAATTAAAGTTTATAGTTGACCAATGATTAATGTTTTCGAAATTTTTTTAGGAGTTGTTTTTATCCAATTAGTTTTGAGAGTGTTGCGACGTCTAGGAGTTTTATGTTGTTAAAAATATTGTTCCAAAAGGTACAAGGAACTATCCCAATTTGGGGAAGATTTTACTTTCTACATAGGATTGTGTTTATAGGTTGCGTATGTGAAGGAAACCTTCTACCCATTTAAAACAACAAATATAGTCTAGAAATGTATGCAGATCATTATAATCGTCTGTAAACGTGAATCTATAAGAATTCGCAAAACATAATTATAACTAACGTATTGCAAAAATTAAATTCAAGTTACTATTATTCCAAACAAAAGTAAAATCAAACCACAGAAACAATTTTGAAGATAGAAGAATAAGTTAAACCATATACGAAGAATTTGAAACAAGATAAGAGTCGAACGAGTATAGACAGATACAGACCAGTAGTCAAGACAACCTCTCTCTTAACGATTAACTGTCAAATCCGAACCAACGATTATATCGACACATAAAGTCAAAAAAAAATTTACAATAAAATAAAATAGAAATGTACACATAAATATCACTACACACTGTGGATTCACAAGGCCCTCACACACACGAAAATTTAAAAACGTACGAGAACTGAGGCCCCACATTGGGCGCAAATTTTCTCTGTAACGATTCTTTATTTTCATGGTCTATCAATTTGGGGAACATCGCTACCTATTATTCCGGGGGGGGGGGGGGGAGTTACCACACTCCTCCATTACCCTCCCTTCTTGGGCTGACAACAAAAATCTATATTTGTCAGCAATAAGGGAGGGTAATGGAGGAGTGTGGCAACTTCCATCTTTAGCTACACGTTAGAAGTGAAATAAAGCCATTATGGCATTATTGCACCTTTGATAATTTTCTGTGCAATATTTTTGTAGTGTATTTGATTTCTTTTATTTATACAAAAAAAAAAAACAATACAATAAGTTCAGTTAAAAAATGGAAATGTGAATCGATTTAAAAAAAAAAACTAACAGTATATGAATGTGCGTGCCATCCTTGATAATGGCAAAAAACTTGCTCATATAAACTAACAGTTCTTCATGCATAGCCAGTCGTTGTGGCCGAACAAGCACGAAAGGTGCTTGAAAAAATTCACGATATGTTTTATGTCGAAAAATCGTCGCATTAATTTTTAAGTTCAGCATTAAATTATACATCAGATCTCAGTCGATGTGATAAATAAGTTTTAAATGAAAATTTTTTATGAATTTGAAAGCTGTAAATTTTGTTAAATGCTTCAAATATGTCAAAAAAAATAAGGTTTCAAAGTTACCAGCTTTTAAAAAATAAATTTAGAAAATATATTTTTCCCCCCGCCCTCCCCCCGGAAAAAAAACATGGGCACGCCATTGATTGACTCAGTTGTGATTTAATTATTAACATGAATATAAGATTCCTCATAAATAAAATTCCTCATAAATAAAAATAAAAAAAATTAACAGATTTTCGTTAATTTTAAGTTTGACCCATCTCTGTGCAAAAGTAATTGTAGGCTTTGTGATTATTGTCCCTTCTCATCTCTAAAGATGAGTAGGGACCTCTAAAAAATTTTATATATTTAATATGTGATAGAGAAGACAAAATAAACAATTTTGTCTTCTCTATCACATATTAAATTTTCATCGAAATCGGCGTGTGTCATCAAGGAGACCTTCCTTGTTACAGGCTAGTGGAAATAGTTAGAAGTGTTTTCCTCAAAACATGTAGTTTTTTTTATATTGTTAATGACAGGTCGTTACTGTGTAAATTACCATGTAATGATAGGTAGTTACTTTTTTCATCAATTTAAACAACAAAATAATGACCTACTGATAATGGCTGAAAGAAGTACTTTTATGTACACGTAAAATAATAATTTAATGTTAGGTGTTTTTTACCATTATATTTATTAATTTGTTTTGAAAAACTACAACAAAATTGAAAATTATCTGCTGTAAAATTGATTTTTGAATAATTTTAATATTTTAAAACCTTTGTATGAGAAATAGCATTGAATTTTGAACTTAAATTTTTGAGTTCAAACAGTAGATATTTTAAAGATGTTTTAAAGAATTTAAATACAAATTATTCTTGTCGATTTCTTTAAGTAAGAAAATTTTACTTGATTAAGGTACACTATTGTTTTAGTAAAAATAACTACTTACTTTATTACTGTAGGTAACCACTTATTTCTTCACTATGAGTAACTATACTAGTAATTCATAATTTATACTTTTTTTGTAAGGACATCGCGAACAAAAGTAATAAAGCGAGTAACTAGTAAAACCCTTTGTGTGCTACTTACTTCCTTAATTACTTGGTAATGTCTGTTTTTGCTGGGAATATTCAATAGAAACTATATACAGTTTTCAAGAAAATTACCTTTAATGACAAACGCTACAGCTGTATTTCATGATATTATTTAATTTCACTTTAATCTGAAAATACAATTCTAGAATCATTTTTCTTATTTTATTTATTTTGCTAACTACCAAACTTTTTTAATGGTGTAATTTAGGTTATCAATTTAATTGATTTCATAAATAACTAAACTTTCAATCATCGAAGCGATTTCAAACTATCCCTATCGCCATAACATTATATTATTTTATTTCTTTTTTCCTATGTTTACTTTAAAAATTATACAACTAATTTTTTAGTTATGTTTTTATTTAGTGCTTTTAATTGCCACTTCAATGAATATTTAACAATTTTTAAACTCTAACACTTAATTTAGGTGTTTTTTTTCATATTTGTTGGGTTTGTTAAATTAACTTTTCCGTTTTAATATTTTTAGGTTTTTATTATTAGTTAATAAACTGTTAATTAGATTTTACAAACATTATACACATACACAATTTAGAAATAAAATTTTGTATGCAAATTTATTTAAAGTTTTTTTTTGTGTAAATATAACTATTATTATTATTTTAGTCATTGTAATCAGAGGTGGTACGTATCACCCTGCTCGTATCTTTTCATTTTGTTAAGCGACTATAAATTATTTATTCATACACTCACAGAAGTTTTACAATGGTGTACAATGGTTGTCGATTTGGACAACAGATGGCATAACTATCACATATGGTTTGTGTCAATAATGACAAATATGGTATTTTGGAGGGTAAACATCTGTCATTATAATTCAGTAGTCAGTATTCGATAGACGCCAAAGTATAAACACACATTTTTTTCAATCGCAAAAAAGATGTTATACGGGGAAGTCTGATAACCTTCTTTCATTTCAAGAAAACGGCTGCTAAAAGTTATCGATTGTTGGTAGAAGCTTACTGTCAACATGCACTAACTCAAAAAACTTGTGAATGATGGTTTGCGCGATTCAAAAGTGGTTATTTCGACACAGAAGACAAGGAAAGGCCTGGTCACCCGTAAACGTTTGAAGATGAGGAATTGGAAGCATTTCTCGACGAATATTGTTGTCAAACGCAAGAATAACTTGCATTATCATTGGAAGTCACACAACAAGCCATTTTCCTATGTTTAAAAGCATTGGGATTCATTCAAAAGCAAGGAAATTGGGTCCCATATGAATTGAAGCCGAGGGACGTTGGAAGGCGATTTTGCATGTCGGAAATGCTGCTTGAACGCTACAAAAATAAGTCATTTTTGCATTGTATTGTTACTGGTGATGAAAAATTGACACATTACGATAACCCCAAGCGCAAAAGTCATATGTAAAGCCCGGTCAAACAGCCAAATCAACACCGAAGCCACATATCCATGGCGCCAAGGTAATGCTCTGTATTTGGTGGTATCAGAAGGGTGTTTTTTGTTATGAGCTGTTGAAATCGGGTCACAGGTGACCTGTACCGAACACAATTGATTCGTTTGAAGAGAGCAATCAACGAAAAACGACCAAAAACTTCGGTCAGACACGAGGCCATAATCTTCCATCATGACAACGCTCGGCCAAATGTTGCTCACCCGGCTTTATAGCCCAGACCTTGCTCCTTCTGACTACCATTCCTTTTGATCGATGCAGAACGCCCTTACTGGAATAAGCTTCACTTCAGAACAGATTATCAGAAATTGGCTTGGTTCATTCATTACCTCAAAACCGGAGTAGTTCTTTTAGCGCAGAATACATATGCTACCAGAAAGATCCCAAAAAGTAGTAGCTAACGATGGACAATACATCGAATAATGTATCAATTCATTTTTTTTTACAATAAATGCATTTTTCAAGAAAAAATCGACATTATTAACTTATATACCCAATGTTATCATATATAAATACATATGTCAGTATGCATTAGCATATATTTTTAAATATAACATTAATTTTTTTAAAAATTACTTTATATTTTGTCATACGATATATAACCATATCTGGTTATATATTCATTTTTAAAAAATTATGTATATATGATAAGATATGGTATATATTATATCATATAAAATTGTATATAACAATATATTTAATTATATGATGAATTTCATTTAAAAATCGAGATAAAACTGAAATTTTGAACCCGACCACCTCAGATATCGATGAAATTTTGTTTATAGCTAAATTTGATAAATACAAACAAACTCTCATTTTTAGAAATGACTGTTTTGCGATTTTTTGGGCGTGGCACAGTGGGAAAGTTTTCGAAAAAACGCGAAAATAGTCGAAAAGAGCTCCATTTAAATTACAATAACTCAGAATCGGCTGAACCGATTTACATGATCTTGGTATCATTAAAAAGATATTTTAACAGGCTTTATGACACGTTTATATATATATATATATATATATATATATATATATATATATATATATATATATATATACAATCCAGTGTAAGCGATATATAATTATATACAGTGATATATATAATTTTATATGATATAATATATACCATATTTTATCATATAAATTTTATATATTTTTATAAAGATCAATATATAACTAGATGTGTTTATATGTGACAAAATATTATGTAATGTACATGTAAATATGTATTATTAGATAAGGCCACATATGATTACATCTAAATTTTGTTATTCGGGATATTCGAGGTGATTGACAATTCACGGTGATTGGAATTTTAAAAAATCTGAAGTCAGTAAAGCTACCGAATGTGGTTACTAGTTAGTTTTCGCATACGTAGTGTTCGCGAAAAATCTTTTTTAAATATTTTTTAGCATGTAACTAAGTCCCTTAAGGATTTAACATTTTCTTTTAAGAGCTTATATGCAGTTAAGATTTTTAAAAGATTTTAATTTTTTCGTAATGTAAAAATATTCAATCCGGCAAAAATTCTCGAAGTTGCACGCCTCTTTGTAATAATATGACAGAGTAAAGTGATGTTCATTTTTCGCAAACGGCTGAACCATCAGTCTAAAATTTTAACACAAGCACAAGCATATATTTTTAAGACTATGATTGTGTCAACCACTATGGTTGGTACTATAATATAGTTATCATAATATTTATTTATTTTATTTATTTATCATATAATTACAAATTATATGTTAATACCCTAACCGAGCACTAGCAACAAAGGCCTTCGGCTCGTTGTAGCGAGAACAGACCAGAGCCTCTGGTGGGAATTGAACCCACGACCCCCGCACTGATAAGCTAGCACGCTACCAACTAGCCTACCGGGGCGCTCGTTATCATAATAAAATAACCATAATTTAACCATAATATGATCCCTACATATATATTATGATTCGAAACTATAAAAAAGTGCTTTAAACTTAAGAATATTTCTTTAAGAAATGCTTTTCCTACACTCACAATATATTTTCCGTTACCGACTGTAGTTTATTTAAAAAGTAATACGTAAAGTTTGTTTTTAAATGAAGAATCAATTGAAATGCATAGAAATATATTTTTTAACAATTTAAATCAGTCATTCAAAAATCAAACTATAAAAATTTACAGACATTCAGTAGGAGTTGATATTTTCAGTTAAATGTAAAACTTTATCTTTTCTGCTTCAAAAAATAGAAATTCATATAATTCCTTTTTGTTTTTTTTACCAAAATAGTTCGTATATATACAAAATTATTTCAATAAAAATTACAAGAAATTATTTAAATATACATACACACAAAGCCAATAAAAATATATACATCTGCGTGCGTTGTCTTCTGTTTTGTAATTACATACAAATAAAAAAACTTTTAATTTGAAAAACAAACCACAAAGTAGTTTTTTTTAACTTTTTGTCAGTAAAAATTTGATGGTTATTTTAAACGACTTTCTACTGCTTTTACTACTTTTGTTGGTTATTAAACAATGATTGAAAATAAACAACAAAATGGGTTGAATATAATGAAAAGTCAGTAGTCCTCTTTTTGATTGTATTTTCGATAAATTTAATATGTATTTTAAGTTGTTTTTAACGAAATAATATTGTGAGTGTAAGAAAAAATTTGATATTAAGGACATTTTTAAGAAAACTTCTAAAAATTTTTTTAGTAAAAACGCATAGATTCTCTGCACTTTTTCTAATAGAAATGATATTTTTTAGATAGTCATTAGAAAGTCTTTAGCATCTAAAAATATTTTTACTAGAAAAAGTTCCTAGAATCAAAATATTTTTCGTAATGAAAAGTTCTCAGAATTTAAGAATTTTTTAGAATCTAAGGTTTTTTAAGAATATTTTATCTGAGAAACAGTTTGCAGAATCTTAAAATTTTACTTTAAGGAATATTCTATAGAATGAAAAATATTTCTATAAGAAAAATTTCTAAAAATTTAATATTTTGTATAAGAAACCTTTTTGTTCAAAACAACTCTTGACTTTTTCTTATAAAGAAATATTTTACATTTTTACATTCTGAGTACTTTTTCAACAAGAAAGTCGTTATTTTATAAAAATTAATATATAAACGTATTTAAAAAAAAAATATTATTCTTTTTATTGAAAAGAATTTAAAAATACAAAATCTTTATGTAGCATCTATTTGACAATGAATTTTTTTGACAAATTTTACTGAACTGATGTAACTTTTTTTTATAAAAAAAAACAAGACAGTATTATGACTGTAAATTTCAAAGTCTTGTTTCATTTGATTTCATTTAATTCATTGATTGTTGTTAGCATTTTATAGTTCCATAATTATCATATTTTTTCATAGTAAGAATTTTTTGTTACCACAGTAACCATACTAATCGGCTACAGCTAATCATGTTAGAAAATAGAAAGTGGCAATCATGAAATAATAAAATATTTACTATAATAATGATGGTAGCGACCATATTGATGATTGGAACAAACTCGCATTATAACCTAATAATGCAGCAAACATAATATAGTAGCAGTGATCATGTTTATTCTCTGCGTGTTATCAGCATAATCCAGTGATTTCACGTGGGCCTTATAAAATAATCGAGATGTGTCAAACGACACGACCTTGGAGACCAATTGACAGCGATGGCTGCGGTCGCCGTATGTTGAAGGCTCATCTCGTCCGGATTAATGTCATCCATATTTTCAAACAAAATATCATTGATCATGTGTGGTAACGATATCCGTTGACCGTAAGGCGAGATCCGTCTACATTTTTAAAGATATAAAGTCCAGTGATGCCACCAGCGTGTAAACTGCACCAAACGGTGCACTTTTCTGGACGTAATGGTGTCTGTAGGGTCTGTTTTGGATTACTTTAACAAACCCGATAGGCCAAAAATGAGCCTCATCGCTGAACACATCTTCGTCGTCTACACGCAGGAAAAAGACATATTTGAATATGTTTACAAGCAACTATATATTTCTTTAGAAACTACCATATGTATATTTAAAGAAGATTTCCAAGTATTTTATATTTATGGTTATTACACATATGTTTCCAGGCAAACATTGTAATATTTGTATTTTCCCACCTAAATAAACATATATTTGCAATTGTAATTTTATCATTATTATACTTGTGGGATGCAAATATAATAATGATAAACATATATTTATTTGCAAGCAAAAATATATATGTTTCCCGGTGGATGCATTTTAAAGGCAGGCAAACATATTGTATTATAAATGCGGCAAATATAACTTATAGCGTTTCCAAATATATGTATATTACCAGCATATTATATTTCCAGCACGACGTTTTTTTTCAGCGCGAATTGATGACTGATTTTTTAAGTAAATCTGTATAGTTTGACAGCGTTGTTCAGACATCAATCTATTTATGATCATTTTCCAGGGTATACTGCTCATAAATGTCAAAAAAAATGTCAGTTAACACTTTTGTAAGTTCCATTACTTTTAACTATTTTCACTGCAGCTGTTACTTGCATTACACTTTAAAATTACTACAATATTAGTTGATTTGCCATCAAATATCAATGTAAGCATTTTTAATAGCAATTGCAAGATATTTTTAGTAAATGTTACAAACGCAATGCTGTGAGTGTATCTATGTATTATATTTTATTGCACAAATTAAATTTTAACATGCCTTTCAGGTTTAAACATGTTTTTGGTACGTGTAGTGCAGTTTATAGTCTGTCCTGTGGTGGTATTATGCAAATGTATTTTGGTATTTAGGATTTTATATTATTTCGGGTTGAATTTTTCAGGCAAACATTAAAAAAATAAACCATTTAAAATGTTTTTATCATTTTGTAGTGTAATTTAGGTTTGCAACAATTATAAAATAGTTAAGAGGGATTTTATATCACCTACATACAAATGTAGATACAGATGCACAGACATTGACTGAGTATGCATGCATCCAACAGAGTTCTGAATTATTTAATCCATTTTTAATGTAAACTCATATTAGTTTAATTCCTTTTGCTAAAACATTTAGTGAAATTAAATTGAAGGAAATAACAGAACTAATTAAATCATTCAATATATTATATATTTTTTTTAAACATAAAGTTTTTTTTTTGCCAAATTAAAAAATTCACACTTGAAATTTTATTCTGAATAGTTAACTTTAAGTTTATCATTGAATAAAAGAAATTTAACAGAAACTACATATAAAACCATAGTAAACTCACTCTAAAATTATGCGGTAGTTTATTGAAAATACACACTAATAAATTTATTCTTTTAAATCCCTGTCATATGTATATATAAAGTACATTATTTACATAAAAACTCATACAAGTGCCACATGTGTAGATATTTTAAATAAAGGGTTAAAAAAATACATAAATTGATTTATGTGATCATTAATTTAATTTAACGGCTATTTTTTTGTCCATTGAAAACCATAAATTACCCAAAAAATACTCCTATAAATTTTTTGTTGAGTTTGTAAACTTTTCAATTAAAAAGTTTAGTCACACAAAATTAAACTATTTTTGTTTTTCTGTATGTAGCATAATAAATAATCAAAAAAATAAAAGAATTTAAAATATTGATGCTTTTTTTAAGTAAAATGTAACCAATATTGAACAAAGGACTACACACTCAAAAAAAATGAACTAGACCCAGCAAAACCACACTTAACCAAATAATGGGTAAAGTAATGTATAGCCATAGGGGCCGATGGATTACTTTACACTTTACTTCATTAATGAATTTAACAGGCGATGAGCCTCAAAGTAATGTATATACCCATTACTTTAGAGGTGATAATGTAAGGGGTTACTTATATGGTTACGAGAATAGAAAAAGTAATGTGTATTAAAACAGGTTTTAAAAAAAGAGGAGTTTTCATTAAAAAAAATTATTACAAATATTTTATTTAAAATATTTGTAATTAAAAATAATGTGGTCAAGATGGGAATCGAATCAGGGAAATCTGGTTGCCAGCCAAGAACTATACCCACTGAGCTATCGACGCATATAGTATTTGATTGCTTAAAACTTAAATGGATTTTCAAAAATATTTCAATTATTACTTTACATTTATAATTCATATATTATGTAATTGAGCGCCCCGGTAGGCTAGTTGGTAGCGTGCTAGCTTATCAGTGCGGGGGTCGTGGGTTCAATTCTGTTTTCGCTACAACGAGCCGAAGGCCATTGTTGCTAGTGCTCGGTTAGGGTATTAACATATAATTTGTAATTATATGATTAATAAATAAAATAAATAAATATATTACGTAATCAATAAACAGTAACTTATGACTTTATGCTTGCAAATAATGAAAAAGGTAATGAGCTATCATTACAAGGTAACGCATGAGAATACAGGAAAAATTTAAATGAAAACGGCGCCAAAGACACTTTTTATCAATATTTAATAAAATTTTCCTTAAAATTAAGAAACAAATTTTACTTAAAATTTGGTCAAAATTTCGAAATTATAGAAAAATTTTACTAATTTTTGTTTAGAAAACAGTAAAATTTCCTCCTAATTAGTTCATACATCATCTAAAATTTTACTGTTATTTTGGAAATGTTTCCTTGGTTTTAAGAAAAATTTTATTTTATTTAAGTTCATTAGATAATTTTTTTTTTCTTAAAACTAGAACTTAACTGACTAAAAATAAGAAAATATTATCAAGTTAAATAGCAATTTTCACTTGTAGTTCTCTCAAGGAGAACCATTAATTAACTACGAAAAGGATCTGACTTTGTTCCAATTTATTACGTTTCAGGATATCCTGCAGTACATTTTTTTAATTTGTTTACCTGTTTGCTAAAGAAATTTAATTTATATTTTAAATACATGAGTTTAGTATAATTCAATTTAATTTAAAGACAAAAAAGCTTGCTGAGAGCAAAAAACGGAAGTCCTCCCTAAGTGGGAAAATACTCAATGAGTGTAAAGTACTTTAAAATATATTACCTTTACCAAAGAAACAGTTTCATATTCATTAGAAAATTTTTATCAAATTTAAGGATAATTTTCACTGAAAAGAAGTGCTATTTAACTTGATATTTGAAAATATTTTCTTATTTTTAGTCAGTTAAGTTCTAGTTTTTGGAAAAAAAAAAAATTATCTAATGAACTTAAATAAAATAAAATTTTTCTTAAACCAAGGAAACACTTCCAAACTAACAGTAAAATTTTAGGTGATGTATGAACTAATTAGGAGGAAGTTTTACTGTTTTCAAATAAAAATTTACTTTTCAGTAATAAAATGTTTCTATAATTTAGAAATTTTTACCAAATATTAAGTAAAATATGTTTCTTAATTTCAAAGAAAATTTTATTAAATATTGGTAAAAAGTGTCTGGCGCCGTTTCCATTTCAATTTTTCCACTAAATAGGTTAATTTTTCTAAATTCAAGTTCATTTGTTTTTTTTTTTTAGTGTGGTGGCCAAAAATCTTAAGATTACTTTAAAAACTCTTTCTAGAGGAGCAAAAAAGGGAGAACGAAAAAAACATTTTAAAACAATACAGGTTGGTTGAAAAGAGATGGCACTGCTACCTCCAAACTTTTTTTATCTCAAGTTGGTATAACTGTCCTGAGAACATATGCAAAGTTGCAAGTCATTCTGTCAATTCTTTCTTTGTTTACAAGCCATTTCAAGTTGACGTGTCATTGATTTTTTTTAATATGGAAAAAATTGAATATCGTGCAGTTATTAGATTCTTTGTTTTAAAGGGTTTAAAAGCAAAGAAAATTTATGAACAATTGTTAGAAGTGTATAAGGAGTCCTCACCTTCAAAACGCACTGAATTTTGGGCTGGTGAATTTAAACGTGTACGTACCAGCCTTAAAGACGATCCATGCGAAGGACGACCAAAAACTGCAACCACAGCAGAAATCATTGAGCAGGTAGATAACATGGTTAGTGAAGATCCAAGTTTGACTAAGCGTGAAATTGCTAATGCCATAGGCATCTCAGACGAATGGGTACTCCATATTTTACATGAAGAATTACGTATGAAAAAACTGTTTGGAAAGTTAGTGCCGCACACATTAACAATTCAACAAAAACTGGATCGATCGTCGTTTTATAACTATGGATGAGACTTGGATCTACCACCATGATCCTTAATTGAAACAAGAACGTTTACAGTGGACTGAAGCTGGTTGTTCAGCTCCAAAGCAGGTGATCAGCAAAGAAGGTTATGGCATCAGTTTTTTGGGATGCAAAAGGAATTTTGTTGATTGATTATCTTCAGAAAGGTAAAACAATCAACTCTGAATATTATTGCAGCCTGTAAAGAAGAAAAAAAAAAACATTTTTCATCAAGACAATGCACCTGCTCATAAAGTGTTTTGACGATGGCTAAATTCAAAGAATTAAAGTACGAATTGCTTGAACATCCACCGTATTCACCAGATTTGGCTCCCAGTGACTAATATCTCTTCAGAAATCTCAAACAATTCCTTCGTGGAAAGCATTTTTCGTCGAATGAAGAGGCCATAGCAGCCGTAGACGGTTATTTTGCAGAGCTTCCGGAAAACCATTATAAGGATGGGATAAAATTATTGGAAGATCTTTGGGACAAGTGTATTGAGCTTCAAGGAGCTTATATTGAATAAAAAAATATAATTCGTAACAAAAACAGTATTCTTTCATTTCGAGCGCAGGAACTTTTCAACCAACATGTAGTTTAAGCTTCAGCAACTTCAGGATTAATTTCCAAATCACTACTTTTTTAAGATGTTCAGAATAACATCCAACAAATCAGTACAAGCACACTAACTCATACTTTAGAAAACAATAAGAGCGGTGATAACCAAGGAATCATTGCCACTTTTATTGCTTGGATATTGTAATAAAGTTTTTAATAATTGAATTTTCAATGATAATTAAAAATTTTCCCGGGTATGCTCACCAGAAAGGTATATTTATTGTGTACATAGCATACATTTGTGGAACACTTTGATTTGGATAAAATTTAAATATGTGATAGAAAAACAATACCGTTTTGTGTTTTTTTAAAATATCATTCATTCCGTGATAAATTTATTACATAATTTATAAACTCTTGTGATTGGTTGATTAGATGGATAATTCGTTCTATGAACTTAAACATAAAAATAATCATTTTGCCGTAAATGTATTACTGGTATGATCCAATTTTTAATGGACATTAAAAATTGACAGTCAACATTATAGTTGACAATATCATAAAAGAACATAACAGCTTGACTTGATCTTCGTTTTTCTAACGTTTCTAATCCAATTAAATTACATTGAGATTCATATGGTGGAGTTTCTTCGGAAAATACTAAAGAAGACAAAGCATACTTGATAAATTTTCTCTGAATTCGCTCAATACGGCTAGTGTGAACAAATATAATAAGGATTCCAGATAAAAGAGCGAACAATGCTAGAATATTAAAGTTTCTTTGTATAAGGGTCTTGAAATTCTTTACAATTTCTACGGATTTTTCATTATATTCAGCCCATTTTGTTGTTTATTTTTAATCATTGTTTAATAATCGACGAAAGTATTAAAAACAATCGAGTTGTTTAAAATAACCATCAATTTTTGTGATATGTTTCCCAAATTGAAAGATTTTTTATTTGTATGTACCCTGTAGGAAATGTCGATAGTGAAACTGTACTGATTCACTATTGACTTTGTCACCAAAACTACTGGCCAATCATGCCTCGGCCAACGCTTTCTGCTGTAGACATTTAACATGTGCGTGTCATTGTGAATCTACACAACTATTGACTAGATGTTGACATTGGACTCAGAGATTCACTAGCACATTTTTGAAATTCTAATCTACACTTTTGGAACTTTTTACTTGATTTCCACACTAGGAAGGAAATAAGATTAAACAGGTGCATTTATTTTGTTAAATTTGATATTTTATTACAAAATTTTTTTTAATAAATTTCATTAAGGTAAAAAAAAATTTCATGCAAATTTAATTTTGGAGTAGACAAATCTTCAAAGGACTGCACAAAATCATCCACAGGCTCCGTAAAATCTTTATCAGGCATCACAAAATCTCTAGAGTTGCAATTTTCACTAAAAATGTTTGCCTCTTTCTTGTTATTTGTATACAAAATTGATTGTTTTTTCACAAGTTTTTTGTAATTTCATTTGCTCATTATATATTTTGTTCAAATTTGTATATTTAACTTTTAAATTCATTTTTCTTTATATTTTTATTAAAAACTTTATTAAAAATTATTAAAAACTTTATTAAAAATGCAGCTATGCACATGTATTTTCAACAAAATAAAACAATAACAAAATCAAGAACAAGCACAGCTTTAAAGCTGCAGAAAAGGAATGTAGAAAGTATAGACGCCTCGTGGACATGTCACCAAAAAGTCACCCAAAATAGTCGACAAAATTGGTGACATGTAGACACTTGACTCCAGGCTTCCTACAGGGTAACTACAAAACACAACAAACACACAGATGTATATTTTTTTATTTTCTATGTGAATAATTTGTTGTAATTTTTATTGAAGTAATTTAGTATTTAAACAAACTATTTTGATAAAAAAAAACGAATTATTTGAATTTCTGTTTTTATCATCGATAGAGTGCCGCCATTAATTGGTCATACATATTTTGGTAATCCAGACCTGAGGGTCAATTCTCGTTCTGTGATAATGTGAAGTGAAAAAAACTTTTAATTTTCGTTTTCATAAGCACTTTTCACTCGAACTTTATACAAATACATAAATGGCGATTCTCGTATGTATTATGAAAAAAATGTTTCATTCGCACTGTACCCATGAAACTTTTGTAACTGTGTTATCCAAAATTTAAAGCAAAAAAACGTAAACAAAAGTGAATTAAGTTCGTAAAATTTATTTTAAATAATTATATAAAAATATCTGGATTAATTGTATTATTGGATATTACTCAAAGAAGTCCGGATGAACAAAGGTAAGACAATGATGTTACAAGCATTTCATTGCAGTAAATAATTTAATATTTTATAGGAATTTTTTGAGAGTGCTGAGACGCATACTTCGTGCTGACCACAATCCATTCGAGATGACAAGCACTTCATGGATTTATATCGGCTTACTTTAAGTGAACTATATTTGGTGCGCATATGAAGTCTAATATTACTTAAAGAAAAAAAAAAGATTTCATAAAGAATATAAATAAACTATAAATAAATATGCCATACTTCTGCCATTTTTCACTGTTCTTTTATGTCCCACTAAAACTGTTAAGGCTCGCCGCTAATTCGTTACACTTTTCGTCTCTAAATTTGGCACCATCTGCAGTTACAAATTTGTAAATATGGGATTAATAAAAGTGTGATTATGGTTACTAAGCTACTTACTTATCGTTTGCAATGTCCACATGCTTTTCTTAATAATTAATTAAATACTCTTTTTGGCTTTCGCTGGCACACTTTCCTCTTACAATCTTCTCCATGTTTATTTCACTTATAAATAGTATGTGTAAACAATTTTTTCATATGAAAATATTTTAACAGTTGTTTGCACTAGGTGCGTTCGACGTACCTTAGCGCGGGTGCCCGCGGGAACCCAATCTTACCAGAAAGCGTTTCTTGTAACAAAAATTGGGTAAATGAGAGCGTTCATAAGAGAGTAATTGCGTTTCTCTTTTTACCAGAACTTACCCGTACTTTTTGTTTGAGTAAAATGGTAAAACTGTCAAATCATCAGCTGCTGTTAATAAATTAACTGTTTTGCATTTTTGAAAAAAAAAACATTAAAATTAAATAAAAGTTTACTAAAAACAACTTTTCCTATAATAATGAAAAATACATTTGAAAATGTAAATAGATATTTGCCATTTCAAATATATTTTTCTTAGTTAAGCTGTTTTTAATATGAATAAATTTGACGTTTATTTTTGGGTATGAAATGTGGTTTTGTGCGTTCGCAGTATTTTGGGTATTTTAATGGTTTTGTGAGAGAATTTTTTGCTTACTCTCATTTTACCAGACTTTACCAAAAATTACCTCGTACAGACCTACTGTTACACAAAACAAGAATCGCCAGTGCTGTGCAATCGTGAAAAAATCTTGTTTCGTTCCACTTTTTTTTTCATATGAAAACGTTTCGATATTTCTTTACATTTTTTCACAGAACGCGAATCAAAAGTACTATGAAAACGTGAAAAAACTTTTCATTTCACCGTTTCACAGAACGAGAAATGACCCTCTGATTAACACAACGAACTGCGAAAATTTAACAGTATTATCAAATCAACATAGTAAAAAAGGTTATTTAAAAAACGTTACAAAAAATTGTCAAATAAAATTTAAGAAAACAGAAAAACAATTAATATATTTGATTGTCCAAAAAGTTATCAAAATAGAAAAAAAAAGTTCTCATCACCACATTGGAGAAAAAAAATAACCAATTTTAGTTAAAAATAACGCATCGCTGTAGTTAACATAACATTAAACTTGTTCAGCTAAAAGCTTATACTACTTTGAACACTGTAAAATTTTTTAAGAATTTTACATAAAGCTTTCTTTAAAAAAAAATTCTGTAAGTTAAAATTTTTGGGACACTCGCTTCATTATAGTTTTATAAATTGGAATCTATAATATGTTATTATATTATGGCAGAACAAAAATAAATATGTGGACTTAAACATTATGGCAAATTGTTTTATAAACCCTATTTAACATATTTATAGAATTTTTAAACTATAAAAACGCTATGATTATTGAAAATTATTTCACGTTTTAGGAGTGGTCGATATATAAAGTTTTTGCAATAATTATATATTTTTGCAATAATCTACAAAATAAAATACTTTCTGAAAATTAGAATAAAGCATTATTAAAAACGTTAATATAAAAAATTGCAGTAAAATCAAATGAAATTGCTTAAGAAGCCCATTGAAAAAAGTATTTTTTTTTTGTCTTAACTTTATTAAACTTAGCTATTATTTCTTTAACAAAATATTGAACACATTTATAGGTAAACTAATTGTTATAAAAATTTTACTACCAACATAATTTTAGTATTAAAATTTGTTATACAAATAGCTCTACAAGATAAGACTTAAATTATAAACTACACACATTACCTTTCCCAAAAATAAACACCTTCTTTGTTAATTTCCATAACAAATTGCCAGAAATATCATACACCTGCTACCTTTAACATTTCTTCAATATTAATTATTTTTTCTCTAGGTTTTCCTACTTTCAAGCCTCTTTTACATTCTTCTTTGTCAATTCTTTGCCAACCTTGCCACGTAACAATTTGTGGCGATTTTAAAAGATTTTCTAATCCTGGTTTCAAGGAATCCATATTAATTTGTTTTGAGAAAACATCTTCACATATAGTTTTAGCTACACTAAAAGCTCCATTCATTGTAGTTAGTATTACACCAGTCGGTCCGGTACCCAACCAACCAGCTACGTATAAGCCCCTGTCGATGTTTGTATCATTCAAAGATTTTAAAACTCTACCATTTTCATTGAAAACCTTTCCAGATTTAGTATCAAAACATATGTCATTGTCAGCACAAGATGATTTATAGCCAATACTTCTTAATATCAAATCAGCAGATAGAGTTTCTTCCTTATCAGTGGATATAGCCGTATCTTGTTCCATTTTATTGATATTAAAAGTTAGTTGATTATCATTTAAAGATTTTGGTGATCTCAGGAAAATGGGCAGAAAATGTTTTTTATGTTTAGGTGTGGCTGATTGTTCACTTAAGCTTTTAAGCATTAATTCGGTTAAACGTTTTCGTGGTCTTGCTAATTTTTCTACTTGTTCTGGTATACCCTCAAAATCTTGTGGTCTCCATTGTGTGGTTACATTAGGAAGTTTTAACATTTCTCTTAATTCTTTAATGGTAAACGCAACTTGTAAGGGACCTCTACGACCAACAAGATGAATCTTTTCGATGTTGCTAGAGGCTAATGATTCTAATGCATAAGAGGTTATATCAGTTTTCTGAAAAGGGAATTTAATATCAAAACTTTTTTTAAAAGGTAGTAAAAGGTACTATGTATTTAATAAAAGGTACTTTTTTATAAAAGGTACTTTTTTATAAAAGGTACTTTTTTATAAAAGGCACTTTTTTATAAAAGGTACTTTTTTATAAAAGGTACTTTTTTATAAAAGGTACTTTTTTATAAAAGGTACTTTTTTATAAAAGGTACTTTTTTATAAAAGGTACTTTTTTATAAAAGGTACTTTTTTATAAAAGGTACTTTTTTATAAAAGGTACTTTTTTACAAAAGGTACTTTTTTATTTAAGGTACTTTTATATAAAAGGTACTTTTTCATATAAGGTACTTTTTTATAAAAGGTACTTTTTTATAAAAGGTACTTTTTTATAAAAGTTACTTTTTTATAAAAGGTACTTTTTATAAAATGTACTTTTTTATATAAGGTACTTTTTTATATAAGGTACTTTTTTATAAAAGGTCCTTTTTTATAAAAGGTACTTTTTTATAAAAGGTACTTTTTTACAAAAGGTACTTTTTTATTTAAGGTACTTTTATATAAAAGGTACTTTTTCATATAAGGTACTTTTTTATAAAAGGTACTTTTTTATAAAAGGTACTTTTTTATAAAAGGTACTTTTTTATAAAAGGTACTTTTTTATAAAAGGTACTTTTTTATAAAAGGTACTTTTTTATAAAAGGTACTTTTTTATAAAAGGTACTTTTTTATAAAAGGTACTTTTTTATAAAAGGTACTTTTTTATAAAAGGTACTTTTTTATAAAAGGTACTTTTTTATAAAATGTACTTTTTTATAAAAGGTACTTTTTTATAAAAGGTACTTTTTTATAAAAGGTACTTTTTTATAAAAGGTACTTTTTTATAAAAGGTACTTTTTTATAAAAGGTACTTTTTTATAAAAGGTACTTTTTTATAAAAGGTACTTTTTTATAAAAGGTACTTTTTTATAAAAGGTACTTCTTTATAAAAGGTACTTTTTATAAAAGGTACTTTTTTATAAAAGGTACTTTTTTGTAAAAGGTACTTTTATATAAAAGGTACTTTTTCATATAAGGTACTTTTTTATAAAAGGTACTTTTTATAAAAGGCACTTTTTTATAAAAGGTGCTTTTTTATAAAAGGTACTTTTTTATAAAAGGTACTTTTTTATAAAAGGTACTTTTTTATATAAGGTACTTTTTTATAAAGGTACTTTTTATAAAAGGTACTTTTTTATAAAAGGTACTTTTTTATATAAGGTACTTTTTTATAAAAGGTACTTTTTTATAAAAGGTACTTTTTTATAAAAGGTACTTTTTTATAAAAGGTACTTTTTTATAAAAGGTACTTTTTTATAAAAGGTACTTTTTTATAAAAGGTACTTTTTTATAAAAGGTACTCTTTTATAAAAGGTACTTTTTTATAAAAGATACCTTTTTTAAAAGAAACTGTATAAAAGGTACTTTTTTATAAAAGGTACTTTTTTATAAAAGGTACTTTTTTATAAAAGGTACTTTTTTATAAAAGGTACTTTTTTATAAAAGGTACTTTTTTATAAAAGGTACTTTTTTATAAAAGGTACTTTTTTATAAAAGGTACTTTTTATAAAAGGTACTTTTTTATAAAAGGTACTTTTTTATAAAAGGTACTTTTTTATAAAAGGTACTTTTTTATAAAAGGTACTTTTTTATAAAAGGTACTTTTTTATAAAAGGTACTTTTTTATAAAAGGTACTTTTTTATAAAAGGTACTTTTTTATAAAAGGTACTTGTTTATAAAAGGTACTTTTTTATAAAAGGTACTTGTTTATAAAAGGTACTTTTTTATAAAAGGTACTTTTTTATAAAAGGTACTTTTTTATAAAAGGTACTTTTTTATAAAAGGTACTTTTTTATAAAAGGTACTTTTTTATAAAAGGTACTTTTTTATAAAAGGTACTTTTTTATAAAAGGTACTTTTTTATAAAAGGTACTTTTTTATAAAAGGTAATTTTTTATAAAAGGTACTTTTTTACAAAAGGTACTTTTTTACAAAAGGTACTTTTTTACAAAAGGTACTTTTTTATTTAAGGTACTTTTATATAAAAGGTACTTTTTCATATAAGGTACTTTTTTATAAAAGGTGCTTTTTTATAAAAGGTACTTTTTTATAAAAGGTACTTTTTTATAAAAGGTACTTTTTTATAAAAGGTACTTTTTTATAAAAGGTACTTTTTTTATAAAAGGTACTTTTTTATAAAAGGTACTTTTTTATGAAATGTACTTTTTTATAAATGGTACTTTTTTATAAAAGGTACTTTTTATAAAAGGTACTTTTTTATAAAAGGTACTTTTTTATAAAAGGTACTTTTTTATAAAAGGTACTTTTTTATAAAAGGTACTTTTTTATAAAAGGTACTTTTCTATAAAAGGTACTTTTTTATAAAAGGTACTTTTTTATAAAAGTTACTTTTTTACGAAAGGTACTTTTTTATAAAAGGTACTTTTTTATAAAATGTACTTTTTTGTAAAAGGTACTTTTTTATAAAAGGTACTTTTTATAAAAGGTACTTTTTTATAAAAGGTACTTTTTTATAAAAGGTACTTTTTTATAAAAGGTACTTTTTTATAAAAGGTACTTTTTTATAAAAGGTACTTTTTTATAAAAGGTACTTTTTTATAAAAGGTACTTTTTTATAAAAGGTACTTTTTTATAAAAGGTACTTTTTTATAAAAGGTACTTTTTTATAAAAGGTACTTTTTTATAAAAGGTACTTTTTTATAAAAGGTACTTTTTTATAAAAGGTACTTTTTTATAAAAGGTACTTTTTTATAAAAGGTACTTTTTTATAAAAGGTACTTTTTTATAAAAGGTACTTTTTTATAAAAGGTACTTTTTTATAAAAGGTACTTTTTTATAAAAGGTACTTTTTTATAAAAGGTACTTTTTTATAAAAGGTACTTTTTTATAAAAGGTACTTTTTTATAAAAGGTACTTTTTTATAAAAGGTACTTTTTTATAAAAGGTACTTTTTTATAAAAGGTACTTTTTATAAAAGGTACTTTTTTATAAAAGGAACTTTTTTATAAAGGGTACTTTTTTATAAAAGGTACTTTTTTATAAAAGGTACTTTTTTATAAAAGGTGCTTTTTTATAAAAGGTACTTTTTTATAAAAGGTACTTTTTTATAAAAGGTACTTTTTTATAAAAGGTACTTTTTTATAAAGGGTACTTTTTTATAAAAGGTACTTTTTTTATAAAAGGTACTTTTTTATAAAAGGTACTTTTTTATAAAATGTACTTTTTTATAAATGGTACTTTTTTATAAAAGGTACTTTTTATAAAAGGTACTTTTTTATAAAAGGTACTTTTTTATAAAAGGTACTTTTTTATAAAAGGTACTTTTTTATAAAAGGTACTTTTTTATAAAAGTTACTTTTTTACAAAAGGTACTTTTTTACAAAAGGTACTTTTTTATAAAAGGTACTTTTTTATAAAATGTACTTTTTTGTAAAAGGTACTTTTTTATAAAAGGTACTTTTTATAAAAGGTACTTTTTTATAAAAGGTACTTTTTTATAAAAGGTACTTTTTTATAAAAGGTACTTTTTTATAAAAGGTACTTTTTTATAAAAGGTACTTTTTTATAAAAGGTACTTTTTTATAAAAGGTACTTTTTTATAAAAGGTACTTTTTTATAAAAGGTACTTTTTTATAAAAGGTACTTTTTTATAAAAGGTACTTTTTTATAAAAGTTACTTTTTTATAAAAGGTAATTTCTTAATAAAAGATACTATTTTATAAAAGATACTTTTTTATAAAAGGTACTTTTTTTATAAAAGGTACTTTTTTATAAAAGGTATTTTTTTATAAAAGGTACTTTTTTATAAAAGGTACTTTTTTATAAAAGGTACTTTTTTATAAAAGGTACTTTTTTATAAAAGGTACTTTTTTATAAAAGGTACTTTTTTATAAAAGGTACTTTTTTATAAAAGGTACTTTTTTATAAAAGGTACTTTTTTATAAAAGGTACTTTTTTATAAAAGGTACTTTTTTATAAAAGGTACTTTTTTATAAAAGGTACTTTTTTATAAAAGGTACTTTTTTATAAAAGGTACTTTTTTATAAAAGGTAATTTTTTATAAAAGGTACTTTTTTATAAAAGGTACTTTTTTATAAAAGGTACTTTTTTATAAAAGGTACTTTTTTATAAAAGGTACTTTTTTATAAAAGGTACTTTTTTATAAAAGGTACTTTTTTATAAAAGGTACTTTTTTATAAAAGGTACTTTTTTATAAAAGGTACTTTTTTATAAAAGGTACTTTTTTATAAAAGGTACTTTTTTATAAAAGGTACTTTTTTATAAAAGGTACTTTTTTATAAAAGGTACTTTTTTATAAAAGGTACTTTTTATAAAAGGTACTTTTTTATAAAAGGTACTTTTTATAAAAGGTACTTTTTTATAAAAGGTAAAAATGTACTTTTTTATAAAAGGTACTTTTTTATAACGGTACTTTTTTATAAAAAGTACATTTTTATAAAAGGTACATTTTTATAAAGATACTTGTTTTCAAAAAATATTTTAAAAAAATTACCCTAAGTTCTTCCAATGGACTCAATAGAATTCTTGCCACATCTACAGCAACGTTTCCTTGTCCCACTATCGTTACAGTTTTACCAGTTAAATCAGGATTTAAATTTTCCGCACCAGGTAAGCCGTTATACCAGGCTACAAAATTTCTGGCCGATAAAACATTGGACTGAGCTTCATTTTTCAAACCCAATTTTCGATCTTGATCAGCACCATATGTTAAAAGAACAGCATGATAATTGTCTCTCAACTGTTGCAAAGAAATATCTTTACCCAAAGAAACATTTCCGTAAAAATTAAAATGTGGATTTTCGGCAGTCTTTGTAAAAGTATTAATCACATTCTTAACCTCGGGGTGATCGGGCGCAACGCCAAAACTAGATAAAGAAAAAAAAAACAATAATAAAATTGACACCCAATTGATTAAGTAGTTAAGTAATTATGAAGAGATAAGACAAAACAAAAATTGTTTAGTTTAACACAAATTAAATATATTTTAAAGAACACGGCTAAATTTTTATAAAGACATACATATATAAAGTAAATCTTTATATAATATTTAAGTAACAATGGTTTTATTTAATTTTAATCTAATTTTTCTAATACTCTTATTAATGGCTATAACTCCATTAGAGTCCATTTGGAGTTTTTCAGATATAGGAAGTATTTACACCAATCATCTTTTTTATAATAAAATCCTATAATTTTTTTTCTTAAAGCCCACTTTCAAAACGTACTTCGATCGGTTCGGGATCCTATTATAATAATATAACTTCCTCATCTTCCGCTTCTATTCCTTCATCATCTACAACTTCTTAATGTAAGTGGCCACTTACCGTACTAAGCCAAAGGGAACCGGTAGCTTTTCTATAACATCTACTTTACAATCTTGCAAGTTTTTTAATATATATTGCGCCGCATAGAAACCTGCGGGTCCTGCTCCCACGATACAAATTCTCTTTGTATTTAGGCCACTTGTTAAATTACGTTTACATATAAATTGCTCAAGCTTTGGCGTTAATTTAAAGATTTTTTGTTTGTTATGTGATACATTTACAATTCTTTGCAACATATTTCTTTATATTATTATGCTTATAATAACAATGTAATAAATGTAAATAATGGAAGTGAAATTAAGTTTTTTTATAAAGTAAACAAAAAACAGCTGTTTTGTTGGATAGGGGAAACAAATAACCGTATTGTACAAAATGACATTCACAGTGAAGTGGCTACACACTAATAACGATTAATATATGACGCCGTTAATTACATATTTATAATTATGCTTCAAAATATTTATTTATTCTATTTTATTATTTAAGTTAAACAAACGAATATAAAAATTTTATGCGGATGTCAAAAAGGAACTGGAAATAAAATGCTATGTAAAAGTGTGTTTATATTAGTTATTAAAAAAAATAAATTCATCGTTACAAAGTAATTAGGAGTATTTCAAACAATAACATTTTTCGCAAAAATTATTCAAAAATGAAGTAAAAGGACAATAAACGTTAGCTAGTGTTACCACTCTCGAACAGAAAATGAACCCCTCGGTATTTAAGACCCGACAATAAAATGAATAGGGTTGACTGGTTTTTAAAGTGTGTTTTACCGCATATAAATTCAATTCACTTAGCTTTAAATTTTCATAGTAGCGAGTCTGAAACAGCGTCTAGACGAGATTGCAAAGGACAACAGAATAAAATTATGAAGGACTGCAAAGCATTTTCGGTTGGAATAGACCTAGCAGATCAACTACGTAGCTTTTATGGCATTGATCGAAAATCAATGAAATGGTGAAATCAAGTTTTCATGGCTGTCTTTGATATTGCATTTGTAAAACCTTATATTGTTTTCTGTCAATTTAACGAAGAAATATATAGACGATTCGTTGCCCTATGATTAATGACGCTTAAAGAACTTGCTATCAACATTCCCAAGCGATTCAGGAAACCCCAAAAATTATAAAAACCGCCAAGAAAAAAATTAATCTGTTACCACACATGTAAGAAAACCTTGGAGTACATTGCCCTATTTTTATACTCTCCACCATTCATTGTAAGGGTATATATCAGTTTGTCATTCCGTTCGTAACATGTCGAGATATAGGTCTAACACCCCATAAAGTATAATTATTCGTGATCCTTAAGCAATTTTAAGACGATTTAGCCATGCCCGTCTGTCTGTTGAAGTGTCGATCACGACGCGAAGATGCAAGCGGGACATCCTCCAGAGAATTTGGTATTGAAAATGAGTAAAATCGGTTCAGCGGCTTAAAAGTTATGAGTGAAATTACCTCCTCTAAATTTTTCATACAAATTGGTGTATTTTAAATACTAGCGACTGACCAGTATAATATTTTCTCTTGTTTTTTCACTAGTCGCTTAGAACTGAATATTTTATATTCACCTCAAATATTTTTCACCACAAAAAAATCCAACAAAAATTTTATTTCCCACAAAAAAAATTTTTGAACCTCAGTTTTTTCACCACAAAATTTATTTTCACCTAAAAAAATTTTTTACACTTTTGCTTAAAAGTTTTTTACATTATTTGTATCAAAACAGTAAAGAATATGTTTTGAGAATATTGGTGGAGGGTATACAAAGATTCGGTGCAGCCGAATTTAAGCATTTTTTACTTGTTCTTTTACGCCTTGTATATAACTTAATGGAGTTCTTTTTTTACAAATAACATGAAAAAATTCATATTTGAGGAAAAAAACACTATTCATTTTAAAAAGTCCTAATAACCCAACAGTATTTATGACTGCCAGGAATTTTTTATATCCTGCCCCATCCTTTGAAAACGTTAAACTTTGTTTTTGAGCTTAACGTAAAGCTGTGATGGTCAATAAAGGGTTAAATTTCAAATATGTTTGTTTTTCGAAGTTTCTAGCGCTTTTCGTGGCACTGAGCCATCACACATTAGACTAATATTTTAGCCGCACAATTTTTGTTCTTTTTAAAACACACGAGAATGATTCATCTGGCATAAAATGTATACGTATACTTATGCTTTGTGTGTGTTTGTTTTTTGTATGCATTTAACATTGAGCGTGCATGTATTGATTTTGTGCTGCTAATGCGGGGTAGAAACTGGTTGAAACATTACGCCACCAAAAAACAATTCTCTTCACCATGGCATATTATGCCAGCATAATTGTTCTAATGTGTGATAGCTCACTGGCATTGGTTTTCATTCCAATAGTTTTGGGGTAGGGATTTTGGGTATAACAATATTGGTAGCACTGAAAATAAGAAAACAGTTATTTTCATTTATAAACGGTAACATCCTACAGTGAATTACAAAATTTTCCGTTGATGAACAACACTACATCATCATATTTTGCAAAAGTTTAATTTGTTTATAAAAAAATTGTTATTCGTGTAATAAATTAAAAAAAAATGGATTCATCAAACAACATGGAAGCTTTAGATGTCTTTAAAAATAATATTTTAGACGGTTTAAAGAAATATCACGAAAATTTAGTAAGTTTTACGAAATATTTCAAATGTAACCCATTTCCGGCCACTGTTTATTAAATATACTTTTTTAACTTACTATTTTTAGCAAAATATTTAGCTAAAGTAGAATAAAATCTAAATTCAGATTAACAAATTCCTATGAATAAAAACTAAATTCGGATTTACAAATATCTATAAAATTTGAAAACTTTTCAAAGAAATTTTAAATAGCCCAGGGCCTAGCCCTACAATTTGTTTCAGAAAATCTTACAGTAATATGTCTTCAAAAAAAAGAATATAGTTTAAATTAAAAAACGTACTTTTTTAATGAAAAAAAATATTTTGTTTATTTTGTCAAATTCTTTTCAGTCCAACAAAAATCAAGAATTAAAAAATCGGTTAACAGAAGCCCAGAAAAGAAATGAAGTGTTACAAGAAAATATACAACAATTAGCCAACATTTCTCTAACATCACCAACAACGTCTACTGTGACTATGTCAGGTGAAACGCTCACCTTATTGCAGACTTGTGAACCTGATTTAAAAAATAGATTAAATCAATTGGAAACTGTTAAAAGAACTTTTAGCGATAGATCTGAACAAGAAACAAAAAGCATTAGACAAAAATATTATGAAATGTTGACTAAAGATGAAATATTTTTAAAAGTAAGCTCGAATTTCGAAAAAGAAATCAAACGAGAATTTATTTGTATATTTTAAATAATTAAAACTTATATATATATAAAATTTTTTAAAAAAGGCGGGAAATCATAAAAATACTTTTTGACAATATGAAAAATATAAATATCATATGAAACAAAAAATTATATATATATATATATATGTTTTTATTGTTGAAAAAAAAAATATATAATTTCCCTGAAGAAGTCACCCAATGTGGAGACGAAATATTGGAAGAAAATAATAAATAATCATTTTAATTTTTTGTAAAAAGATCTTGAACTCGATTTGAAGGAATAATATAATATATTTTAAATATTTACAGCCCTATCATGAGGTTGAAGAAGCCACTAAAGATTTAGAACAAAAGAGAGGAATAATATTGAAAAAAAGTGAGGAAGAAAAAGAATTTTTTTTGTATAAACTTAAAAAATGCGAACAAGATTTTATTCAATTAAAAAAGGAAATAACTGACTGGGAGCCTATTGAAAAAGAAATAAGGTATTATTATTGGAGTTTTTGAAATTTAAAAAATATAAAATTTTTAAAAAGATTTATTTTTCATTTAGCTCCGTATTTTGTTCATAAAAGCAAAATAATTTATCGCTATGTTTAAAACTCAAAAACCGATAATAAAGTTTAAAATTTACAATTTTATGTAGTCTTTAGAAAGTTTCAATTATAACAAATCTTCATATGTGGTCTTACCTATTAAATTGAAGAAAATGTAGTTCCACGGCAATTTCGCAACAATTACACGCAAGTAAAAAATCATTTTTTTACACGGTGTTTGACATTTTTTCTCCCAAAAATATGAACAAAATACTGGGCTTTTATATAAAGGTTTTTTAACCGCTGCTGTTCTAATTATATTTTTTGAATTTCAAATAATATTCAATTTAATTTACAAAATTTCTCTTCTTTTTAGACTGGATAGTCAAAATATTAAAACAAATCTGGAGCAAAAACTAAAATCGCTTAAACTAAAGTCTACCAAAGAAGCTTCAGTGGAATATTTCGAATCACAAGAATTGCAGAAAGAAATTTCAGATTTAAAATCAAAATTAAATAAAAATTGATATTCGTATCAGTAATAATTAGTGCTTTTATAGCAAAGATTTTTATTGTGTAATTCTTCTGATCAAGACTTTGTAAATAAAATATTTGATTTCCTAGACGTTCATTTGAAAGAAAAATGTTTCTTGTAACTTTAGAGCATAAATTGAAAAAACAGATATATATTTAGACTTATAATTTTATTAATTTAAAATATTTTCTAATATGTTTATCTTAATCATTAAATTAAACTATAATAAAATAATAAAGAAAAATACAAATAATAAATAGAAATACAAATTGTATTTAACTCGTTAACATTCAAAGAGCTTGTATAATAGTCCGCATATTTTGCTTTTTTAATAAAATTTAGTTCTTTGCTAAAATTTTAGTTAAAATTCGAACCTAGTGCCTATAGTCTGTGGGCCAGCATTATGGCCCATATACTACAATCTATATTATCATCACTGTAAGCTATTGCAAGAGAAACTAAAATTGTTTTCAACAACTTTCCAATTCCGTTGGTATGGGAATATCATTAAGTGCTGCAAATTGAATTAAAGCTGCATATTTCTTTTTCCAATTATCAATCTCTCGTGAACATTGTTCATTTTCTTCATGCATTTGTTCAAGTTCCAACCATTCGTGTGATTTTTCAGTTTCCAAAACATCCTTTTGTTCTATACGCTTGATGCGACAACTGGCAGCATAACCGCGATTTTTCAAGGTACGTCGTCGTTGTTTCATGCGTACAATTTCCTCACGATTTAAACCACGCATTTTTAAGGTTCGATTTAAATCACGTACAGAAATTGAAACCAATTCATCATCACTTATGTCCGGAATAGGGCATGGAGATAGAGGAGCCTAAAAGCATATAGTGAAACATAAGTATTGAGTATTTTATAAATATGAAAGGTAGATTCATACGTTAACCATCCGTGATATCTACCTATTTCCAGTTTTAGAATATGAAATAATTTTTATAGGTTTTGGTGGACAGGGATGGATAGCGTGTGAATCAACCTCTATATAAAGGTTTAATAATAAAAAGAATTTTAATATCGATAAGATTATTGCATTTACATAAATCTCTTCAGTTACCATTGTTGGTTTAATATTGTAACTCCTTGGTCGTTGTGGTAAATGATCCATTGTTGCGAAGCAATTGGTATTTACAAATTTGTAATGATGAGTTTGTTAAAAAAAAACGAAGATAACTATGGTAGCTTTTGTATATATTTAATTCAATTTGTAATTTACTAGCTGTATTAATTAAAAAGTACAGCTTTGTTTATTAGTTTTATATTTTTAAAAATTTTAGCGTAATATTTGTTGTTATACACAATTTTCACGTTGGTTTTGGATTTGCAAGCAACAACAATGTACAAAAGATCAAAGTCGAAAACTATTCAGCGGCGGCGAATTAAAAACATCAGCGGGGAGAATAAAACGTAGATAATACCAAGTAAAACAAGTAAAAAAGGGCTAAATTCGGCTGTGCCGAATCTTTGAATACCCTCCACCAAAGGGGATGAAGATGATATACGTATATACTAAATTTTGCATGAACTGTAATATGAATATGTTTTGTCAATTTATGTAACGAACTTTTGTTATTTAGTTTTAGCAATGTTATTTACAGAGGTCTGCTAGCGACTTTAACATTGTTCATTTTTACGTTAATTTAGTTATCATAGTATGTAAGACAATAAATGTAATCGAACAATAAGAAGACTTAATAACATTTTTACTTACTTAACAGAAAAAAAAATAGATACAGAAAAATTGTACAAATTTGTATGGAAAATTTAGAGGTACCTTCACATTTTCACTCATAACTTTTGAACCGCTTGACCGATTTTGCTCATTTTAAATACCAAACTGCTCGGAAGGATGTTCAATAATCTGGGTAAAAATAGGCACCCCGGCTTGCGTCTTCGCGTCGTGATCGTGATTTCAACAGACAGACAGACAGACGGACATCGCTAAATCGACTTAAAATTGCATAAGGATCATGAATATATATACTTTATGGGGTCTTAAACCTATATTTCGACATATTACAAACGGAATGACAAACTGATATATACCCTCACCATATATGGTGGAGGGTATAAAAAAGGCTGTGCCGATTCCTTGAATTCCCCACAACAATGTCCTAAAAAAGTGAAATTATGAATGTGAAAAATTTTTTTTAGTTTGAAAAAAAATTTTGTGGTTGAAAAAAAATTTTGTGATGAAAACAATTTTTTGAGGCGAAAAAAAATGTTTGTGGTTAAAAAAGTTTTAGTGTTTAAAAATTTTTTGAAGTGCAAAATATTTGAGGTAAATTTAAAATATTCAAATGTAAGCGACTGATTAAAAAACAAAAGAAAATGTTCTTGCCAGTCGGTACTATGAAATTGTACTAAAATACACCCATATAACTTTTTAACCGCCTCACCTTATATGATGGAGGGTATAATGAAAAATTATAAAAGCTTGTTTATCATTACAAAAATAGTATATCACGATCGTAGAACATAGAGTAAGAATTAGTATAGAGATCTCATCAACGGCCAAATACAATTTTACACAGATTACAAAGGTTCCGTAGCTGAAATTTTTTTCCTGATTTCAAAGCTAGTTTTTCCTTTGTGCACAAATTTGAGAAAATTTCCCTTATTTTGAGACCCTTACTTAAAGCCAGTTAGAACAGCTGCCAAAAACCCAATTGGCCTTGCAAAAAATTAATTGGTCTTGCAAAGAAAATCATTTGGAATTGAAAAAAAAAATCATATTAGAAAAATACCAAACCTTTGTAATCCGCACATGTAAAAACCAAGAGAATGTTTTTTGCATCGTGAGAGACATTGTCATTATGTGAAACAATATAAATTGAAACTTTTCAAAGATACAAAAAAACAGTTGAATCTAAAATATTTTAAAATACCTTATAAACAACATATGCTTCAGTTGAAAATAATATTTTTTGTAAGTGGATATCTTAAACGCAAATTAACACGAGAGAAAAGTGCTAGAGATGGAGCAAAAATTACCTGTAAATAGCATTTTTGTGAATGATTTAATATTCACTATAAACTGATATCCCCATGTAAAAGATATTGAGAATAACATTAATAATTCTACGCGTTCATTTTCAACGTGAGCTAATGCCAAATTTATTTGGTATTTTCGAACATGTATAACAACATAAACAAAATAAATCAACTATTATATGTCATGTCCATCCAAATTTATTTTGGTATATATTATGTTTAAAATAATTGCAAGATTTTACATGACAAACAGTTGTGAACATAGAAAAAAAGGTTAAGTGATATTTTATGAAATGAAATGTATTGTTACGTGAAAAGTGGTTTATGTAAATCTTGTAAATGCAAAAACAAAATTAACAAATACTATAATTTATAGAAAACCAAACCGTATCTGTATCTTTATACAGGGTGACTTAATATATGATAAAGTTGTTTGCATTTTCACTGGAAATTTTTTAGAGCTTTTAACTTCTAAATATGTGAGCACATTTAATTTTGTGAAATTTCTTATTAGATAGAAAAATAACATGAAAAAAGCGCATTGTTATCCTCTAGATTAACATATATTTAATTGCCTATGACTCACCCTATAGAAATCAAAACAAGGTTGCATTATACATGTATTATGTGAAAACTTTACCGAAGAGAGAAATACAGAAACAAGGCCCTCGATAGAATCCACAAAATTGGAATTCATCGTCACTACAGGAATATTTTGTGCGTGAAAAAGTATTAGTCATACATACACGTAACGTATCTCCATATTTTTATAATTATTTAACTCATACATTAAGAGTAACTTTGCTGATTCCTCACGTTACTTATAAGTAAACCAGCTTAACTTTGTGCAATAAAAAACAAACGTTTTATATAAATTATATGAGTTTTTTTTATAGAATCGCCCCCCATATTTTAAACGTCAACATGTTGACAATCATCATGGTAATTTGGCATCGACATTATTTTCATTCATAAATCTGGCAGCATTATAACAAAAATTCTGCCCGTCATTTAGGTGTTTGCAAAATAATTTTTTACCGAGTCTTAAAAGAAAATTTTACACAATTAAATTGTTACTGTTAAATTGTGTTTTATCACATAAAAACAACCAATTTTAAAACGAAAATTTAAGAAGGAATTTATAACGCATTTCTAATCCATTAAAGTCATAATGCCTACATCAGAATCAGTTTTGGTAAACAAAGTGATTGTCCATCCGTTGGTGTTGCTATCTGTGGTGGATCATTTCAATCGTATGGGCAAAATTGGTAATCAAAAACGTGTTGTTGGTGTTTTACTTGGATGTTGGAGGGCCAAAGGTGTTTTGGATATATCCAATAGTTTTGCAGGTAATACGCTTAAAGAAAGTTTAAAGAAATTACTGAAAAATTTATAAAACTATCGCTGAGTTGAATGGTGCAATAACCTTTTTCGATCAAGCCACCTTATAATTTGGTGGGTATTCGAAGATTAAAGAAGCCTGTATGGGAGATATCCCACAGGAAAAAACCGAAGGTCGGCTACACCTTCTTGCGTTTAACTTATCGAAATTGTCCGGCCGAAGCCGGTCACGGGGAAAGACAATTTTCTAAATAAGCCACACCCACTTGAAAAGGGGCTGGCCGACAAAAGATTTGCATCATTCTTTTCAACATAGCTATCTTAGCTGATGGATAAAGTTTTTATCAACTTTGGAACCATTTCAGTAAACGTTATTTGTTCCGTTGCTTGTATGAATAATTTTAAGACTTTTTAAATTATTTTTAATATTTCTTTGTAGTGCCCTTTGATGAGGATGACAAAGATAAGTCTGTTTGGTTTTTGGATCATGATTATTTAGAAAATATGTATGGTATGTTCAAAAAAGTTAATGCTAAAGAACGTGTTGTGGGCTGGTACCACACTGGGCCAAAACTTCATCAAAATGATATTGCCATCAATGAATTGGTCAGGCGCTATTGTCCAAATTCTGTATTGGTGATTATTGATGCCAAACCCAAAGATTTGGGTTTACCCACAGAGGCCTATATAGCTGTAGAGGAAGTTCACGATGATGGTTCTCCTACTAGCAAAACATTTGAACATGTACCCAGCGAAATTGGCGCAGAAGAAGCTGAAGAAGTGGGTGTCGAGCATTTATTGCGTGACATTAAAGACACCACAGTGGGCAGCTTATCACAGAAAATTACCAACCAATTAATGGGTCTACGGGGTCTCAAGGATCAACTAAATGATATCAAAAGTTATTTACAACGTGTCGGCGATAAAAAGATGCCCATTAATTACCAGATTGTCTATCAACTTCAGGATATTTTTAATTTATTACCCGACATAACGAATGATCAATTTACCGAAACCATGTATGTCAAGACAAATGATCAAATGTTGGTAGTATATTTGGCCTCTATGGTTCGCTCTATTATTGCCCTACACAATCTCATCAATAATAAACTGGCCAATCGTGACGCTGAAGAGGGAAAAGATAAAAAATCTGATGATAAAACGAAAGAAAGTAAAGAAAAGGATAATAAAGATACTAAAGATAAGAAGAGTTCATCGGATTCGGAAAAGGCCGACAAAAGTAAGGATGATACAACAAATACTAAGAGCACAAAGAAATAGGATCGAAGAAAAAAGAAAAAGAAGCCTAGACGTAAAAAGAAACGTGACTGATTAAAAAAACAAAAAAACAACTCCCTACCCATCATCCTCAGCAACGCTCTCCAGGCTCTTTAATCGTTAAACACAAAACTAAAAAATGTATTTCAGAAAAAGCAAAAAGCACCTTTATTTGTTTAAGAAAATATTTACAAATTAAGGAAAATAGATGTCTGATTTATGTGTGAAATCTATTTTCCAACTGTAGTCTTTATAAAACCATAAAATAAAAGCGCTTAATTCAACTAATAATAAAATGTTTAAAAATTAACTAACATTTTTCACATTTTTTATAATTTTTTTGCTAATTTATATTCTATTAAGCAATGAGCTTTGTTTATAATAAAGTATAATTTATTTCAGTTTCATCTGTTTAACAAAATTTTAAAAGTTATTTGTTGTGTAAAATATAAGGGGATACATTTTTTAATGGGTTAAGAAAAATTTCTTGTCCGTCGAATATTATCAGAGTTTACACGCACAATTGTAAATACGTGGCAGAAAGTTTAAAAGTGCTTTTGAAACTTTAATACGTTTAAAGTTTCAAAAATTGTTTTTTTTTTAAGTATGTGAGCAGGAATTATCGGAAGCGGCTAAACCGATCAGTTTTAACGCAACTTTTTTTTTGTATATATTTTTTAGTAATTAATTGAAGTTTTTTTGTCACTAAAAAATATTTTCCATTTTATAAACAATTTAAGGCGAAAATTTTTATAAAAAATCGGGTTTCTTAAAGCCGCCATTGTGTCAAAAATTATTATTTTGTTTATTACTTCGATAATTTACAAGATAATACATTATATAAACGAAATATTTTTGATTTTTTTTTTAATTTTGAATGATTCAGTCTAGGGACGCCTTTTTTTTTAGAGGTGATCCCAGGCATCAGCTATAGCGGCTTTTAAAAATAATTATTTTTACAAATGCAAAATGGTTAAAATATAGTTAAAAGTTTACATAATAAATGTAAAAACTTTTTACATTTATAAATTAAAATTTCTTCTCAAGAAAAATTTTTAAAATATAGATTTTTTGGGCTCCTGGCTGTATATAACCCCTTAATGACGTTGGCAATACGGGAGAAATCGTACGTTTGTAAAAAGTTGGCATGCTGTAATTTATTGATTTCATTCTCAATGCTTTTAAATGGAATTAAATGAATTTCTATTTCTGAAATACAATTGACTATTTCTGAAATACAATTGACTATTTCTGAAAATACAATTAACTATTTCTGAAATACAATGGACTATTCTGAAATACAATTGACAATTTCTGAAATACAATTGACTATTCTGAAATACAATTGACAATTTCTGAAATGCAATTGACTATTTCTGAAATACAATTGACAATTTCTGAAATACAATTGACTATTTCTGAAATACAATTGACTATTTTGAAATACAATTGACTATTTCTGAAATACAATTGACAATTTCTGAAATACAACTCACTATTTCTAAAATACAATTGACTTCTGAAATACAACTCACTATTTCTAAAATACAATTGACTATTCTGAAATACAATTGACTATTTTTGAAATACAATTGACTATTTCTGAAATACAATTCACTATTTCTGAACTAAAATTTAATGTTCTGAAATACAATTGACTATTTCTAAAATAGAATTGACTATTCTGAAAAACAATTGACTATTTCTGAAATACAATTGACTATTCTGAAATACAATTGGAAAAGGTGTAGAAACAAAATTTTCTTTGCCTCTCCATTTTTAATACGAACTTCTAAAAATTTGGATTTTATTCCTATAATTTTATTTGCATTTTAAAAAAATTTACAACTGAACGATCTTAAATGTTTTGCATACAGTTTAACAAATCCAATTAAAGAATTTCCACAATTTTTGAAACTTTAAACATTTCATAGATAATTAATTGAAAGTATTTACAAAACAAGGGTACGTTCGTAAATGCAGTAGTTGCGCATCACTGCAGCATAATAAAAGTAAAACGTTCAAAAAAGCATCACTTGGCAGCACTGATTCACGTCAAACGTTTTTTTATGCAAACAATTGACAGTGCTGGCGCAAATTTTTGCAACTATGGCATCATTAAAGTGTCTGATGCAATAGTGCAAAATTAGTCTTCCTTTTCGTTTTAATTGATTTTTAATAATCAAAAGTCGTTTCATCTTTCTATTAATTCTATTTTTATTATAAGTTAACAAAAAGTTGTCAATGTTATTGCGGTGAACATAATTATATCTTTTGCAAAACGTTCTAAAAAGCAAACTGTGCAGTTGTTGAGCAGTAGCAAAGCATCTGCAACAGATGATCACGCATCAGCAACAAAAATTGGCATAACTGCCGCAGTGATGCACAAATTTTCTGCATTTGCGAACGTATCCCAAGTTATAATAATTAAGAACAATTCACACATCAACTCATATCGATGGCCTTATGGAGAAATGGCCTTGATACTTTTTTAGTTCTTAAGAGGGGAAGAAATGAACTGAAATAAATCTGAAAAACTTGAACCATAAAATTTCCTTCAATGCAATTTTCTGTTTTAAGTTTATAGACTTAATTTAGAATGGATTTGTAAAAACACATGGAATCAAAATATTCAGCATCTAAAAATTCATGAAGAAAATATTTGGAAGGAGGCTTCTATAAGTAATTTTTATCTATCTTTAAGGTTCCGAAGAAAATGTTAAAAATTATATAAATTTTTTTTAAAATAATTTATTTATAAAATTATTGTTTTACAAATAACAACATTTAAGTAAAAATAAAAAGAAAACATTTAAAACTTAAAAAATGTGATTTTAATAGTTAAATAAATTTTTCTTTGGAAAAAAGTGCATTCGTTTTACTTTCACCAAGCTTTTTCTACACGGAATATTCCACAAATAGTAAAAATAGTAAAAAAATTGAAACTTTTTACTTTGTTACACACAGAAAAAATATTTTTAAGTCTAGCTGAAACAACATTAAATTAAATAGAAACAACTTTGAAATCAAACTTTTGTTTTTTTTTTTAATTTAAATATATTTTCACTTTTAAAATAAAAAAAATCTAAAATGTTGACATATTAATTTAAATACAAAAAGTTTATTTCAACTAGAATAAGTTGTTAAATCATTTATTATAAAATAATTGATTTAACTGTATTTTTTTCTCTGTGTACTTTTTTATGTGATTTTGGAAATAAGTTCAGCGCTCAATATCCTTGTTTAAATTCTATCTTCACACTTTTGTCAGTTTATGCATTGAGATTATTCACTTAAAACCAGTTTTTTATTTATTGGTGATTCCAAATTTTTACTAATTTTTCACGTAAAAAAATTTGGGGTTTTTTAATTTATACGTGATTCCAAGCATCGTTAATTTTTTCCCTTTTTTGTGCACTGATATATTTCAAATGTGTATAGTTCCAGCACCCTGTTTTTGTATCTAATGCGAGAGATTTAATAGATAAAAAAGCTGTGACACATTTATTTTTGCAATATTCCTTATAAAATAGAGAAATTACATCAATACAGCTCCTTATTATATTTTTTAGATAAATATATATTTAATTACCTTTAACTCACCTTATAGAAAGCAGAACAAGGTTGCGTTTTACATGTTTTTTGCGAGATATACAGAAACAAGGTGCCGATCGTTTAAATATTTTTTTTAAGTGATTCCAAATTTTGATCATTTTTATGTTAGGACTTAAAAAATTACTTGCTAATTGTATATGGATTATTTAACTTATAATACATAATTGTATTAAAACATTTAAGTAACACATACATATTGTTTGCTGAAATGCAAAAGGGCGTGACTAACAAAATTTTTAAAACCGGGTTTACTGATTATTATGATGTATTTGGTTAAAAACACATGCATACATAAAATTTCTGATATCGACGATTAAAAATAAGGGTTTTATGAACAAAATTCAAATCTGAAATGTTTTTAAATTTTTTAAGTTTTTTGGTTGCCCTGTACAAATTTAAAATTGGGTTGAGTGTTTATAAAGTACCGAATTGAACTACCTCTCTTGGCAAAATTTTATCGTTCTATAATAAAAACTGTCAGATTTATTTTCGAATTTGTTAAATTGCCCATTGTCTTTTTTTGCTTCTCCCTTAAAAAAATAAAAAATGTTACGCCCTTTTACATTTCAGCTAACGATATCATAATAAATTTTGTATCTAGTCTATAAGGTATTTTGTATACTCCATTTACTTAATGAATGAAATGAAAAATAAATTAGTAACAAATTTACGTTATGCTAACTCATTTAGAATTCGATGAGAATCTCATAATAATTCGTGATTTTAAACGGATTTTCTATACGAAATAAAATCTTAAATTAAATTTGGATTTCGGCGATATCCAACTGTGACAAATTGCAAAGAGTGCTTTAAAATATGATTCGATTAGGTTGAAAGGGCCATCCGTCTCTCATGATCACCCAAGAATGGGTGGCATACACCTTTGCCAGAGAATCAGCATGTTGAGCGCTCTCAGAAAAATTACGCCATAATAAACATACCGGTCTACCTGAAGAATACCGTTTCTCACAGGTATTCCTTTAGCTTTACCCTACTCCTTATGAAAAACAAAGGCTTCAGAGTCTTATCGTCCTTTCAACATGCCCTACACAACACAGAGTCACTCCTTCGCAATTTCGAAAAGTGTAATTGCAGTGTAAAGTGGTCTGTGAGAATTCCCATCATGTTGATTCCCTTTTTTTCCCAGCCTTAACAATCTCCTTGCCTTGCCAACATTTGGGTTACCCCACAGATCCTTTGTGGTCACACAAACATTATCTCCATTCCAGATCTCCTTGTGCGTGTTGGTGACCCATTGTCCAACTTCCGTTTTCCTCATAAAAAGGTCTCGGATTTTGAAGGTTAACTGAAACCAGGTTGGATCCATACCTGACCAGCACGTCAGCTCTCCCATTCCCCTCCACTCCACTGTGTTAGGGTACACATATCAACCACATACGTCCTCGGTCAGAATAAGCGTTCACCACCCTCTTACAGTTCAAAACCGTCTTAGATTTCACAGATGCCTCTGACAGAGCCCTAACGGCAGCCTGACTATCAGCGAAAAAACCTCATACCCAGAAACATCATTCGCAGTTAAAAACTACAAACTCCGCCTGAAAAATAGTGCTGTGGTCTGGCAGCCAGAAGAATATTCCTCTCAATATGGTCGCCCCAGCGGAGTTTCTTATCTAGAACAACTTCCAGGTATTTAACACTATTCTTAATTCCAATGTTCAAGCCCTGGAAAACTGGAGGCGTAATGGTAACCCTCCTCCTTTTCTTATTGCACATACAAACTTTGATCTTAGTCAGTCCCTAGATGTTGACCACTCATAACATAATTTGAGTGCATTTTTCCCTGAATAGTATTGCCACATCATCTGCATAGCAGACAGGCTCGAATCTTTCATTGGCCAAAGTCCTTAAAAGACAAACAACAAACAAAAGACGAGATAAAATTATTTTTCTGTGTGCCCCTAATCTGTGTTCCACCGACATCGCAGTATATCAAATTGTTCTCTAGCATGTGACCGACCGAAAAGACAAGTGTACCGTTCACATCGAAACCTTCTAGAGACTGGATAAGGGTAGTAGTCGTGACGTTATTGACAGCCCTCTAACAAAAAACTGCATCGAATAGTGACATAATGTGACAAATTAAAGTTTACAAAATTGTATATGTCATTTAAATAGGTCAATTGTTTGTTACAAACATATGGTGCAAATTAATATTTTAATATTAATTAATTTTAATAAATTGTCTTGTACATTATATATAAATTTGATACACAAATGATTAAAAATCGTTTAGGAAACTTTGTATTAAATTTTTTAACTTTAAATCAACATAAAAATTTTATTTACTTTTAACGAAACGAATTGTTAAAATAATTATTTTTTATTCTAATAAAAAAAATTAAGAAATTTTATAAAAATGCATATTGTTATCGTGGGCACAAATACTTAACGAAGCAATTGAGGTTTTAACAAATTTTTGGTTGTTAGGTTAGGTTAGGTAGAAGTGGTAGCCTGCCAATCAGACTCAATTAGACTATAAAGTCCCTTGTGATACCACGGAAGCTAGTAAAAATTATACCACTAGCTTCCCCCGTCGAACCATCCCGATTGCCTCAAAAATCCCCTAAGTCGGTCGATATCGATATCAGCCAAATCACCCAGGTCCTCAAAGAAACATGAGCCCAAATGCAGTCCCCTTTTGCGAGCCAGGGCATTTGTTAATTTTGCAAAAATGTAAAAATTTTAAAAAATTATCTTATGCATTGTTCATAAATATTACTTTCTTTATAAAACATCAATTGTGGTTCTGAAAAAAAAAATTTTGTTTGTTAAAATAACAAAATTCAATCGAAAACAAGTAAAAAAAGGCTAAATTCGGCTGTGCCGAATCTTTGAATACCCTCCACCAATATCCTAAAAAGATGTTCTCTACTGTTCTTAATACAAATAATATAAAAAAAACTCTTGAAGTAAAATTATGTAGGTGAAAAAATTTTTTGAGATAAAAAACTTTTTTAGATGTGAAAAGAACTTTTTTGGTGAAAAAAAAAATTTAGAGGTGAAAAAAAAATTTTGAGGAGAAAAAATTTTTTGTGGTGAAAAAAAATTTTAGTGGTGAAAAAAAATTTTAGTGAAAAAATGTTTGAGGTGAATACAAAATATTTACTGCTAAGCGACTGGTGAGAAAATATATTATGTACCAGTCGCTACTATGAAATTGTACTAAATTTGTATGGGCAATTTGGCGGCACCTTTACATTTTCACTAGTTTTTTTTAACCATGGACTGCACAAAAAACATATTTTAAAGCATAGTTTTTGGCAAATACGCAATTTTGTTACTGGCTAATTGGGACTAGCTCTGCAGCAGAATATGCCTAATGGAGAGAATGCACTTTCTGATGCGCCACGTATTGATAAATAGTTGCAACGAATGTTCTTTCTTTAAAAAATTTAAGTGTGTTTATCTAATGGAGAGAATATGTATTTTGCTCTTTCTTTAGATATAAATGTCTTTGGTTACAAAAACGAAAAATACATTTTATGGAATGAAACGAAAAAACTACAAAGCTTTACAGAAAAACCCTATCTGGTTTACTATATCTCCTATAGTAGCCAAAGAATTGGAGATATTTGAACGGAAAATCCTAAGAAAACGAATCGGAAAAAATTATGAAAATTTCATAAAACGATTTTCAAATAGTTACGACTATGAAAATGCCGATGTTCCACCCTTCTGTAAGTACGCCATGTCGTTGCAAGCCAGATTTGTTGAGAAACTTGCGCTACACGATAATATGCTTGTCAGCAAAATACACGAAAGCGAGAAAAACACCATCAATGGACGAATTGACGACAATCCAGCTCCTCTGGACCTTCCTGATTCTATATGAGCCCAGCCTCCGGCAATCATAGGTGCTGAATATGATATACGTATATACTAAATTTTGCATGAACTGTAATATGAATATGTTTTGTCAATTTATGTAACAGACCTTTTGTTATTTAGTTTCAATAATGTTATTTATTTAGTTTAAGTAATGTTATTTACAGAGGTCTGCTCTGTTAGCGACTTTAACAATGTTGCTTTTTACGTTAACTTAGTTATTGCACTAACACACATATGTTATTATTCTCTTAGTATGGAAGACAATAAATGTAATCGAACAAGAAGAAGACTTAATAACATTTTTACTTACTTAACAGAAAATTAAAATAGATACAGAAAAATTGTACAAATTTGTATGGAAAATTTAGAGGTACCTTCACTTTTTCACTCATAACTTTTGAACCGCTAAACCGATTTTGCTCATTTTAAATACGAAACTGCTCGGGAGGATGTTCAATAATCTCGTTTAAAAAAAAAGGCACCCCCGCTTGCGTCTTCGCGTCGTGATCACCATTTCAACAGACAGACAGACGGACAGACAGACGGACATCGCTAAATCGACTTAAAATTGCATAAGGATCACGAATATATATACCTTATGGGGTCTTAAACCTGTATTTTGACATATTACAAACGGAATGACAAACTGATATATACCCTCACAATATATGGTGAAGGGTATAAAAATATGAAAAAGGGCAAGAATCCTAATTTATATAAAAATTATTTTATGCATCGTTAGTGTTGTAATAATTTCATAATGATTACTTTCTTTATAAAATTCCAAAAATTAAGGTTTGCCTTTTGTGACTATAATTAAGTATAATTATGTCAAAACGTCATTATTAATATGTCAAGCATAACATATTTTGTAAATTTTAAATTTAAACAAAATGCATACAAACCTAAAATCATAAGAAATTATGAAATTAGTATTTTAATTGATTTTTATGCATCATTGATTCTTTTAAATGATAGTCTTTAAAATAACATAAATGTTGTATTATTTTTCAAATATTTTGAAATTTATAAAATGATTTTTTTAATGAAAATTTAAGCCACAGTTATAAAAAATATTAAAAAACACGTTAAATTAAAAAAAAAACATCCAAAATTTGTGATTAATCCTTAGTAGAAAGATTTTTTAAAAATAATTTTAATTGGTACACTCCCCAAAAAAGTCAGTAATGGCAACAGAAAATTTTGCTGTTATTACGGGAAATTCTGCTAATTTGAGCCCAGCGGTATTTTTTGCTAATCATAGCAACACATGTCTGCTGACGTGTAGTACAATGAAATTAGTAGAAAAATTATTAGCCGCTACTAAATTTTAGTAGACTTTTTGTAAAGTGGAATTTAAAATCTGTTTACTAAAATCAGCAAAAAAAATTACTAAATATTATTAATATTAGTAAAAAGCTTAGAATTTATTTTTCTTATCGAGCATAAAAAATTTTGATTATATTTTTTAAAAAACGAATTAATCATTTTGTTTTAATTTGGTAATTTCTGTTTAGAAAAATATTTTGGTAAATTTTTTTTTACTTTTTGGGTTAAATTTGAATTGTTTTTAGGGCGGATTTTTAGAACTAAAAAACCTTTTTAGTGCTATTTTAAGTGGATGTCCTCTTTTTAGACATGAGTCGGTATCTTCACTTCCGATCCCTTTTTTAATATATGTAACATCTTAAGGAAATTTAAGTTTGTAGGTGTAAGTTTTAATTAGAAATAACATTTCCTTCAATATCCACTTTTTTAAAATTAGTAATATTTTTTTCTAATTTTAGCAAATCGGTTTTCAAAAATTTGTAAATGATTTCTGAAATTAGCAACAAAAATATGTAAATATTCTGTAAAAATTCTGTAATTTGTAAAATGTAAATAGCAAAAAGATTTGCTAAATAATAATTTTTTACTAAAAATCAATACAAAAATAGTAGAGTGCGATTGAAAACCGTTTACAAATTTTTCTACTAACTTTTTTTTCTGAGTGTATATTTTAAATTTATTTCAATAAAACATTATTAATAAAATAATTATATTAATTTAATTTACATACATTTTTTTTGTATACCTTTTCAATTAACATAAATCATAAGAATAAAATTTATAATGAAAAAGTGTTCCGTTAAAAAAAAATTCAATTAATCTTAAACATCTGTTGGTATTTAAAAATAAATACCACATAAATCTGTTTATGAATCTCCAAAAAGAAAACTTGACAACACACTCTTATAAAATTTTCTTGATCTGAAGTGCAGATACTACAGAAATAAAAAAGAAACAAACAAAAGATTAAGTGATTTGCGTGTCGGCAAAGACGACACAAGTCCGGACAGCAAGTGATATGAATAATTTTGGGGAACAGAGCAAAAAAAAAAAAAACAAAAATAAAAATAAATAAAAGAGATCTGTACAAGATGGATCCAATATTTCAGCACTGTATATACAGTATTATTTATGCAAGAATATTGAAAGAAGAAAATGGAGAAAACCTGGAAAAAAATTAATCTTATTTTGTTGGGGCGGGGTGGATGACCAAACATCACAAACATCAGCCATTGTATGATGAATAGTGGTTAATTATGTACAGCTGCAATTTTTAATTTTACATGCCTCACATGTTCGTTCAAGTGAATGTGCAGTTTTCTTTGAAAATTTAAAAAAAAAAAATGTCTAACCATAAAAGGTGTAATAGTTTTTGTGGAGTTTCCCGGAAAACTATTGTGTATTTTTAAATTTTGAAAAACTAATTAATTTATTTTACTCTTAAAGAACTTGTTGGATCATTTCGATATATAAAACAGTAATGTGACTGACTGTGACTCATCCTCCAACCCAAACCGCTAAAGCTACAGGCTCTTCCTAAGCAAACAGGTTCCTCCTCCGACATTCAAGAAGACTGGATTTTACGAACAATTTTATGGGAAGAGGCAAAAAGTTGTAGTCTTTCCCTTGACGCCCTGCCCTAACCGCTATTGCTAGAAACATGAAATTTTAAGTAAGGCAGGTCCAATTCAAGTATCCTTTTAAAAATTAAATTAAATAAAATAAAATGAACTAATGTTAATTTATTTTGCCATATTGTGGCTTTATAAGAAATAACAAATATTCCCATTATTTATGGAACACGATTTTATTCATGTGGCTGGCGTTGGCTGGCTCATCCTATCCGTCAAATTTTCCAAGACTTTGTTGACGGTTTGTGGTTTTATCATACAAATGGCTCGGACGATATTAACCTAAAGGGTGTATTGCTTCTAGTATATTATTCGGCATATTAAGCGGCACCCCACAAGAAAAAGTCTATAAGGGTCAAATCGTAGCTTCAATAACACGATTACCGAACTTTGTGCGCAAAGGATCGATTGTTTAATGACCTCTGTGATATAGTGCGCCATTTTACTGAAACCAAAGATTATCCAAGTTCATAACCGTGGCTCTGTAGAGCATGCATTTTTGAAAAAATGGGCTAATTATGTCACCACTCCAAAATCAACACCAAACTGTCACTTCTCGACAATGAAATGCGGGTTTTGCGATCCTTAAATGCGGTAATTTCGTTTGTTGACATACACTCACCAAAAAAAGTCTGTAATGGTAACTGAAAACTTTGCTGTTATTACGGGAAATTCTGCTAATTTGAGCCCAGCGGTATTTTTTGCTAATCTTAGCAACACATGTCTGCTGACGTGTAGTACAATGAAATTAGTTGAAAAATTAGTAGCCGCTACTAAATTTTAGTAGACTTTTTGTAAAGTGGAATTTAAAATCCGTTTGCTTAAATCAGCAAAAAAAATTACTAAATACTATAAATATTAGTACAAAGTTTTAGATTTATTTTTTTTATCGAGCATCAAAAATTTTAATTATATTTTTTAAAAGATGTTTTATACAAAATGAAAAAAAAAAATCAAAGGCTTAAAAATCTTAAAAATTCTTAAAACATAAACGAATTTATCATTTTGTTTTACTTTTAAGGTGAAATTTAAATTGTTTTTAGGGCTGATTTTTAGAAATAAAAAAACTTTTTAGTGCTATTTTAAGTGGATGTCCTATTTTTAGACATGAGTCGTTATCTTCACTACCGATCCCTTTTTTAATCCTATGTAACATTTTAGGGCAATTTAAGTTTGCATGTATAAGTTTAAATTATTAGAAATAACATTTTCATCAATATCGACTTTTTTAAAATTAGTAATTTTTTTTTGCTAATTTTAGCAAATCGGTTTTCAAAAATTTGTAAAATGATTTCTGAAATTAGCAAAGAAAATTTGTAGATATTCTGTAAAAACTCTGTAATTTGTAAAATGTAAATAGCAAAAAAATTTGCTAAATAATAATTTTTTTACTAAAAATCAGTACAAAAATAGTAAAGTGGGATTGAAAACCGTTTACAAATTTTTCTACTAACTTTTTTTTCTGAGTGTAGCCGCCGAGATAAAAATGCGCCTCGTCAAAAAAGATGATTTTTCCGCCAAATTCGATGTTCGATTGTAGTTTCTGTAAGGCCCAATCTGAGAAGTCGTAACCAAGTGGACGGTCGTTTGCCTTCAATTGCGGAGTCAATTGGACAAAATTGGCAAAATTCTCATCAGCCGCATTCCCATCGGTGCGCATCGTATGATAACGGGGACAGTGAGTGTTGTGCACTAGCAAGCAAGTCTCACGAACTTTTTCTTTTCCTCAATAAAAGCTCAGTTTGGCAACATGCACCCACTTTGGAAATAAGTTTGCAATAATTTCCAACGTCGTTCAAGCGTAAAGCGACTTATTTTTTATTAATGAGAAGCAACACTCAGGAAATTCTTTGTACTAAATAATGTGTTGCTTTCTTTTGGGGATAGAGGAGAGATGAAAGTTGGTGAAATATGAAGGGCTTCAAATATGGCCACACTGTAATTACGCGAGATGATAATTTTTTGAATAGTTGTTGCCCGCCATATGATGGAGAATTGACAAAATTCATAACCTTTTTATCTTATTTTGCTTTACTGGGGTTAAGTGCTATGGGAACATCGAAGGAGCACGTTGCGATATGTATTAGAGATAAAAACTCATGCATGTTATTTTTTTGCTGTCGCTGTGGATCGAACCCGCAACGTTCTGTATAACAGTCCAACGCACTTACCTTTACACCACATGTGTAAAGGTTACATGGAGTAAGGTCTAATTCACTACTTTTCAAATTTTAGCCAGGAGCTAAATAAAAGTGGGGAAATCTCCTGCCCCTTGACGGCTTGCCTCAACCAATTAGATTATTAACCTGAAATTAAAAATTTGTCTTTCATGGAGTATAGACTAGATCACTGATAAGTTACCTTTTGGAATTTTTGTCAGAAAAAAATTAAAGTTCCATAGGATAAAAGTCTCCCTCGTAACGGCCTGTCAAAACCTTTTTGGCTAGAAATCTTAAATCTGGCCTGTGTTTCCTTGAGTATAGGCTGCCAGCAAAGAAAAAGTAGTAAAATAAAAGAAAAATAAGCCATTATTTTGATTCCGTTGTTGTGAAAACTTGGATCGGAAACAATGATTTTTACATAGGGGTATCATAGAGTGGAAGTTTTCTTTTATGATCCTTTTTCATTGCATCTAAAGCAGTTCTTAGGGTTTAGTGAAAAATGAGATCTTTTGATGTTCCCAAATAAGTTTTGAATTTTATTTTCAACAGGACATCCAATTACTGATGGATTAGCCTGGTAGCTTCTACTTGAGAATTTAACTGACACATTTGTTGTTGCTGTTGTTTGAGTTTGACTGTTGGATAAATTATAACGGGACACTTAGTAATCGGGCCCTATTTCTTTACTTTTTGTATTGATAAATATAGTTTTTAGAATTTAAAATCTGGTAAATTTTAAGTTAAAAATTTATAGAAATCACTCAAACCTGATAACTTCTTTCGAAATAACTAAAGGTTAATACTTAACCAAAGTTATAAATGTCAAATTTATATGTAAATATCTGTGGCTAATGTTTAACCTTGCTTGTTTTTAAAATAAGTTACCCGTCATTGATTTAAAAAGTGTTTATTTTATTTAAAATCACATTTTTGAAGTTGTGAAAAAGAACTGCTTTGGAAGAGGAAAATTAAATTCTTTGGAATAAATGAAAAATTAATGCCTTAAGAATCATTTCCATTTATTTTTGCTGGGGTACTTCATAGCACATATACTTTTTGAAATTTCCAAAATTATTAAAAGCGTCTGCTTAATCTCCCAGTTCAAAACGCTGGAACATGTAGGCGGCTAATCCAGCGTAGACATCTACTAAGAGGCGGATTTTGAACTTTTTACGGGGAAGGGCAACGAGGAAGAGTCTTTCCCTTAACGACCTGCCTAAATACCCTCTGTTAGAAATTTAAAATAAGTTTTCCATATAGAAACCAATTTATTTAAATCAGCTAACTTTTCTGAACGTGAGTTCAATTCAACACTATCCTGAGATATTTTAAGACACATTTTCCTAATTATAAGTAAAGTTTCCATAAAAGCATCTCTTACAAAAAATTGAATTTTCTCTAAATATATCATGGTTGGCATTCAATAACTTTTCATAATAACGGTAGTTGGTTACTACAGCCACTTTAAGCCCGATATTAAATTTTAAAATGCGATTCGATTGAAGGCATGCGTCTTTTTGAATAACCGGGTTTATTGCTTTATTTTACCGGTTTAATTTAAATATATCTTAAACTACCGTTATAATAACGCTAAACTACCGAAACACCTATTTATTTTACAGATATAACAAAATTTAGCAGGTAATATTATGAAAAAATTCCCGTGATATCAGAAAACAAATGCCACTATTGGAATCGCAGCTTAAAAATTTTCGTATCGGTACACTCACAATATATTTTCCATTACCGACTGTAGTTTATTCAAAAAGTAATAAATGAAGAATCAATTGAAATTCATAGAAATATATTTTTTAACTATTTGAATCAGTCATTCAAAAAACAAACTATAAAAATTTACAGACATTCAGTAGAAGTTATTATTTTCAGTTAAATGTAAAATTTTATGTTTTCTGCTTCAAAAAATAGAAATTCATATAATTCCTTTTTGTTTTTTTTACCAAAATAGTTTGTATATATACAAAATTATTTCAATAAAAATTACAAGAAATTATTCAAATATACATACACACAAAGCCAATAAAAATATATACATCTGCATGTGCTGTGTTCTGTTTTGTAATTATATGCAAATAAAAAAAAACTTTCAATTTGAAAAACAAACCACAAAAGTAGTTATTTCTAACTTTTTGTCAGTAAAAAATTGATGGTTATTTTAAACGACTTTCTATTGTTTTTACTACTTTTGTTGGCTATTAAACAATGATTGAAAATAAACAACAAAATGGGTTAAATATAATGGAAAATCAGTAGTCCTCTTTTTGATTGTATTTTTGATTAATTTAATATGTATTTCAAGTTGTTTTTAACGAAATAATATTGTAAGTGTATTGATCAGAGCGTGCCAACAATAAAATATTTATTCAGATATATAAAACTGCCTGTGCCGAAGTATGGGGCGTTTAAGCTAGTTTGCTATATGGAAAAATAAAGTGAATATTATTCGAATTTTTAATGCCCTTTTAATTTTTACACTTAATTTGCACTATATTTAAGGTGACCATTGTAGTGATTTGATACTGATTTTTAGTCAGGTGTACTGATGAAAAGTCATTTTAAATTTGTGCTGATTGTACTAAATTTCTGCATTTCAAAAGAAAAAGATATGTACACTCAGAATATTATTATTATGTAGTTAACTGTTTGTAGTTTAATCAAAATGTTTTCCGTTCCATTTTAAAATAAAGGAAGATACATTTATTTTTCAAAGAAACATCTATATTAACTTTTTTATACATTTATTCGAAATAATTTACTAGCATTTACCGATTTTTTTCAGTTGCATTTATTTTTTTCATTTGTTTGAAATTTAATAAAAATTTACCCACAAAACGGAAACTTGTGGTTTATTTGTGTCCGTAACAGTTATTACAAATTTAAATTTTGTTTGCTGTCTGTTTCAAAAAAAAAAAATATTCAAAAAATTTCAATTTGTTTTTTAATTTAAATTGGTTGTATATATACAAAATTTTTCAATACAATTTACAAGAACTTCATAAACACACATACATATACAAATACATTCACACAAAAAGTGTTTATAGCTTCATATGCATACATACATTCATATGCATACATACATTTTGTATTGTACACATACATATACAAATACATTCACACAAAAAGTGTTTATAGCTTCATATGCATACATACATTTTGTATTGTACGAGTATATTAAAAAAAACAAAAAATACAAAAACGGAAATAATTTCAAATAAATGAAAAAAACATTAATTTTTTAAGGATTGGTGGGTAAAATTTTGACATTTATTTTAACTGATTATATCAGTTGTTCTTACGGATGTGTCAGTTGATTAATCAACATTTAAAAATAAATAACAAATGGCATTTCATTTAAATGAAAATTAAGTAGACCGGTTTTTAAATGAAATATCATTTCTTTTAAATGATATTTTCAGTTATTTTAACTTACAAACTTTTTTAAGTGTATATATATTAATTTTAATATACTAGATATGGTAAAATTTTTAAGATACCATTTATGACATAATTTTTGTCTTGACAGAAAAGCTTTTAATTGAAATGTAGAGATTTTCCTCTTTCATTTTATATACATATCAGCATCAAAGAAAGTGTAAAATTACTAAAAGAGGGTTGTCAAAAAGCCATTTTTTTGAAAATTTAAAGCCTTTTTCAAAGGACATCTTTCATTTACATGTATATCGATTTTGAGTAATTATACCCTTCACCACAGGTGGAAGGGTATATATAAGTTTGTCATTCCGTTTGTAATTTCTACAATATTGATCTTACAACCTATAAAGTATATATATTCTGGGTCCTTATGAAGAGCGAAGTTGATTTAACGATGTCCGTCTGTTCGTCTGTGTGTTGAAATGGGTTTTCCGAAGAACCCAGACATGATGAGGACTTGATTGTTTTTTATTTCTGTTACATGTGATCCATTTCTGTTTGCTATTAAAAATCAGACAGATCGGTTAATAAATGGCTGAGATATTAGCAAAAACCAGGACTACCTCTAATTTTTTCGGTAAAATCCCTTTATTTAATATGTATGTAGAATTTTACGCATAACAAACACATCCATGTGTTAAAATTCTTTGCTTTCACCTCCACCTTTTATACACAAACAACACACATACAAAGATTTGTCATTTAAATAAAAACTAAACAAATCTCTAATGAACGAAGACTTTTATATATGTACCTCTATTGACGATGATTTTGAGTGACCTACAATAGCTAAGTTGTCTAGACGCTATGTCACAAATACTTTTTTTCTCTAAGGCCGCGGGTTCGAATCCCGGTCAATTCACTTTTTTTTTGTACATTTTTTTGTTATTTTTTTTAAGACTTTTTTTTTTTTGTTTATTTTTGGTTTTTTTTAATAATTAATTTATATAAAATTTTATATTAATAATTAAATAATCCATAAATAGGCTAAAAACATCAACATTTTTATAAAAACCATCTGATACAAACAAAATACAAACGTTTTTATACCCTTCACCACAGGTGGAAGGGTCGCGGGTTCGAATCCCGGTCAATTCACTTTTTTTTGTACATTTTTTTTATTTTCTTAAGATTTTTTTTTAGTTTATTTTTTATTTTTTTAACATTTAATATTTAATTTAAATAAAATTTAATATTAATAATTAAAAAATCCATAAATAGGCTAAAAACATCAAAATTTTTATAAAAACCCTCTGATGCAAACAAAAAACAAACGGTTTTATTTCTATTTTTTGCTCCGATTTAAAAGAATTTATAAAAAGATTTTTAAACCATTTTATTTCTCATATATTAAGAAAATTTTATACATAATTTCCCTTTGAGTGCAACTATTTTAGGTCATAACTTATAATAATTTATAAAAAAAAAATTATAAACTATTTTCCTTCAAATTTTTAAAATTAAGCTAAAGAAATTAAAAATATTATTTAATAAAAAAGCGAAATAAAATCCCAAATGCAAATTTGCCAGCTAAATCAAACGTTTTTGTAGAAATAAAACACATGCAGTTCTAGTGATTTCTTTTAACGATTTGTTGAAATTCTTTTCTTTCACCTCTTCACCTTTTACACACAAACAACAAACACTATTCTATACGTCTTGTATAGCAAAAGATCGAAAATCTTTAGTATAACATATTTGCTGAAAAAACTCGGATATATTGGTTCAGATACAACAAAGTTATGCCCAAAACATACATTTTTTTTAAATACCTATTTTCTGGAACCATAAATCTTCCCGAGTCCAAGTTTTATCACCAAACTAAAGGGTTAATTTCCTCTTAAAGGCGTCCGTATATAAATCTGTCCATTCCATATATGTCCATATATAAACTTCAGTTTTTTCCCAACCATGGTGAAGGGTATATAAGATTCGGCATAGCCGAATTTAGCCGCTCTTACTTGTTTTTTTAATAAGACAATTTTTAAAACTAAGTTGTTAAAAGGAAAATAATCCGTCAGCTTTTGTGTGGGAACACTCTTAAGCAAGTATCTAAAAGTTTCGAAAAGAAAAAATTGGCTAGAACATTTATATTTATATTTCTTTTTTTTTTTATTTTATATCCCGAATTAAAAAGTCCTTCAGTTGCAGATCGCATTGATAATCAAATGAGGTTTCTATATAAAAAATATTTAATCCGAGAGGGAAGTCATCAAAATCGCAAGAGTTTTAAAACCAAAATAAAAAAGGAATGACAATCTGAGGGCTGTTGTGTAAAAAAGTACTTAGAATCTTAAACCGTTTATGTATTAAAAGAATTTTTTAAATCTGTGGATTCTTTATTGGAAATTACAGTTTGTATTCAGTTTTCGTATAAATTTCCGTAAAATTTTTTTTCTCTCAATCTATTCTATTATTTATTTTATCACCTATGAGTTTTGTTTGATTCTGTCCCAAGAGCAACGATTTTTTTACTTAAAACAGGAATGGGTTTTTTATAATCAGTTTAAAAATATTTCTCTGTCAATTATGCCTTAGGATTTAGTTTCGTGGAAAAAGTGTCGAAAATTATTACTGGAAATTAAAATTACTGGAAACTAATTCTATTTTTTTTGTGTAATTTATCATATTTTAGAATCTGAAATAATTGTAATATGGAAGCAGTTCTACAAAACTAAAAAAATTTCTAAGGTACCTTATGATATTTTTGACTTTATTGCAACAAACATAAAAATCGGTCTACACCAGGTTATTGCGAAAATGCTAATTGTTATTTTTAAATGCGAATAACTTTTGTAATTTAAGAGATAAAAGTGTGAAATCGGTTCATAAATTAAAAATTTTAATTTTTTTTAATGGTAAGAAATATTTCAGAAATATTTTCAATCTATCTCACTGTACAGCGTGAAAAGTAGAGTATTTAAAAAACTGGCCTTTTGATAAAACCGGTTTCGGTTTTTTTCGAAAAATCGAATTTTAAAAAAATCGGTTTCGGTTTCGGTCGACCGGTTTTTTCGTTTTTTTTTTTAATTTGAATAAAAAGCTTATATAATTTGTTAATTGTTTTTATTTCAAACAAAAAAAAAAAAAGAAATTTAATATAAAGTAATAAAAATAAATAAATACATTCCCTGAAAAATATATAAAGGGTGTCCCAAGACGAACGCAATTTTTAAATCTGGCAACATTCGAAGTGTCATTGTTTGACATTTGAACAATTGTTATTGTTTGCTAGTAGAAGGTACGAGGTTAGTAAAAATGGAGCGCTACACGAATGAACAACGCATTCTCATTGTGAAATTGTTTTACCAAAATGGTGAAAGTTTTGCGGCTACAGTTCGCAAATTGCGATCAATTTGGGGTCACAATAATGCTCCAAAAGAGTCAACTGTAAAGAGATCAATGGATAAATTTGCCGAAACTGGGTCTGTTAGTGATGTAAAGACAACAACGCGCCATCGACCAGGTCGATCGACCGAAAATGTCGCAGCTGTACGTGATGATGTCGCTCAAACTCCATCCACCTCAATTCGACACCGAGCTCAGCAAATTGGTGTCTCCAAATCCACTTTGCAGCGAATTTTTACGAAAGATTTGCATCTTCATGCATACAAAGTTCAATTGACTCAGGAACTGAAGCCAGCTGACCATGGACAGCGAAGGGAGTTCGTTAATTGGGTATTGGAGAGACAACATGAAAATGCTGATTTTGCCGATAAAATCATCTTCAATGACGAGGCCCATTTTCATCTTGATGGCTTCGTCAATAGGCAGCATTGTCGCATTTGGGGTGAGGAAAATCCTCGAGTGATTCACGAGAAGCAAATGCATCCTCAACGTGTCACTGTGTGGTGTGGTTTTTTGGGCTGGAGGAATCATTGGACGTTTGTTTTATGAAAATGAGGCAGGTCAAGCGCAAACAGTCAATGGTGCTCGGTATCGTGAAATGATAACCAGTTTTTCTTGCCTAGAATTGAAGAAATTAATGTGGAGGGCATGTGGTTCCAACAAGACGGCGCCACATGTCATACAGCCAGAGAAACAATTCAATTGCTGCATCAGTCATTTCCCGGTCGTGTTATTTCGCGTTTTGGAGATCAGAATTGGCCGCCTAGATCGTGCGATTTAACACCATTCGATTTTTTTCTTTGGGGTTTTTTGAAGTCGATGGTTTACGCGAATAAGCCGACGACGACTCAAGCCTTAAAAGAGGAAATTGGACGCTGCATTAATGAAATACCGCAGCATTCATGCAAAACGGTCATTGAAAATTTCATTAAAAGATCGCGTGCATGCCAGCAAAGCCGCGGCGGCCATCTGCACGATATATTGTTCCATACATAACCTCATTCTGTCTACTTTACGATATAATAAAGTTTCACGATTTTTTTTTAAATATCTGTGTTTTATTTAAAATTTAAAAATTGCGTTCTTCTTGGGACACCCTTTATATATATATTCATTAAAATTTAATTTTTTTATTGTATTTCATTTCAAAATTTTATTTATTGGTTTTAATATTTTTTAATATATCTTAAAAATTAATATTATAAAACTATATTCATATCAAATGAATAGAGATCATTAAGTTTTTAAATTAGGAATGTTAGTAATTTGAACGTTTAAAACCTTTGGCATTAAAAAGTTTTTTTAATATTACATTTTAAATATGTAAAAAGAAAATCCATTTTTCACTTCTAAAATAATATTTTAGAAATAATATGCAATTTAAATGTTTCGTTTTAAGACGATTTTTTTGTTTGCTTTTGATAAAGCTAGAAGTGGAAAATACTCTTTCACTAATAGTAGATGTTGGACAAATAGTCAAAAGACAATTATATAAATTTTCCAACTTTTCAGTTCTTTTGTCGCATTTATCAAGATATATAAAATCATATAATGATGAATGATTTTGTACAGTCTCTTTTTTAGGATTTTGAATAGTGTTTATTGTGTTATTTAGATCAGAAATTAAACTATTTGAATTTGGAATATCTAAAGTTAAGTCTTCATCGGGATCTATCATGATTACATCTAAATCTTCATAACCAAACGATTATAAAAGTGTTCGGAAAAAATAAAAGAGACCAAGTAACCCAGTTGATGATGTAATTAAAAAAACCGGTTAACCGAACAAAAAAGACCGGTTTTCGGTTTTCTTCGAATTTACAAAATATTCGAAACCGATCGGTTTTTAAAAATAAAGAAACCGGTTGACCGGTTTCGGTTTTTGAATACTCTAGTGAAAAGGCCTTAACACGTTGGCTGCCAAAGCCTTTTTTTGAATTTTGATCGTTCAGTAGCAATGTCATTTAACAATTTTGGTCACCTGAGGCCAACAACTTATTTTTGTTCTTTTTTGTTTCTTAGTGCCTATAAAAAAATTTGACTACTCGCGACTTAATTTCGGTCCCTAATTTTGCAGTTATAACGGTTTTTTGGTGTCGCACATTTTCGTGCGACATGGCCTGGGAGAACATAAAACATGTTTTTCTACTGATCTCCAAATTGAATTTCTAATTTTAAGTTTATTGTTTTTCTACTGGTCTCCATTTAAATTTACATACATAACTATTTTTATATTTTTTTTTGCTCATAAATGAATTGATTTTTAAAAGAATTAATAAAAACACAAATTTAAATTTCCAACTTTTTTATTATTCAAAAATATATCATTACAAATACACAGCGGCCATGGGAAATACACCAAAATGTTCACCATAGGCAAGAGAATCCAATTTCCATGTAATTGCACGACAAACGGAAAATTTAGTACATTTCTTGTGTTGTGTAGGGTATTGGAAGTTCATTATATTCGAAAGTGATGAATAATCATGATCTTATGTTAGACACGTGCTAAGAATTTCTATAAAATTTCTTTAAATATATAAAAACAAAAATCTGTTTATGAATTAAATGGACGAATACATCAAAGTGTTGTGATTTTATGTTATAAAAATATGTATAAATATTTTGCTTTGTCCTTGGGACCATCGAACTATTTGCTTACATATTTTTTTTTTTTTTGAAAGTGTGTCGCAATGTTCACCTTAACACCCTTTGACGAAGATGATTGAAGGGAGATGTTTCAAAATTTTATGGTCTGGTAATATGACAATAAAGTGACAACTTAACATAAATCAAAAGTGCTCAAGAAAAATAAACACACCAATAGAAAGAGAGAGTAAAGTATTCTTTTTCCTTTTTATCTTTCTCTATATAACTGTAATGATCATCAACCCTAAGAAAAGTAACGGTAATTAAACATACTCATCATACTCTTGGAAAATATACCGTTAAATACAATATGAGAGCTTTTATTTAAAATTTTTATTTTCACTCTCAATTTTGTACATTATTTATTTTTTCTTTATTTTTCTTCTTAAAAATTTTCATTTTCATTCAACATGTTTGCTGTTGTATGAGTTTTAGAGGATAAGAATATTCTAAAGATCTTTCAGTTGTTAAAGTGAAGCAACAGCGCATAGTACGCTGACCGGACTAACCATCCGCTTAAAAAAAAATTAAAAAAAGACTCGTGTTGAAAAAAAAAAAAATATTTCAAAAATTATATATATATAAATTTTAACACAGTGAAGTTATTTTTAAAAACCACTTCTACACATATAGATACTTAGAGATAAAATCATTTCCATTTCATACAATAATAAAATCCAAAATAATGCAGTGAAATTGTGAAACAGTTTAAAAAAAATATTCAAGTTTTGGAATCTTTTCTACACAATTTAATTAAAAAGAAAAAATATTAACAAAATGTTCAATTTAAATATGAAATCTTTTACACAATATTTGTGCTTTTATTCGTTACTACTTGTGTCCATCACCTGTTCTTCGGCCCACATTTTGGATAATTTACATTTAAATGAATTATATTATCCCGCTAGCCAGGAGTATCCTGTATCTACTTTACCCAATGGTGATAGTGAATTTATGGTTTGGCATTTGGAAAATCCTATAAATTTTTATAGTGAAAAATATGATCAATTGTATGTGAGTATAAAAAAAATTGTTGAATTTTTAGGTTTTTTTTCCAAAAAAAAAAATATTGAAAAATTTTAATCGATTAAGCGATTAAAAAGAATGATCACCTAGGATGCATGCACAGATTTTAATTGGACTTGGTTATGTTGTTGAGGAGGAACAACTAAGGACCATAAAAGCGGTTTAAAAATTTAGCTAATTTTTCGTTTTAGTCGATTTTTCATGTTGCAAAAAAAATTGTGTTTTTTTGATAATCTATCCGATGGGGCGATAAAAATATTACAAATTTCTTATCTCTTCTTTCTAGAAACCCATTTTTACCCCCTAAAAATAAGATTTTGTGGAGTTTTTTTCTTTTAGATATTAGTATTTTTTTTTCTCTATCTTTTATCTAATTTTTGAAAAAAATTGGCGATAAGAGTTGAAATAATTTCCATGTAAGAAAATTATGCAGATGAAATTTCCTTTAAAATGATGGTTGGTAAATCGAAACGATGCAGTTTTCGGTTAAGATAACGCTATTTTAAATTTTTTGTTTGGTAACGGTATTCTAAGGGTAACACCATTTCATTTATTTTGTTATCAATATTTTAAGGGTAACGGTATTTTAGTTAATTCTATAACGGTGTTTTAATGTTAAGGGCTTTTCCAAATTTCGGAAACGGTGTATTAGTTAGTTTTTGAAGCGCATACCGCCAAAGGAATTTATCAATTAAATGCAAGGAATATCTAACGGTATTTTATTTATTTCGTTAACCGTAAATTAAGGGGTATCGGTATTTTAAGGATAACGGTATTTTAGTTATTTTGGTAATCAGTTAAAGTTGTTTGAATCGATGCCAACTCGTTTAAATTCAGTCAAAAAAATAATAAAGGAAAATTTTCATAAAAATTGGTTAAAAATTCCTAGACCTGAAGAGATAGTAGTCACTGGGAGCCAAATCTGGTGAATGCGGTGGATGTTCAAGCAAATCGTACTTTAATTCTTTGAATTTAGCCATAGTCAAAACATTTTTGTGAGCAGGTGCATTGTCTTGATGAAAAATTATTTTTTCTTCTTTAAACCAGGTATTTTCCCACGAATTTTTTCATCCAGCTGATCCAAAAGGCTGCAATAATATTCAGAGTTGATTGTTTTATCTTTCTGAAGATAATCAATCAACGAAATTCCTTTTGCATCCTAAAAAACTGATGCCATTGTGACTTACCCTGCTTTGGAGCTGAACAACCAGCTTCAGTCCACTGTAAACGTTCTTGTTTCAATTTAGGATCATGGTGGTAGATTCAAGTCTCATCCATAGTTATAAAACGACGCAAGAAGTCCGTTTTATTCGGCTTAAAACGCTCCAAATTACTCTGAGAAATTTGTTTTCGATCCAGTTTTTGTTGACTTGTTAATGTGTACGGCACTAACTTTCCAAACAGTTTTTTCATACGTAATTCTTCATGTAAAATATGGAGTACTCGTTCGTCTGAGATGCCTATGGCATTAGCAATTTCACGCTTAGTCAAACTTGGATCTTCACTAACCATATTATCCACCTGCTCAATGATTTCTGCTGTGTTTGCAGTTTTTGGCCGTCCTTCGCGTGGATCGTCTTTTAGGCTGGTACAACCACGTTTAAATTCACCAGCCCAAAATTCAATGGTGCGTTTTGAATGTGAGGACCCTTATACACTTCTAACAATTGTTCATAAATTTCCTTTGCTTTTAAACCCTTCAAAACAAAGAATCTAATGACTGCACGATATTAAATTTTTTCCATATTAAAAAAAATCAATGACACGTCAATTTCAAATGGCTTGTAAACAAAGAAAGAATTGACAGAATGACTTGCAATTTTGCATGTGTTCTCAGGACAGCTATACCAACTTGAGAAAAAAAGTTTGGAGCTAGCAGTGCCATCTCTTGGTGAGCGCAGGAACTTTTCAACCAACCTGTATAAAAATATGGCTTATACAAAATCATATATATTTATATATTCTATATTATACATTCACATATATGAAATATGTATAACAATATACTATAAAATACCATTTTTAATATGGCATGAGATATTGTTATATGTATTGTTTAACCCATTTCGGGACAACAAGCCCTAAATATTTTGTATATGATATAAGTTATTACACAGTACGACAGTGGTTGGTACACATGAGAAATGTTAACAGAATATGAAAATAGGCTTAAAATAAAGAAATACGTGCTGCAGCACTTGAAATGTAATACTATTATAAAAAGCTCTATAAAAAAATAATGAGTGAACCGATTTTAATGCTTGAGCCAGTTTTGAAAAGGGAATTAAATTTGGATTTTTTTTATTAAAAAAAATATTTTTTCTCTCCGCTAGATGGCGCTTTAATTTCATGTAAATTTAAAGAATAACCAAAAATGTACGAAATTCATTAAAAATACAATGTTGTTAATTTGAAATCCAATAACTAAAGTAGAATCTGCTTTGTGGTTTCATACCAATGGTACCGAATCCCAGCCAGTGAAATAAGAATTTTTTTTTTATTTTATTTATTTCTATTTTCTTGTAAATATTTTATGATAATTTGTTCTATGTACCTAGAATATAATTAATGTTTAGCCAATGAAACTTTCAGCAATTCTTTGTTGAAACTTTTCACATAGCAAAAATGTACAGAGGAGGTATATAGTACATAGTTGTAGATTACTGTCGTTGAGATGGCTCAAAGTAATGTATGGACCCATTACTTTAGAGGTGATTAAGTAAGTGGTTACTTGTAGGGTTACTAGGGTGGCAAAAGTAATGTATCTAAAAATAGATTTTAATAAAAAAAAGTTATTTAAAAAAAATATTACAAATATCTCAAACGTGGTCATGATGGGAATTGAACCTGGGGGCTCTGGTTGTCAGCCGATAACTCTACCCACTTAGCTATCGACTCATATAATATTTGATTGCTTTGAACATAAATAAATAATTGCAACGTAAATAGTTGAAACGTACAAAATCACATATAAGTCTAAAAATGGATTTTTCAAAATATTTTAACTTTTACTTTACGTTTATAAATCATGCAGAACGTTTTCAATGATCTGTAACTTATAACTTTATGCTTGAAATAATGCAAAAGATAATGAGCCATCATTACAATGTAATGCATGTGTATATCGCACTAAAACAATGTTGATGAATATTTGCTACCGGCAACATAAACATGATAGTAAGAAACATTTTTTTTGGAGAGAAAAATCTTGTAAAAATATTAAAGCACTGACATTCCGAGGGATTGCTACTTGAATTTTTTACACGTAGAGAAAAATATAGTTGCAACATGATCACTGCTACTTTATTATGTTTGCTGCATTCGGGTATAGTTGTCACCAACAAGTTAAATAGGTTCTAACCATCGATATGGTCGCTACCATCATTATTATAGTAAATATTTTATTATTTCATGATTGCCCCTTTCTATTTTATAACATGATTGGCTGTTAGCATACTGTGGTAACAAAAATTCTGCCTATGAAAAAATATGATAACTAGGGAACTATAAAATGCTGACAACAATCAATGAATAATTATAAGTGAAATAAAGTATAACTTTGACATTTACATGCATAATACTGTCTTGTTTTGATAAACAAAATTATACCCGTATCAGTTTAGTCATCCATGTAACAATGATAATATATGTTCATTTTCACCTGGGGGATTTTATTTTCAATCAATTCATTGCCAAAAAGATTTTATATAAAGATTTAAAATTTTTAATTTTCTTCAATTAAAACAATAATCATTTTTAATTTTTCTTGGGGAAAAGTACTCAGAATATTAATAAAACATTTTTTTTATAAGAAAAAGTCTGTGGAACCCAAGAGCTGTTTTGTTAGGAAAGGGTCCTTATACAACATACTAGATTTTAAGAAATTTTTTTTTGATAGAGACATTTTTAGATTTTCAGATTCTGAAAACTGTTTCTTATATAAAAATTCATATATTCTTAAAAAAACTTAGATTCTAAAAAATAGATTCTGAGGACTTTTCATCATCACAAATACATTGAGTCGAAGGACTTTTTCTGTAGTAAATATTCTTAGATTACAAGGACTTATTTTAAAAGAAAAATTATGAGACTCCGAGGACTATCTAACAAAAATTTAAAAATGTCCTTTGAGCCTATGAATTCTTCCATTAGAAGTATTTTTCTTTAAAAAAGTCTTTAGAAACAAAGAAGTTTACTTGAAAAGTTCTTAATATCAAATATTTTGGGAAAAAATTTTCTTAAAGAAATATTCTTTAATTGAAAGACCGTGTTATGAAAAAATTATGGTTATTTTATTATCATAATATGATAACTATAATATAGTACGACTATAGTTGGCACAATCATGATCCTAAAAATATTCTCTTCGAATATGATTCTCCCAACTATGATTTTTAATCGCGGCGAGTAAATCACCGGTAGGACAAAATCAATAATCTCTATTGTAGTGTTATTTATTAAAAAAACTCTTAAATCCAACTTATTTTTCTTGCATCTCTTTGGCAAAATAAATCTATTTTCTATGTGTAAAATTTTTGGGAGTACATTTTTGTTTAATATGTATTCTTTTTGATTACACTTCCAAACGAATGATTTGGAAAAATTATAACAGTTTAATTCAAGTTTAAAAGGTGAATAAGATAATAAATTATTTTTATAAATCTTTTGCAATCTTTACAAGTATGACTTTTAGTTGTTGAAAAAAAATTATCGGTATTATTTAAATTAAATTCAGTGGCATCAATTAATTGCCTTATCACATTCAAGTCTACTAAAAACGGCTCCAATAATGTGTTACATTTGTAAACATTTTTATAAAAATATTTGCAGTCTACAATAAACTTGTAGGATAAGAGTGTATAAAAATAAATTCACGTGCTGTTTTGTGAATAAATCTAAATCGATTTAAAAAATTTCTTAATCTCTAAACTTTTATAAACAAAAATGAATATGTTTAATACAAAAAACTTTAGTTTGTTCTAAATAACAGTACATAAAAGTTAATGCATTTTGCTTGTAGTATTTACATCCACGATATTGTATATTTTTTGAAAAAAATATATAAATAAACATTTTTTGTTTATAAAACAAAATTTAGATTAGTGGATTATTTGATAAAAGTAGAACAAAATTGTGCGTAAACAAAAGAAGTAGTATGTACCAATCAAAAAAAATAAATAATTTAAAAAATCATCAACGAAAAATGTATCTACTGCATATTTTTAAATACAAATAAATTTTTTAAAATAATATTTAAAAATTCAGTTCAAACATTTAATACAAATTAATTTAAAAGGAAAATCACCTTTAAAAGTATATGTAGGAACCTTAGGTTGGTTTAAAAATGAAGAATCGGAAGTGATGATACTCTGTGCTATGGACTTTTCACCAAAAATAGGACACATACTTAAGTCAGAAAATCAGCTCTCTCATGTAGGTTTAAATTTTACTAAGTACCTCAAACATTAAGCGTTTTTTCAAAACTTAAGAAAATCTTTGGTTGAATTAAGTATTTGGTAAATTCGGGTATGGTTCCTCTATGTGCCATACTTTTTAAAAATCAAAATAATTCTGATATGAAATAATTTTCTATCAAATATCATTTGTACATACAGTTACTCGCAAAACTAAGGATACAGCAATTTTTTTTTTAGATTTAACTTATTTATATTTATTAGATTAAGCAAAAATGTCAAGACAAAATCCATATTTATTTTTAATATAAAGTTTGTGCTTTATTTTTAGTTAAGAACATTATGATCTTTTATATAAATTATTCAAAAAAATAGTAGGAACTTTCGTATTACAACATGATATGGCAACGCAAAACTAAGGACACACTTATTGTTTATCTGGAATAACGCTTCATTAGTAATCCCAAAGAAGCAAAAGTCTGTTGTGTACAGTAAGCAGCATCGTAATTAACATGAAAAAAAAATAATTTAATTTCTTAAGTTATAACTTCAATATATTTATAAAAAAAAATAAAATAATGCCTTGCGAGCAGTTAAATGTTGAGGAGAGACAAATTACGAGAGGGAGTCTGTGACTTTTTGAATTTCCCACCTCTTAACTGAAAGGGTTAAGTCCTGTTAAAATTTGAAAAAGCTGCAGACTATCGCGTGATTTGATTTGAGGATTGAGAAGAAAATGGCAAAAATCCATGAATTACTCTCTTATACGCCCTATTCTGCGGATTTAGCCCAGAGTGACCATTTCTTGTTTCCAAACCTGAAGAAATGGCTCGGCGGAAAGAAATTTGACTCTCACGATGCAATCATCTCACACACAAATACCTAAAGGGATACAAAAATTGTAAAACGTTCGACAAAGTGTATAGAGCTCAAAGGAGGATATGTTAAATAATTAAATTATTTTTAATCCAAAAACCTGTGTTTTATTTAAAAAGTCACGGACTTATTGACCCAGCCTCGCAAAATACTAGTATGTAGTAGTTTTACAGTAAGAAAAGTTATACAACGCAAAATAAACGAGAACTGAATCGAAAACAAGCCTGTAGGTGGTCGACCACCAAAGTTGTATAGATGAAAAATTCGGAATTTTTGGAAAACATATAATTTTAAAAGTATTGGCTATCGTTAGATATGACTTTTTCCTATATTTCTGGCAAGATATGGATTCCGCTCCAAAAGAACTGTTATTTTTTTTTTTGCGGCAAAGAACGAATCAAGCTAATCTCGTATACCCTGTTCTGAAGTGAAGCGTATATCAGAGAGAGCGTGCTGCATCGATCGAAACAAATAGTAGTCGGATATAAGGCAGGTGAGACAAAATTTCCCAAACACTATTTCCTAAATAGTTTTTAAGCGGTTTAGCCGAGCTGTCTTCAGGTCTGATCGCACATTCCTGTATTTTTCGGCCAATGCTCTCTTCAATCGAATCAATTGTGTTCGGTACAGGTTTCCTGTGATCGTCTGAGCTGATTTCGACAGCTCACAATAGATGGGACACATCTGATCCCACCAGATACAGAGCATTACCTTGGCCACCTGGCTATTCAACTTTGGCGTTGATTTGGTGGGTTGGCCGGGCTCCTCATAACATTAATATCGTCTTTTAAAGTATCTCGGCTTCAGCTCGTGTGTTACTAAATTTCTCTACTTTTGTATGAATCCTGCTGATTGCAAACGTTTTGAAATTAATGCTTGAAAGACTCCTAATAATTTTGCAAGTTCTTCTTGATTTTTACAACAATCTTCATCGAGTAATACCTCCAATTCACCATATTAGAACTTTTTTGGCTGATCTGGGCGGTCTTTGCCTTCCGTGTCAAAAACCTTACTTCCGAACCGCACAAACCACCTCTCGCATTTTGAAATTGATGGAACATATTCTGAATAAGCTTCTGTGCTTCATATCCACTTTATTCAAATTAAAGAAGTAAAGCAAAACGTTCCGCAAATGATGATTTGTTGGTACAAAATTCGACATTTTCAAAGCAAAAAAAACCTTTGTTGTTGACACTATTTCGTTTAATGACTAAGTGAAAATAAATGACAGATGTTTACCCACCAAAATATCATATAAGTTATTAAAGACACAAACCATGTGTAAAAGATACGCCATCTGTGGTGAATCCGGAATTTTTATGATATACACTCAAAACATACAGTTTAGGTAAAAACTATTTACAAGCGCCACAAAAACTGCCGATGAACTCAAAAAGTACCAAAACACAAAAGTTTCACCAAGAATAAAAAACACTTCTAAATAAAGTAAATCGATAAAATAACAGACGAAATAAGTCCCAAATGCTCAATAACAAGGTGATTTTTAGAGACGAATCGAAATAGGAAGAGAAGCTATGAAATCCAAAAAAATATGGTAAAGGCTGTTAAACATGGATGTGTCATGGGAAGGGCCTACATGTCGTCGTCGGATTTGAAACTCTTGTATTTATTGAAAAGATAAAGAACCAATATATTTATTTAGATATTTTAAAAAATAATCTGCAGGAAAGTGCGCCAAAAATGGGTTAAGCTGACGACTATTACACAGCCCACAATGGAAAAATATGGCTTACTTTTAATACCACACATATGCTAGGAACACCTCCACGAAGTTCTGACCTCAACCCCATTGTTGAGAACATATAGACCTTCTCCGAGAAAAGGGACCTTGTGTGTTTAAAAACGGGTTTGGACTTAAAAGTGGATTCTGGTACCTAAAAGGGTGTAGAATAAGATGAAATGAGTTAGATTTCTGGTAAAAAGTTATTTACCCCATAAAAATGTACAAAACGAACTTGGAAAAATCGATAAAAATGAGAAAAATATTAAAATTTTAATTTTTTTGATTTTTTGGTTTAAAAAAAATACGTCACCACATAGGTCACCAAAGTCGGCATCCAATCATAACTTACAATACCAAATCGTGTGTTTACAGTGATAATGCGTTATGAAACTTTAAATGCGTTTTTCTCAAAACTTCATTTTCACACACTAGGTCCCTTTTCTCGGAGAAGGTCCAATATGTGAAATTTTGGATAGAAGTGTGCGAAAACACGAAATACGATGATTCAGGTCTTTCTGTATGAATGGAACAAAATAAGTACCGAAACAACAATAATTTTAGTTAATTTTATGAATAAAAAATTAAAGGCTGTATTTGTACAATAAAAGCCGTGTGTGTCCTTACTTTTGCGTTGGAAATTTCAGATGTTATATTAAAAATTTCTGTATTATTCTGAGCTAATGAAATTTTATTGATTATTTTTCTTTGGTTTCTTTTTCTTAAATAAAAAAATAAAGAAATCCTAAAATTATGTTGCTGTCTCCTTAGTTTTGCTGGCCACTGTATGTATATAATTTTATTTTAAAATTTTATTTTAAATTTAATCTAAAAATAAATCCACATTTTTCAAAAAAGAAATTTTATTAAAAATCATGCTAATTAATTTGATTTCAAAATGTGTGTTTTTGACTTTTGATAATTTTTATAACAAAAAAAAAAGCTGACATTTGCTACTCAAAAAAAGAAAAACATGTATGCCATTCTTAATTGGTTTGCGACACTTATATTGCTCCTAGACGATTTATTTCTGTATATTTTTGGCGTCAGATCATTTAAAACACTTTGTTTTAAGAAATATTCCAACACAACACGCATAAATATCAGCAAAATACATTTTGAAATTGCGAGTCCAACACCACGAAAAAACAACAAACAATTTAACACCCGCCATTTCATAGAATAAACACAAAAATGTATTTAATAATTTGGCCTTTTGCCACCATTTTTTTGTTTTTTGTAATACTTGACACAAGATATGAATTTGTTTGTACCAACAATATTAAAGAAAGAGGTTTATGCAAAAAAATAAAATGGATATATTTATAAGATTTGTATAAAACACCTCACGATTTCCTTAAATAAAAGTTAACATCTTGCCAATTTCATGTTTTTTTTTGACAAAATTGGTTAACTTTTATTAATTGAAAAAATATAATTTTTATAAGTTTTTCTCTTAGAATCAGCATTATTTCTGTTTTGCAACTCATATTGTTAGCTGTACGTACAGTTTTAATATTTTTACTTCTGTTGGCAACACTACACTCATCGAAAAGGCTTTACCGTGTTTAGGGAAAGCTTAATAAATTTTCATCAAAAAGGTTTGTAAAAATTGTTTCAATTAAACCTAATCTACCGTTTATATCTGAATCAAATTCTGGATATTCACCACTGTGAAAAGATGACGTTAAATTTTGCATAAAACACACACATTTAGTTTTAATAAATATGTTTCTCTCAAAATTTGAAAAAAAAAACAAATAATATAAAAAAACTTTTGAAGTAAAATTATAAAGGTGAAAAAATTTTTTGAGGTGAAAAATTTTTTAGATGTGAAAAGAACTTTTTTGGTGGAAAAAAAAATTTGAGATGAAAAAAAAATTTTAAGGTGAAAACATTTTTTGTGGTGAAAAAAAATTTTAGTGGTGAAAAAATGTTTGAGGTGAATACAAAATATTTACTGCTAAGGGACTGGTGAAAAAATATGAGAGAATATGTTATGTACCAGTCGCTACTCTGAAATTGTACTAAATTGTACTAAAGAGGCACCTTTACATTTTTACTAGTTTTTCTAACCATGGACTGCACAAAAAATACATTTTAAAGCATAGTTTTTGTCAAATACTCAATTTTGTTCCGGCTAATGGGAACTAGCTGATGCGCCACGTATTGATAAATGCGCCACGTATTGATAAATAATTGCAACGAATGTTCTTTCTAAAATTCTAACATTTTTACTTACTTAACAGAAAAAAAAGAGATACAGAAAAATTGTACAAATTTGTATGGAAAATTTAGAGGTACCTTCACATTTTTTGCTCATTTTAAATACCAAACTGCTCGGGAGGATGTTCAATAATCTGGGTAAAAATAGGCACCCCCGCTTGCGTCTTCGCGTCGTGATCGCCATTTCAATAGACAGACAGACGGACAGACGGACATCGCTAAATCGACTTAAAATTTCATAAGGATCACGAATATATATACTTTAAGGGGTCTTAAACCTATATTTCGACATGTTACAAACGGAATGGCAAACTGATATATACCCTCACCATATATGGTGGAGGGTATAACAAGTTCACCCAGACTAGTGGCAGTTGACAACTTTTGAGACTGTTTACGAACGATCTAAGCAAAAAATTTTAAAAAGACCCATTCTATTACACAATACACCTGTAACATAAACAACTTCACCACATACGACATAAATAAATATTCACACTTCCCTTAAAAAAGCGGAAAAATAATATTTTTATATCGAAATCAACACAAAAAGAATGCAGCAAATAAGAACAACAACCACAAAAACAATATAAACAGAATCGAAAATGAATCATGTTTGGAATAACAAAGTCTGGAATGAATTGTTACTCTAAATTTAGATATTCCATATATTTTATGCAGACAAAACTACAGAAGCATCATGATGATATTAACCAAAGCAAAAAACCAATTTATGTTTATTTATGCAATGAAGCAATCGCGGCAACATATTAATGCAGCAGCAACAGATGAATACTTTTACAAAATGAAATTATAAAGATGTACAGCATTGGAGCTGCAGTCACAATGCTCCACACACATACATAAGTATGCATAAGAAAATTGAGTGCAAAACCATAAATTTATATGTCTATACGACAACTTAACATTAGAAAGTGTATTTAAAAGAGGGAGATGCGCCTGTTTGGATATTGGTTTATATTAACATCTATATGAATGAATAAGAAGCAGAGCTTCAAAAGAATTAATTTGAGATTGATTCCATTAAAATTGGATTGGGATTTTAAAAGATCTTCACATACCTATCCATAAAATAATTCTTCAAAAATTTATTCATTAGCTTCATTTATAATTAATGAATCTTATGATAAAACAGAATTTATTCTTAGTTTATTAAATCATTAATTTTTTCTATTAATTCCAATCAATTACAAAATAGCTAAATAAAAATATTTCTTTCATTCAATTTGTAAAAGATTGTTTTTGTATGTTGTTTCCATACATGTTGAAAATAATTAATTTCGTTAAAGGTTTGTGTTTAAGATATCATTGTTAGTATTGGCTCAAACTTTAAGTTAAACCCATCACATTTAACAAAGTTACAAACCATTATTTTAAGGGGCAAACAATTTGTTTTAATCTATTACAAAATGAATCAACTAATTTGTAAATAATTTTAATAGAAGAAATATTTTATGATTTAGATGAAGAAAGAAATCATTTAGTATGTATGCAAAAAGTTCGAATGAAGCCTGTGAATTAATTCGCAGTGAAAGGGATAAAGTTAAATTCATATTTTAAAAATAAATTAAAGAAATAATTAATTGGAAGCTCTGCTAACAAGGCATGTGCAATATAAGGGGAAGAAAACCCAATTGAAAAATATCACATCGGCTGATAAGTTCCCGGTGCCACAAATACATAATTAATATTTTTTAGTAAGTACTGACCTTTGAAAGGGAACTGACGTTTTTTATTATTTTTTTAAATAATGAAAAAAAAAAAGAATTTTGTGTGTTGCTAAAACTATGCTTTTTGATGAGAAAAAACACCGTTGAAGCAAAATCTTGGACTGTTAATCGTTTAGCCTGATTGCACCAGTATAATCGGCCATTATTGATGGGTTTGCTGAGTTTAAACGTGGTCGTACGAACGCGCGGTGTTCTGGTCAAAACATCAAAAAAGGCCACAAAATCGTTCTGGAAAACCGTAAAGTAAAGTAACTGGAGACTTTTGACACTCTAAATATATCAAAGGAACACGTATAGGCTTACAGTAGATTAAAAACAACAATGGGTCTATGATGGCATGAATTACACTTCAAATTGCTTCTGCTCCCACCCTTTTCTCCAGATTTGGCTTTCAGCGACTTTTACCTGTTTGCAGACTAAAACAATGCTTGCTGGAAAAAGATTTGGCTCAAATGAGGAAGAGATCCTCTAAACAAACTCCTATTTTGAGGTCAAAGATAAAAATCATTCTACAAGAAAGGTATTGAAATATTAGGGAAGCCCTGTAATGCTTTTGAAGAAGACTATGCCGATGAATAGAACCGAATTTGGCCCAAAAGGTTAAATTCAGTTCTATTCTTCATTAGACTGGGAACGTGTTATGTATGCGAAATACTTTATCAACAAAAGATCCTACGTCCCTTAACTTTAGGTTATTATAATTAGGCAAGACCGAGATACCAAATTTTTTCGGGTATCAATCGAGTCCGATTATATTAAAACAAATAAAAAAATAAATTCAATTTTACCGAATTATACTCGAAAATCTTAAGTGGAGTACACAGTTTCAATGTAATTTATGTTTTTGAAAAAAAAAAAAAATGGACCAATTAGAATAAAAAATTTAAAAACAAAATTTTCTGATTGGAGTGTGTACTCCACTTTAGATCAATATTTCAACTTGTTTGAAACGAAATGTCAAATCCCATTCATAGGACTAATTAATTGATGATTTCATTAGCATTGCATTGATATCAATTGTAATGAAATTATGTTCATTACGTTTTTGATAATGATAACGATTTTAATTGTATGATTTCATAGATTAATGCTTATGTTTTTAAATTTCACCGCAATTAAATTAAATAATTAAAAACAAACAATTGCAGTTGACAGATAAGCTTTTTTAAATCGTTAAAATGGAGATAAATTTCTTAAATCAGGAACTGGAAAATGCTTGCTGGGGCTCATAATCATTTAAAAAAATGAGGAAATCCGAAATAACATACAGGTTGGTTGAAAAGTTCCTGCGCTCGAAATGAAATAATAATATTTTTGTTACGAAATATATATTTTTATTCAATAGAAGCTCAATACACTTGTTTCAATGATCTTCCAATAATTTTATCCCATCCTGCTCTGCAAAATAACCGTTCATTCGACGAAAAATGCTTTCCACGAAGGAATTGTTTGAGATTTCTGAAGAGATAGTAGTCACTGGGAGCCAAATCTGGTGAATACGGTGGATGTTCAAGCAATTCGTACTTTAATTCTTTGAATTTAGCCATCGTCAAAACACTTTTGTGAGCAGGTACATTGTCTTGATGAAAAATGATTTTTTTCTTCTTTAAACCAGGTCTTTTCTCACGAATTTTTTCATTCAGCTGATCCAAAAGGCTGCAATAATATTCAGAGTTGATTGTTTTACATTTCTGAAGATAATCAATCAACAAAATTCCTTTTGCATCCCAAAAAACTGATGCCATAACCTTCTTTGCTGATGGTTGTGACTTCACCTGCTTTGGAGCTGAAGAACCAGCTTCAGTCCACTGTAAACGTTCTTGTTTCAATTTAGGATCATGGTGGTAGATCCAAGTCTCATCCATAGTTATAAAACGACGCAAGAAGTCTGTTTTATTCGGCTTAAAACGCTCCAAATTACGCTGAGAAATTTGTTTTCGATCCAGTTTTTGTTGAATTGTTAATGTATGCGGCACTAACTTTCAAAACAGTTTTTTCATACGTAATTCTTCATGTAAAATATGGAGTACTGATTCGCCTGAGATGCCTATGGCATTAGCAATTTCCCGCTTAGTCAAACTTGGATCTTCACTAACCTTATTATGTACCTGCTCAATGATTTCTGCTGTGGTTGCAGTTTTTAGTCGTCCTTCGCGTGGATCGTCTTTAAGGCTGGTACGACCACGTTTAAATTCACCAGCCCTAAATTCAACGGTGCGTTTTGAAGGTGAGGACTCCTTATTCACTTCTAACAATTGTTCATAAATTTCCTTTGCTTTTAAACCCTTCAAAACAAAGAATCTAATGACTGCACGATATTCAATTTTTTCCATATTGAAAAAAATCAATGACACGTCAACTGCAAATGGCTAGTAAATAAAGAAAGAATTGACAGAATGACTTGCAACTTTGCATGTGTTTTCAGGACAGTTATACCAACTTGAGAAAAAAAGTTTGGAGCTAGCAGTGCCATCTCTTGGTGAGCGCAGGAACTTTTCACCCAACCTGCATATATATATATATATATATATATAGATATTGATTTTCATTCTATTCTGAAATCAAACGGGGGACGAGTGAAATTGGAACACTAAGTATTGGGAACGAAATGGAATGGCAGGCAAACGAAATTTTTCAATATCGGTGTGGGTTAATTTGTTTTTCCTATAAATTGGTCAAAAAATAAATAAGTCACCTTGCGCTATCTTGCTTAGTTTTCGAAATTCTCGTCATGGTGTAAAATTACAATTTTTAAAAATTGCCTGCATTTCGAAAAGCAAGCGAGATAGGGCAAAATGGACATAAATTTTGTTCTGTCAGAGTAATAACATACTCCGATAATATAAAGAGGCCAGGTCTGAGAGGAATCCTGAGGGATCCAGTTATATAAAACAGCCCGTCAAATGCTTTTTGTAATCAAGTGTAAGTAGTTTTTCAGGCATTATGTTAGTAGGACAATTACTTATGATAGAGAATTACATTACCATTTAATTGTAACATTTTTTTTAATATTAGCTTTGTTAAACTAATAATCCTAAAGAAATTTCAATGTAAATAAAAAATCCCAAGGTTGACTTTTTTTGAAAAATTTTGTGAAAGTTTCCATAAATCTAATTATAAGTTTCATAGGTTTTATGCAAAAATTCAATAATATCATGGAGATAATAAATATATCTTTTTGCCTTGGCATTCTTCCCCTGTTTAAGTATGACTAGCGTAGAATGCAAAGCAATTAACAGAATCATTATGCGGCATGTCTTCTATTGTTTTTTTATGTTTTTGTTTTCGTTCTATTAAATGACTTATGTTTTGTTTTTATTATTCTTCCGCTACTTTGTTCCAGTTATTACTAGTTCTTGTTATTAACCCTCCCATGAGAAAGATGAATCAAAAGAAGCAATGATTTTCAGATGTTAATTTTTTAAGGTGTATTATAACAATAAAGCTTAACAGGACTTCCATAAATTAAAAAGATCATAAAGAAATTTCAGAATACCACCAATACAGTTGTTTTGATCTGAAATGTGTCCTCTATGTATACTTTTATCGGATAAAATGACATATACTATAAAGCATATTGAAGAAAGTAGGAAAATTGTAGTCGGTCCAAATAGACCATAACATATCCTACACTAGTCCGGATAAAATTTTATAAGAATTTGGGTCCTTAATGTTAATGGAATGGATTGTGCCCAAAAACGTTTAATAAGTCAGATCAGGGGTTAAAAAAATAATTTTATTTTGCATTTTTTTTGGATTGAAATTAACTAAAGCGACTCAGAAAAAGGTCGATCATTAGAGGATTAATAATGATGTTCATTTCTACCACTTCATCTTAGAATCATTAAATACCCACTTAACGGTATATGACTTAGCGAGAAGGCATATTTCTTTCTATAGATGTTTAAAGATTTTCAAGTGTTTTTTTTTTTCTTAATAAAGAGTCCTTAATGTGACATTAATGCTTCTGTGTGTGTGTGTGTGTCTGTTTAATTCATATACGTATTCGTTTGAATATGTTTATTTTAAAATTGATAATTTATAGCATCGAGCTAATTGCTGTGAAAATGTCAAGTATGTTTGTAAGAAAATTTCCCACCCCAATTTGTCGCTTTTTAATTGAGTGTTTCTTTAATGACACTTTACAATATCTTAAATTATGTTAAACCACTTAATATAAAAAATACATTCTTTATTTGTTTATTTTTTTTTTTTTTTTTGATTTTCCTTACAGATCAATACCAATGGCATATTGACATTTAATATTGAATTTCCTGAATACATCAATCAACCATTTCCCTTTGAATATCCTTCAATAGCGGGTTTTTATTCAAATGTTGATACAACGGGTGCTAATGAATCGACATCAATATCGGTATTCACTTCACAAGATCCTGATCAATTGCAAAAAGTCAGTGAACTGGTGCGTTATGCTTATAATGAAAAAGCCGATTTTGAAGCTACCGATGTTGTTGTGGCCACTTGGAAAAATGTTGGCTATTTTGAATCTAAAACTGATAAATTAAATACCTTCCAGGTAAGATTTATTGTAATTGAAAATGAAATTGTAAATAAAAATTTATTTTATATTTGTTTTTCTTTTTTTTAGGTCATTATTATTGCGGATGATGAAGATACTTTTGTTCAATTCCTTTATCCTTCGGGTGGTTTGAATTGGTTGCAAGGTGAAAATGGTCCTTTGGGTTTGCCAGATATTAGAGCTCAAGCTGGTTTTGTGGCCGAAGATGGTCGTCATTTTAACTTAGATGGTTCTGGTACAGAAAATGTAAGTATTTTTCTATTTTATAAAATTATGAAATTCAATATAAAAACTTGTTTAAAAGTACCGGTAGAGCTTTGAAAGAGATAATTCTTTTTTGAATCAATTCGTATAAAAATTTGTTTATTTTGTAAATCAGTGAATCATTTTTAATTACTTTAAATCAATGACTTGATATTTAAAATAAATAATTATTTAAAAAATAATAATTATTATTTAAATTAAAAAATAATAATTATTTATTGTAACTTATATTGTTTTAATTTTGATTCCATTGAATAATTTGTTTTATAATTTAATTCATGAAGTATAAATGATTTGTTAAAATTTAATTAATTTATTTGATTCTATAAAAAAATAACATCAATCAAATTGATTCTGTGAAAACTGAATCAGATATAAAAATTGAATCAAGAAATTATGTTTTTAAATGTCTGGTTACAGGTAGTTTTAAATATCGGAATATATTTGGAAGAAAAGTTATTCTTTCCAAGACATTTCATTTGTTGAATCTCTTGATGTTTCAGTTTAAAGTTTCAGATTTTTAGCTAAAGGAATTTTTACAGATCTTTTAAAGGTGACTTTCCCGTTTTGAACGCGATTTATACTAAATTAAAAAAAAAAAAATCAGAGAGCGTCTATTCACTGGGAACGTTAATAGTGAGATTTTTTTCCCATTCACCTATCCCAGTAAAAATTTCCATTAAGGGTGGTGATTAATGGGCGCCTTCCCCGAAAAATATTCAAAAATTCCAGCGGGTTCGACTGGGGGACTAAGGGGGCACCTTTTTGCTTTTCAACCCCATTTTGACCATGCTCATATTCAAAAAGTATCTATTTAGTAAATAAGGGGGAGACTTTTTCCAAGGATCACATATTTTAAATTTAAAATTTCCAGCCCAAAGAGTTTTGGAAGACCGTTAAGGGGAAATGTTGCCCTTTTAAACGAATATTTTTATCACGTTCCTGACTAAAATTCCGAAAGATTCTCCTTTCTGCAAAATAATAATATTTTAGGTTTTTGGTCAAAGGAGCTTCGGCAGATCGTCAAAAGAACCTCCATTTTTACCCTATTCCTGGTGAAAGTTCTAAAAAGACATGAACAGAGGGATAACTGCATATTTTAAATTTCAAGTTTCTAGCCAAAGCGGGCGTTAATGGGAATGTTTTTCGCCTTTTTACAGCACAGTCGAAGTACAGAAGAGAGAACCCCTAAGTTCCACTGAAGATCGGCTACACGTCAATTTTTTCTTTTGTGAAGGATTCCAAAATACATACTATGGGAGATTATAAACCTCATTCGGGGCTTTATGTCCATTTTCTTTTAGGGATTATGACCGAAGATCTTTCGATTACATTTCCAATACGCAGAGTGGGAGTTATGTACAAAATATTTTCGGATATAGCTACAAAACCGAAAACTGGGATAATGTCTATACAGAAAACCATTACTCAGCAAAGCTGCTAAGAATATCCTTGAGGAAAAACCAAGGACCCTTGAAACCAGGATGAACAAACTAAATTTTTTTTAGCCACGCATGATGCCATGGTGCCATGATGCCATGATGCCAAATGACGAAACTACAAAAAATTCTTAGGCGACACCATGAAATTCTTAGGCGATTTACAGAAACATTTAGCCACTTGCAATGGTACAACCCCAAGTACAGTGATTGTGTTGTGAACGTATACATGTTTGAATTTTTTTTTTCTAACATTCAACAAAAACACATGGTCATGTGACCAAATTTCACCTTACTAGAGTATTAAAAAGTTGTCCTTAAAATTTAAGAAATACTTAAAATGGTACACTTTTATCCAAAGAGTACTAAAATAGAAACATATCTTTTGGTATCAAAATAAAAACAATTTTAACTTTAATTAATCTCTAAAATATTTCATTTATTTTAGGTACGTTTCTTAGATGAAAAATCAAATGTTGGTATACCTGGTGTCTGGTTATATCGTGTTGGTGCCATCGATTATGATAGTAATGTGGAAGGACCCACCAATGAAGAGACTTTAACCGAATCACCCTTGACTTCACAAACTTGTACCGATGCCGGTCAACGTGTATGCAGTCAAAATTCTCAATGTGTTGATAAAACCGAAGGTTTCTGTTGTGTATGCAATCAGGGTTTCTATGGCAATGGTGAAGTTTGTATTAAAGATGATTTTCCAGTTAGAGTAACAGGTTCAATTGAGGGTGAACTTAATGGTGAATTAATCAAAGAACGTTCAAAGCTGCAGTCATATGTAGTGACAGCCGATGGTCGCAGTTATACAGCAGTGACTCCTATTAGCACTGAATTGGGTACAAATTTGAGGTTGGCTTTACCTATTGTAACCTCAATTGGTTGGTTATTTGCCAAACCATTGAATAATACTTTTAATGGTTATCAATTGACGGGTGGTGAGTTTTTACATACGTCTAAGTTAAGTTTTGGGACTGGTGAAGTGTTGTTGATAAATCAAACTTATGAGGGTCTCAACTACTGGGATCAATTGTCGGTGAAAATAGATTTACATGGTCAAGTTCCCCATATTAATCATGCTTTAAAATTACACATGGCTGAATTTACAGAAGAATATCGTTTTGTTACACCCAATGAATTGCATTCCATTCAGGCCCATGTTTTGGAAATTCCAGAAGAGAATAGAGTGATTAATTTTCAATTAGAACAACATATTTACCTAGACCGTTGCCTAACAGTTGAGCAAAGCACGGTGGCTGGTAATAATTATTTCCAAAAGATCTCCAAAATTATGTTAGATTATTTTGAAAGAGATCAAGCTTTACGTACCAGTATTTTAACAGTAGCTGGTGTTTCGGCCATGTCGAATACCTGCACAGATGGCACTTCCAGCTGTGGTGAGAATATGGTTTGCATACCCTATGATGATAACTACAGATGTGACTGTATTCATGGCTATGGCCCACAAATTAACGAATCTGGAGCTGAAATTTGTATGGATATTGACGAGTGTGCTTTGGGTACCCATGCTTGTGCCGCGAATGCCGCATGTACTAATAATGATGGTGGTTTTTCTTGTGTCTGCTTTGAGGGTTATGAAGGCAACGGTTTTAGATGTTTAATTAATGGTACCGTACCAGATAATATTGAATCATCTACACCTGCATCAAATTCTATGGCAACTATTGTAAGTATAGAAGATTTGCCAGTATATCCAGCGGAAAATGTTGATCAAACGGAGCCGGAATCTCAGTCAGAAGCGCAACCACAACAACAACCTCAACATTCTTATCATGCTGATGATTGTTATGTAAGTAGAGATGTACAAATATATTTATTTGAAATCAAAATTACTGCAACGGAATTTCAGTTGAAAATATGGAATTCTTTGTGCAAAAAAATCACAATCAAAAGCACACAATTTTAAGTTTTATTAAATTAAGAGGTTATTGTAATGATTGTTGTATTAAGAATATTTAAGGATTTTAGGTCCTTTTTCTTATAGCACAGAGACTAATCTAAATTTCTTTTTTTAATTTGCTATTATAATGGAGTCCAATATATCCTACATCATATTTAAAATCGCTCACATAGCCTTCATATCCATATTTGCTATGTCCTCGATTCTAACAAAGTGATCAATACATCTGTTTGTGTCGACTCTCCCACCAACTTAAAGTCTTTTCTCATATATTCATTAGCCAAAATTTTCCAATGACCTCTATGTGTTCTAGGATCCTTTTAAGACTTTCCAACTTCAAATAAATTTGGCAAGAAGGAATGGGTTCAATTAAGTTTTATTGTATCAATTTTCAAAACTTTCAAAATGACCTAAAGTCAAACAATTCTGGTAATGAGAATATTCCCCTTATTAAAAATGCGGCAATATTAATTGCATTTATTTATGCATGGGATTCGATGAATTCCTGCGAAAGTCAAATAGAAATTTAAGTGCTAAATTCCTTTGAATGGGTTTTCTATACTATTGCAATATCCATTTTAATGTCGTAAATAAAAGTTGAAATTTTATGACCCCAAATAACAGAGTTTCTAGCCCAGTTTTTCGTAGCCAGCACTATTATATTAAAACTTTGCAGAATGTTTGTGATCAGTAGAATATAGCGATCGACAGCATGGCTTTCGTAGAGATCTGTTAGAGTTCCTTTCGGAGCGTTAGAGTCAGTCTATTCATTAGTTTGGAAAAAGTAAAGTGGTTGCCTGGATATTTCCAAGGTATTCGACCGCGTGTGTTATAGTGCACTGCTATCAAAGCTTTTTGCATTTGGTGCCGGTAATGACTTCTCTCAAATTATATCGAGCTTTCTGAGAGATCGCACTATTTGTGCTGTTATTGATGGATTTCATCCAACGAGTTCCAGCTTAATTCAGGTTCGGTTATTTTTCCATCAATGTTTATCATATTTATTAATAATCTTCTTCATTTGTCACTCATTTCCTTCGGTTTTAGGCCCCTTGGAATTGGGGGAAAAGGCAGATTATGAATGGCACATATAATCATGATCTTTCGGCAATCTCCGAGTGATGTCTTGTTAATGGGGTTGATTTCAATGCAAATAAGACCCAATGTTGTATGTTGACCCATAGGGCTGTAGGGTCGTCAATGTTATCAGCACATATTAGTAGTCAGTATCTACCCTGCGAAAAAAGAGGGCCAGTTGGAAATCGGGACTTGACCAGTGATATCACGAGATAGGTAAAAAGAGGAATCGCACAACAGATTACAGGGTATATTCGTTTGCTGGTCGTACAAGTCATATGTTGAATAAGCTTCCCACAGACGTTCCTGCTACATACAATATAGAGAAATTTAAGTCAAATGTCCACAAACACCATTCCCACTTTTCCCTTTACTATAGGGTCCGCCAAATGACTTTTTTTTGAAAATGCTTTAAAAAAAACTACTGAATATTTTCTCAAATTTCTCTTTTTATTTGAAAGTACAATCCCTCCGGTTAATAATGGAAAAATTTCATTCAAATGGCAGCCTCGGCTGCCATGCAGTAGCCTACACGATCGGTCCAGTTTTTAAGCACATTATCGATTGTGTGCAGCTGTATTTCACCAATGTCTTCACGAATATTGTCCTTTAAAGCGTCAAGCGTCAATTGTCTCTGGCTTGTCGGCGTAACACTTATCTTTGACGGCACCCCACAAATAATAGTCCAACGGTGTCAAATTGCAGCTCCGAGGTGGCCAAACGACATCAGCTATGCGGCTGATTATGCGATCTTCAAAAACAGGGCGCAACAGTAGCTTCGGCTGTATGGCACGTAGCGCCGTCCTGTTGAAACCAAATTGTTGCCAATATCCTCCTCTGCAATTTTTGTGAACAAAAATTCGTTCAACATGGTCCGATAACGATCGCCATTGACTGTAACGGCCAGCCGAGGCAGCCATTTGAATGAAATTATTTTCCATTATTAACCGAAAGGATTGTACTTTCAAATAAAAAAAGAAATTTGAGAAAATATTCTGTAGTTTTTTTTTATAGCATTTTCAAAAAAAAAAGTTATTTGGCGGACCCTTTATAACATATTTTTCTAGTTCCAACACAATGCACTGCATTAGTAGGGACATCCCCTGAGCGTTGGCCTATCGTAAAAAAATTACCTCTGTGTTTCTTGGTATTTCAATCCCGCAAATATCAAGCTTGTTTACTAAAAAAGGAAACCCACTCTCGAACACTTTAAACTCTTGTGTTCCTTGGTATTTCTTTTTTAGTAAAAGTAACTTTTAAATACTTCGCTTCCTTAATAAAACTCATTTATTTTTATAAAGTTACGGAATAACCCCATAAGTCAAGTGCCTACAGATACTACTTCCTCTTTTCTCCATGCTTTAACAAACCCAATGTATCGCGTTAGTAGGGGCATTTCCTTAGTTTTGGTTTAAGATGAAGAAAGTGTGCTTACATTATTATCTAAGCATTCAAAGTTTGACCTTTCTTAAAATGGGCTTGATTTTAAAGATCTTAATTGTTACATTATTATTTTTTTTTAAATTAAATTTTAGCGTTGTTCACCTTATGCCGATTGTTGGGAAGGTCGTTGTGAATGTCGTGAAGGTTTTTCAGGTGATGGTATCTATTGCGCCAGTAATTGTGGTACCGATGAGGCCTGGGAAGAGGGTAAATGTATGAAAGTAATATATGAAGAACCCGACATTGAGCCAAGATGTAATTTCTTTGGTGATTGTACCTGCGATGATGGTTACGAGTATATGGAAGATATACAAATGTGTCGTTATGTGGGACATTATAATAGTGAAGCTAAAACAGAAGATATGCGTAAGTTTTTAAAACCACTACTTGCAAGTCCTAAAATCGGATTTAACATTTAATTTATTTTTAGTTCCCTGTGATGTTGAATTTAATTGTCATTCAAATGCTACTTGTGAGTGGTTTGAATTGGAATTGAGACATATTTGTACTTGCAAATCGGGTTACTATGGTGATGGTTATAGCTGTGCCATCATTGATGAATCATGTGCTGTGGTTAGTTATAAGTTGGTATTTTTCTTTCAAAATCCCCTTATGAAAGTGTCTTTGTTTTTTTTTTCAGAAACCTGAAATTTGTGATCCTCAAGCTGATTGCATTTACAACGAGGCTGTGGGTCACTCTGTATGCCAATGTAAACGTGGTTATGATGGTGATGGTTTCCGTTGTGTTTTAGCTCCCGAATGTTTAGAGGATTTAGATTGTGGTCAAAATGCTTTCTGTGATCGTGATGTTTGTCAATGTCAACAGGGTTTCGAACGTGATATGTCCGATTTATGTGTGCTACCTGGTAGTTGTGGTTCCGTTGTCTGTGGTGCCAATGCTTTGTGTAAATATGATCAACACCAAGCTGTTAAATATTGCGATTGTATGGAAGGTTATGAGGGTGATGCCTTAGAGGGTTGTAAAAGTAAACCTGTACCCTGTAATATACAATTTAATTGTGGTGTTCATGCTAGCTGTGAGCCAACAGAGTAAGTTTGATTGATAGAGTGGAAAAAAGATTGTTTTTCTTAATAATTTTTCAAAACTTTTTACAGAGATCCTGCTAATTACGAGTGCCAATGTAATGCTGGCTACAATGGAAATGGTTATATTTGTATTGAAGATCAAAATTGCTTAAATACTCCTCAATTATGTGATATGAATGCTCAATGTTTGTCTACCAATAATGGTTTAGTGTGTGTTTGCAATAAGGGTAAGTAAGAACAACAATGAATATCATCATATTCCGCTATGCTGGATCTTTTATACTCTTCACATTGTATATGAAAATTTGTAAAAGACTCAAAAATAATGAGCCATGGAATTATCCTAAGACATGTCACTAAACTGTCCTAATATATACAGCTCGGTAATATATCCCCAATTATACATTTTATGACAGCGTTACGTAACAGTCTTTAGTACAATTTTCCCGCAAGAAAGTGAAGCTTATATTATTTTTTCCTTCTCAGGTTTCTATGGCAATGGTTCGTTATGCATTGAGAGACAACAACATGAATCTGGTTTCTTATTGGTATCGCAGGGTGTTGTTATTGTTCGTGTACCTTTGAATGGTAAAAATGTTCGACCTATTTCGGTGGCTTCAATGGCTATTGGTTTGGATAAGGATTGTGTGGAAGGACGCATTTACTGGGGTGATATCTCTGCCAAGAAGATTATTAGTGCCAAATATGATGGTACCGATATGAAACCATTTATAACTGAAGGTAAGTGGATTGATAATATTTTAATTTCTCTATCTATCTCTCTCTCTCTTTCTCGAATAAGGGCATATAATTTAAATTCGTAAATATGCAGTAGAGCAGTAAAGTTTTTCTCTTCACTTCGATTATAATCGTCATATTTCAGCAGTATTTTCCTGCAAGTTGCTAAATATTAGGTCTCTTGGAAAAATTGATTATAAGCCCTTTGTGGCGGGTTCAAACCCTGAAGGACATTAACTCCTTTTTAATTTTTGGAATTATGGCTAAATTTTTTAGGTCACAATCCCAGAAAATGGGGTACATGCCTGCTTAAAAAACTTTTACAGTTACTATGGAAGTTAAGACCGATTTTGTGGAAATTATGACGTACAATTTATTGGTCGTTATCGCCATTTTCCAGTCGAAGGCCCTTACGCAAAAAACTGTGCCTCAGATAAGCCAGTTTCGGACATTCGACAGAGGAGAAAACTCCTAAGAAAACCTTTTATAAGCAAAGCCGGCATCGCGTATATCACAGAGAAGAAAACCCATTACCCCGACCATCGTCCAGGTTATGCAGAAAGCTTTATTTAGCGAAGTCAGCTTTGAACATATGTTAACACATCGTTAAAAACTCTTAAGCTCGGCTAAATGCCAACTATGCAAGAAAACATTACTGGGATAATTCGCACACTTGGAATTATGTGCTTCTGAAAAATGGGTTTAATTCGCTTGGGGAATGTGTGGATTTTTATCTGGGGATTATGATCAACACTAGGTTGCCCATAGTCCTCATTCTGGTTTGGGTATTATGACCGAAAATTTTTCGCTCAAAATTCCCAAGTCATGAATGGGGATAATGTCCATGAGGGTTATGACATGTCACTTACACTCTTTTTACGAGCAAAAAATTTAGTTCTAAATTTGAAAGTAAACACTATTTAACTTTCTGAAAATTTCTTTAATTTTCCTAGATATTGAATCACCTGAAGGCATTGCAATTGATTGTATTTCAAGACGTATATACTGGACTGATTCAGTTAAGGATACCATTGAAGTTGCTAGTTTAGAAGATCCCACACTTAGAGCAATAATAATTAACAAAAATTTAGTTAATCCCCGTGGCATAGCTGTTGATCCACACAGAGAGTAAGTAATAATACAAATTTTTGGGAATATATATTAATTAAAAATTTTCAGAAAATTATATTGGTCTGATTGGAATCGTGATTCACCCAAAATTGAGGTATCTGATTTAGATGGAACTGGTCGTGAATTATTGTTGGGCCAAGATAGTGTTACACTGCCCAACTCCTTGGTTGTCTTAGAACGTTCGGGGGAATTATGTTATGCAGATGCTGGCACCAAGAAGGTAGAATGTATAGATGCCTTTACCAAACAAATACGTTCCATATCAAATGAATTAACCTATCCATTTGGTTTGGCCTTTACACATGAACAATTCTATTGGACCGATTGGACAACGTAAAATATTTTGAATTATTTATTTAGGAAAAAAACAGAAATCTTAAAAATATTTTCTTTTAATATTTCAGCAAAAAACTAGAAAGTGTTGATACTTTTGGTCAGCGGCAAAAGAGTATGCAAATTCCTTTCTTTGGCAGCCATAAAATGTATGCTATGACTGCTGTCGAAGATTATTGTCCCCAAATGGATAGTCCCTGTCAAATAAATAATGGTGGCTGTTCAGATTCACGTATTTGTTTGGTTAATCGTAAAGCTCCTTCGGGTAAAAGTTGTAAATGTACTGCTCTCTCAAAACTGTGTACAGTTCCAAATCCCTTCTCCTATTAGGGTACTTAAAAGAGAGTAGTCGCAAGAAACGGCGAAATTATTCATTTGTAACATTAATTTATAATCAAAAAATCACATAACTCATTTTGTTAAATAAAGTAATAATTTTTTATGTATTTTTTTTGTCCTTCACACATGTGCTTAAAATTTATGCTCATAGTATTTAGTATAAATATATCGTCGGTAACAAGTTACCAATTTGTGCCATAATCATTTTTTTTACTACAATAAAATTAAATTATTTAAATATATAAACAACTTTATATGTTTTTTTAAGGAATCTGTGCAATTTGACTTTACTTTTTAGGATCTATAACTTGCATGGGGAAAATTATTGAGGATTATTTTTTTCAAATATGAAAATAGTAATGTTTCAGTGTATGATTCATCTCAATAAAAAATGGTGCTTATCTGTAAGCAGGTTTGTAATAGAAAAAATGTCAGTAATACCTTACGAACCTGCTTATATATGCTAGACTTTTATATGGCGAATTCCCACTTGGAAGCACTAATTTTGCGAAAAATAAGCGCTGATTTTAGCACATAAAACATCTGTAATTTCATGGCTTACAGTAAGCTGCAATTTCGACATACACATAGACTTTTCCTGCTTAGTATTCAACGTTGTTCAAGATTTACGCTTGAGCAACGTTGGGAAATATTACAAATTCATCCACCATTATAATGAGAATTTTGCACAAAGATTTCGGATTATTCGCCTACACTCAGACAAATTTGTAAACGATTATTAATCCCACTTTACTATTTTTGTACTAATTTTTAGTAAAATAATTGTTATTTAGCAAATATTTTTGCTATTTACCTTTTGGCAAATTACAAAATTTTTACAGTATATTTACAAATTTTTGTTGCTAATTTCTGAATCATTTTACAAATTTTTGAAAACCTATTTGCTAAAATTTTCAAAAAATTTACTAATTTTAAAAAAGTGTATATTGAAGGAAATGTTATTTCTAATTAAAACTTACACCTACAAACTTAAAATTCATTAAAATGTTATTCAGATTAAAAAAAAGGGATCAGAAGTGAAGATACCAGCTCATGTCTAAAAATAGGACATCCACTTTTAAAAGTTTTTTAAGTTCTAAAAATCAGACCTAAAAACAATTAAAATTTGACCTTAAAAGCAAAAAAAAAAAAAAAAAATTTACCATAATATTTTTCAAAACAGAAATTACGAGATTAAAACAAAATGATAAATTCGTTTGTTTTTCCAATTTTTAAACCTTTGATTTTTTTTTCATTTTGTCTGAAATATTTTTAAAAAGAAATAACCCATGTAAAAATCGAAATATATATGAACATACATGATCATACATGGGCTTGTATATGATCATACATGGTCATATACGTCCATACATGATCTTATATATGACCATATATCTTCGGATCCGAAATTTGAGGGTATATGTATGTGCATATATTATCATACATGCCCATATATTTTTCATGCATGCTCGTAAATTTCAGATCCGAAGATATATGAGCATATATGAGATCATGTATGGTCATATATTGAACAATGTATGGACGTATATGACCATGTATGCCCATGTATGATCATATACAGGGCGATGTATGATCATGTATGCTCATATATATTTCGATTTTTACAGGGGAAATTTAAATAAAATAAAAAAATTTTGATCCTACAAAAAAATGTTCAACTGTATCGATTCTATTAACAATGATCTCACAAATATACAAAACTGGGCCAAAATGAATGGCTTGTGTCTTAATCCAACAAAGTCAAAATGCATAACGAAAAATAATTTGAAACTGGATATTGATGCTGATATTAAAATTAACCACGTAAATATTGACTTTGTTGAAAATGCAACTAATTTGGGAGTAATTTTTAATTGTCAACTTTCGTGGACAAACCACATAAATGCTACTGTTGGTAAAGTACGTGCAATGATAAGGTGTACCTTTGGGCTGTCCAAACATCAACGCTATTTGTTATAAGAAAGCTCTTGGCGAAAACTTACCTGATACCAGTTCTTCTCTATGGCTGTGAAATATTTGCAAATAGTGATAGTGTTGATTCCAGAAAACTTCTTGTTGCTTATAATGATATTGCCAGATACGTCTTTAATAAGAAACGACGTGATCATATATCAATGTATTCGTATCAGCTGCTAAATATGTATTTTTATGATCTATTAAAATACAGATGCCTTGTTATGATTCACAATATTATCTACCTCGAAGAGCCAGATTATTTATCCCAGTATAAAAATTTTGCAAGGTCTCCTCGTGGAAGAAGGCTAGTTCCACCACCATTCAGTTACGACCTTTCAAAAAGACAATTCTTCAATCATACCACCCGTCTTTGGAACAAATTGCCCAACAATTTACAATTAATTAGCAACACACACCGATTTAAGAAGGAACTTTTAATTTTGGGTACGTTCGTAAATGCAGAAGTTGCGCATCACTGCAGCATAATAAAAGTAAAACATTCAAAAAAGCATCATTTGGTAGTACTGATTTGCGTCAAACGTTTTTTTATGCAAAAAATTGACAGTGCTGCCGCAAATTTAACTATGGCATCATTAAAGTTTCTGATGCAATAGTGCGAAATCAGTTTTCTTTTTCGTTTTAATTGATTTTTAATAATCATAAGACGTTTCATCTTTCTTTTAATTCTTTTTTTATTATAAGTTAACAAAAAGCTGTACTTTTTACCATCAAGGTTTTCAATAATATTTGATAATATTATTGTGAACATGTTTTTCATCAAACGTTTTAAAAAGCAAACATTGTGCAGTTGTTGGGCAATATGAAAGCATCTGCAACAGCTGATCACGCATTAGCAACAAAACTTGGCATAACTGCCGCAGTGATGCACAAATTTTCTGCATTTACGAAAGTACCCTTTGTTTAAATAAAAATGTTTGTTTTAAATATAATACTTTTTATTGTATTTTTGACATTTGATGTTTAACGTTAATTTATAATTTTACTAAATTTGAATTAAACTTTTATTTGTCTTTGGTCATTTACTATTAATGTTGTGTCTATCTAATTTTTTTAATCGAAATATACAGGTTGGTTGAAAAGTTCCTGCGCTTGAAATGAAAGAATACTGTTTTTGTTACGAAATATGTTTTTTTATTCAATATTATCTCCTAGAAGCTCAATACACTTTTTCCAATGATCTTCCAATAATTTTATCCCATCCTTATAATGGTTTTCCGGAAGCTCTGCAAAATAACCGTCTACGGCTGCTACACTCAGAAAAAAAAGTTAGTAGAAAAATTTGTAAACGGTTTTCAATCCCACTTTACTATTTTTGTACTGATTTTTAGTAAAAAAATTATTATTTAGCAAATCTTTTTGCTATTTACATTTTACAAATTACAGAATTTTTACAGAATATCTACAAACTTTCGTTGCTAACTTTAGAAATCATTTTACAAATTTTTGAAAACCGATTTGCTAAAATTAGCAAAAAAAATTACTAATTTTAAAAAAGTCGATATTGAAGAAAATAATATTTATAATAAATAAAACTTATACATACAAACTTAAATTGCCCTAAAATGTTACATAGGATTAAAAAAGGGATCGGAAGTGAAGATACCGACTCATATCTAAAAAGAGGACATCCACTTAAAATAGCACTAAAAAGGTTTTTTAGTTCTAAAAATCAGCCCTAAAAACAATTAAATTTAACCTTAAAAGTAAAAAAGAATTGACTAAAATATTTTTCAAAACAGAAATTAACAAATTAAAACAAAATGATAAATTCGTTTATGTTTTAACAATGTTTAAAATTTTTAATCTTTTGATTTTTTTTTTTCATTTTGTATAAAACATCTTTTAAAAAATATCAAAATTTTTGATGCTCGATAAAAAAATAAATCTAAAACTTTGTACTAATATTTTTACTAATTTTTTTTGTTGATTTTAGCAAACAGATTTTAAATTCCACTTTACAAAAAGTCTACTAAAATTTAGTAGCGGCTACTAATTTTTCTGCTAATTTCATTGTACTACACGTCAGCAGACATGTGTTGCTAAGATTAGCAAAAAATACCGCTGGGCTCAAATTAGCAGAATTTCCCGTAATAACAGCAAAATTTTCAGTTGCCATTACAGACTTTTTTTGGTAAGTGTATGGCCTCTTCATTCGACGAAAAATGCTTTCCACGAAGGAATTGTTTGAGATTTCTGAAGAGGTAGTAGTCACTGGGAGCCGAATCTGGTGAATACGGTGGATGTTCAAGCAATTCGTACTTTAATTCTTTGAATTTAGCCATCGTCAAAACACTTTTGTGAGCAGGTGCATTGTCTTGATGAAAAATGATTTTTTTCTTCTTTAAACCAGGTCTTTTCTCACGAATTTTTTCATCCAGCTGATCCAAAAGGCTGCAATAATATTCAGGGATGATTGTTTTACCTTTCTGAAGACAATCAATCAACAAAATTCCTTTTGCATCCCAAAAAACTGATGCCATAACCTTCTTTGCTGATCGTTGTGACTTCTGCTTTGGAGCTGAACAACCAGCTTCAGTCCGCTATAAACGTTCTTGTTTCAATTTAGGATCATGGTGGTAGATCCAGGTCTCATCCATAGTTATAAAACGCCACAAGAAGTCGGTTTTATTCGGCTTAAAATGCTCCAAATTACGCTGAGAAATTTGTTTTTGATCCAGTTTTTGTTGAATTGTTAATGTGTGCGGCACTAACTTTCCAAACAGTTTTTTTATACGTAATTCTTCATGTAAAATATGGAGTACTCGTTCGTCTAAGATGTCTATGGCATTAGCAATTTCACGCTTAGTCAAACTTGGATCTTCACTAACCATATTATGTACCTGCTCAATGATTTCTGCTGTGGTTGCAGTTTTTGGTCGTCCTTCGCGTGGATCGTCTTTAAGGCTGGTACGACCACGTTTAAATTCACCAGCCCAAAATTCAAACGTGCGTGTTGAAGGTGATGACTCCTTATACACTTCTAACAATTGTTCATAAATTTCCTTTGCTTTTAAACCCTTCAAAACAAAGAATCTAATGACTGCACGATTTTAAATTTTTTCCATATTAAAAAAAAAAAATCAATGACACGTCAACTTCAAATGGCTTGTAAACAAAGAAAGAATTGACAGAATGACTTGCAACTTTGCAAGTCAGCTAGCAGTGCCATCTCTTGGTGAACGCAGGAACTTTTCAACCAACCTGTATCTTCTAGCACTTATAAGAATTTATTCTTGTTTTGCTAGAATTTTACTTAAATAAACTAAATAAATAAAATAAAAATAAAAAAATAAATTTGAAATTTTGAACTAATATTAATAATATTTAGTCATTTTTTTTTTTGCTGATTTTAGCAAAAAGATTTTTAATTCCACTTTACAGAAAGTTTACTAAAATTTAGTAGCGGCTACTAAATGTTTCTACTAATTTCATTGTACTATACGTTAGCAGACATGTGTTGCTAAGATTAGCAAAAAATACCGCTGAGCTTATATATTAGCAAAATTTCCCGTAATAACAGCAACATTTTCAGTTGCTATTACATACTTCTTTTGGTGAGTGTACAATGCCAAAATGACCCAGTAGTTGCAGGCAAACGACCATATCAGATCGTTTAGGCGATCTTGCTGATTACTGCAAATCGCCAAAAGAAGGGTCACCTAATGCATCCTCCAAAAAGTCTATTGTCGTGTGTGCAGTTGCGTCCACCTTCTGGAACCACATACATGTTCTGTAGTCGAAATTATGATTAAATTTTTGTATTGGCCACCAGTCACTGTAAGCGTGTTACCCTCGGCGTCCTCGAAAAAACAAGGACCGATGAAGCAACCTGCAATGACTTTGAGTGGATGTAATGGCTCTTCGTAAACCATACGTAGATTGTCAGTGCCCCAGAAGCTTAAATTTTGTTTGTTTGTCCGTTCAGATAAAAATGGGTCTTGTGACTTATGATAAATCACTGTTTGAAATTTTGACTTTTAAGTTGAGTGAAGTAATACACATTTTTTTTGTAATTAAAATGAAAACATAACTGCTATAAAACAGTAGTTTTGACTAATTTTTGTTAGTTCATACAAAATTTTTATAGTAAAAATTTGTAATTTATTTTTACGACATTGTTAGTTATTTTGACTGCGTTTCTTAGTTATATTTTTTTAACAGTAAATACTTTTGTCGCTTTTTTAACTGTCGTGTTTAATAATGGTTCTTGTAGGCAGGGGACCAATTCGGAATGTGTGAAGTGATAAAATTTTCACTACTCCGCAAAGAAACAAAGTGTTGATTTGTTTTTTGCTAAAACTATCTGTGAAAATTTTATCATATGAGGTTTTTTTCTTCACCAAATAAAAGTTCATGAAAAAATGTGTGTGTTGAACTATTTTTCAAACATTGTTAGCGACTTTTTTTTAAATTGATTATTTTTTAACATTTTATATTTTTTCTAATATAGTTTTTCATTCATTTAATTACTAAATTTTTAAATTTCAAAAGAATTAGAGAATTTATAAAAACAATAATTACATTTTTATTATAAAACAAAAAAAGCTCTAATAGCATTCGAAAAATCCATATGTGCAAAAAAAAAAAAAAAAAAAAAACGCCCCAATTTCTCTTCCAGAAGCATAAACGCATATAAAGACATTTTTTTTATATTAAATGTTTATTTCTTTAATGAACAATAAAACGAGTGGAATGAAATAAAATTGACAGATAGTCATCATAACAACCTTTTTTTATAACGAGAATGGGAATGACTCAAAATGAAAACATGAATTAAAAATGATAAATTATTTATCACTGCCTAAGATGCTCTATTTTGGGGCCTAATACTTTAGATCCCGACGGCTTTGTTGGGTTGCTTTAACAAACTTAACCCTTTAACCACTGGAGTCGAAATACGAGGTATTTTGTTATGAAATTTTGTTTTTAGTATCATTTTGGACTAAAAAGCACGAATGTGAAGTCCATTTGTCAAAAAAATTTAAACTGAAAGCGCCAGGTGGAAAAAATGAAAGACAACCTGAAGACAAAAAGCTCGACTCAAACAAAAATATTTGTTTCACACATCAAATACGCAACAAATTATCAAAATACAGCTTGAACTACTTTCCAAAAAAAAAATTCGAGTCGATTGAGCTGTTGTTTTTTTTTAGTTTTTTTTTTGCACCTAAATCATAAATAATTTTCGTGTCTGTTTTGACAAAAATCTTGACAGAAATGGGTGTATCTATCAAACTATTCAACTGAGCGTGTTCAAACCGGCACTGTTCGAAAGGTAAATTCAAACAGATAAAAATGTCGTTGGCGATTAGTGCACCAAAAATATTGTATTGGATATAATTGGACTTAAGTGATGACCTTCTGTAGACGGTCTTAGTGGTTAAAGGGTTAAGCTCCGAATTATGTTGGCTGTTAGTGTGTAAACTTTTATGGCAACTCTAACAACCGGAAAAAAATGACTGAATTATTTCTCAAATATTTTAAATTGTTTATAATTTAACAAAATTTCAGCTCTGATTTTCTTTTGGTTCTAAAGCGTACCTTGTCTACAAATTATTTGCTAGAAATTGTAAATTAAAAATATTGCCTAAAATAAAGCCCCGCATTAAATAATTTTTTTTTTCATCCAAATTTTTTAGAATTATTAATTACTTTTATTGAACAATGTTTATTTTTTTTTATCAATTAAATTGAAGAATTTTTATTAATTTATTACTTCAATTTTAATTTGTATAACTAAGTTTTTTTTTTGGGTTTTAATTTTTATTATTTTTTTCATGATTAAGTTTCTAATTTATAATTTAATTACTCTGAGCTTACTATAAATTACAATAAAACTATTTATATAAATTATACAATTTTAAATTTCGTATTTTTGTTTTGAAAAATAAACCAAAATTTTATAATTCAAATTTGTTAAATCAGTAAGCATAGTAAGTTGTTTCGATTTTAAGTGTAAAAATGAATTCTACATGAAATTAGAATTTGTTGTCACGCTTTCACAATAATATTATTTCTTATTGGTGAAAAACTGATATTTTGTTGTCTCTCTATAAAATAAAATTTTTTTAACTTTGACAATTAAAAAACGATCTATAAAATAAAATTCGAATGAAATTTATTCACCACAAAAACAACTTACTATGCCTTAAATTTAGAAATTTTTATATTTGTACATGATTCTTATTTTTTTTAAGTTCTAAAATTAAAAAATAACTTTTTATAAACTGAAGTTTATAGTTGCATTTTTTTCGATATTCTACAAAGGTGCAAAAATAAATTCTACAAAGATTTATTTTTAAAATAAATTTTACAATTTTATTTGTTTTATTAGGTTCTTTTTTTTATAAATTTCTACAGTTTTACTTTGCAAATAAGGCCTTAGATAAAGAAATTTGAAAAAAAACTCAGAATGATATATAAATTGTATATATGCTCCCTTTTTTAAATAAAAATTATTAAAAAAAATTTATCAAAATTATTGAAAAATTATGTAAGAAATTTTAAAGAATTGTTACCAAATAGTTTAAAAGCAATTTATATTGTATATACTTTGTTTGGTTCTTTGTTAAAAAAAAGTATATACATAACTTGGAGTTTTTTTGTTTTCTAAGGGATCTTCTTTTAATAATTGTAAAGCATTTATTGTTTACCAAAGCGTTTCATTTTTATTTTATAAATTATTTTAGTTTTATTTTTTAACTTAAATCTAAAAAATAAGATCTTTTTTAAAGTAATTAGACTTTAAACTTAAAAGCACAAACTAAAAATATTTGCAATAAATATTATTTACATATTAAAAAGCTACAACTACAAATTTTATTAGAGATTCATACTGAATTTTTCAAAATTACACTCATAATAAACCATGCATCAAAATACGAAATTATTGTCAATATAACGAAAAATTTCGTAATATATACTAATTTTTGTTTATTTCCCAAATGTTTTTTTTTTGTTATTTTGCCATTTTTTCGCATTTTTATGCATTATTATAAAAATAAGTTAAATTGAAAAGAAATAAACTAAATTTAAAGGGTTAGAATTAGGGAGGATTTTGTTCATTTCTTCTTTGCACTTACGATATTTTTGTATCATGCCATCTCTATTTAAGTATACTTCACTTTACAGCAGTTGCGTCCAACTCATATGCACAATGTGCAAGGTTTTACAAAAGAGCTTTTTCACCTATAGCGAGCTTCGACGAGAGCTTTTACATATGTGGAGGGCACAATACAAGGATGGAAATTTTGAATTTCGAAATGTTATAAGTTGTATAATTTATTTAAGCCAAAACACTCTAATAATTCTTTTGAAAAATCTTTAAACAAAAAAAGCCATCTTCAAAAGGCTTGCTGTGCTTTGCTAAGAATAGAGCAACAACAAAAGGAATATTTTCTTTGATATTTTTTTCATATAGAAATTGGTCGATTGGCAAATTTTTCTTTTGAAACTTTAATTTCAGTTCATCTACTAATTTGGCCCTATCGAAATTTTTATTCAAAAATCTCTTTTGGCATGTATTATAATGCCTTTAAATGGTATGTTTGTGATTGCGTTTAGCATTATAACCGCAAACCAAACATACGGGATCGCCGTCATTGTTTTCAATAAACAAAAACAACTGTTCCCACGCATTATTAAATTAATTTTTTTAATGAACATAGACTGATCGTTGTGTGTTTGAAAAGTTATTTTCAAGTTGAGGGAAAAGTACTAACGTACTGAATTTTCCGTCCCTGAAAAAAGGCTCTTTACTACAAATGCAAATATCATAGTATTAGTGTTTGGACGCCACTGCTCTACAGCGTGTGGCACTTTATTATAGTGAATCTAGCTATAGAATTCAGATATTTTTACCAATTTTTTTTCTCTGAAATTCCCGTTTGACGTGAAATTTTTTAATTCTTTAATTCAGTTATTTCAATTTATTACTTTTGTTATCTTTTTATTTCATACTACTTGAAACGGAAATTAATTTTTCGAAAATCTTTCGTACATTCAATGCAAACAAACTGACCCATTATTTTTTATTAACTTCCCAAGAAACATTTTTACGGACTCTCCGATATGTACGGATTCATGAATCCGGCTTCTACTGTACGTTTATGGTCCGAAAATACGTATCCGTCAAAGCTTGTACGCAAGCGGAACATTAACGGACCGTATAATTGAATTTTCGAAAACAATACGTTTTTACCCCGTTTTGGTGTATCCGTTTCTGTACCAGTTTTTCTTCTGTTGCTTTTGGATTTGCTTAGTAATAAAAAACGAATACTTAAATATCCCTCAGGTAAATATTTATAAAATTGAAAACAAGTTTTACGATGATGTGTGCAAAATTATGTTGATTTGCAAATAAAAATATTGCCCGACAGCTTAAAATAATTTTGTGAAAAAATTTACAAATTTGCATTGTCTGCTTCATCATATCGTAAGTACCACAATTTAAACCAAAATTAAATATTTGTTTTATTTTTTTCATGATTTTTAATGGGCCACAATCGCAGTGATTGATGGATGGTAATTGTGCTGGAGATAAATATGGTATTTGTTGTATTTAGTTTATTAAGTTTTGTTATTTTAATTTAAATATCTTTGTTAATAAATTTAAAGAAAAAAAAAATAAAAATTTGCTATTAACAATTAAAATAATATGCCTTTACACAAATCCGTTTTTTGTTGAAAAAACGGTACGAATGCGGACCGAATACAGATCCGTAAACGATCCGTCACTGACGGACTTTTAACGGACAACTCCGTTTTTCATCCGATGTATCCGGTCCGTAAACGGTCCGTCATTGAAGGTTTTTAAACGGATTCGAATCAGTTTCGATGATCCGTTTTTGGTCCGTTTACGGATAAAGAAAACGGTACGTAAACTTAGTTGGATTCCGTTTATGATGGACCGAAACCGTTACGTAAACTGTACGTATTGTTTGTTGGGTTCTTTAAGTAACTTAAAAAAATCTATTAAAAATATAGTTACAATAGTTAAAAGTATAATATTTTATTACATAAATAATATAAAGTGAAAATTTAGTTTACTTTTATAGTTTAATTTTTTTCAAAATTCAGTATGAATCTCTTTTTGTTATCTACATATTTTTTACATATTTTATTTATTTTTTTTTTTCCATATTTACCTTCGAATTATTTTTAACTAAATATTTTTGTTCCCAAAACACACCTTGTTTATTTTCTTTGCAGTATTTAACTGAAATTATTAATAATACGTTTAAAAATTGACGATTTTTATTATTTAAACTAAACTAATTATCAACTAATTTGATTTTTTTTATAAGTTATTTACTTGTCTTATATGAAAAACTAAAAAAAAAATTAAAAATATAGTGACGGCGCAAAACAAATTGACAATTAAAACGCCTCGAGCGTTGCATTTGTGAAATAGAATCTTTTTTACTTTCATGTTTTTTCTTATTCTCTTGTTATTTTTTTCTCTTGCAGTCACTATCGTACGTTAAAATTTGGGCTTGTTTTCTCTCACGTCGCGTTCTTATTCTGGACCGACATATATAAATTATAAAAATGATGAGAAATTTGAAATTAATATCTAGATGGTTAACTATAAACAATCATTATACGTCACGTTGTTATTCTAGGTGGATACTTAAGAAGAGAGAGAGAGAGAGAGAGAGAGAGAGAGAGAGAAATTGGTTTGCAACGATATATAAAGGAAAGAGGTAACGCTGCGCTTAGATTGGAAAGTTAATCTAGTAAAAAGTGGATTACATAACTGCTTAACCATTAGGAGTTTCTAGATTACAAGAATTTAGTAATTTTTTATTCAAAATTAATAGCTCGTTTAAATACATTAATTTCAAACGATATGCTTAGATACCTACTGGTTCTTGTTTGTCTTCACGGTATCTAGGCACTGGTATCTCTATTGCATAGATAGCGAAATTAATCAACTTGATTAAAGTTAATCTACTTTATTAGTCTTCATCATTTATATATGTATCGTCACCTTATTATTTGTTTGACCTTTACCCCAAAAACTCTTTATCGAAAAAAAAACGATAAAGAAAATTTACATTAATTTTGCTTAAAATATGCATGATAAATATTCTCTTCACCATTAACTGCTGCAAATATTTTGAGTAATAAATTTTTATATATTTATGTTATAAATCTTTTGCATTAAAAAAAAGAACTTTTTTTTTGGTTTGTGCCGAAACCAGTTTTTAAATATTTCGTATCATATCTGAGATATCAAGTATCGACTTTGATTTAAATATATGTTTTGCATACAAAAATTAAAAAATGTAATCCTTGTTTATTCCCTGCGGGAAAAAAGGGGTCAGTTGGGAATTGTGACCTGTCCCGGGTTAGGTGAAAACTGAACCGGTTCCGAAAAACATCACGAGATTTTACTACCGGTTTCTAAAGTACCGACTTGTCCTTTTAGACCAGTCCTGTGACATACAACAGGGGGCAATTGACCCCCTTCTAGGACAAGCCCATATTAAAGTTATCGGACCTGTTACCGGTCCCTATCACAATGAACCGGTGATGTGACGTGTCCTGGGATAGGTCCTTTTCCCGCAGGGCTGTTCTTCTCGGTAACTACCCTTCGAGAAAAGTGCCTATCCCAGGACACGTCACATGACCGGTTCATTGTGATAGAAACCGGTCACGGGACCGATCACTTTAACATGGGCTTGTCCTACGAGGAAGTCAATTGCCCTCTGTGACATGTCACAGGACTAGTCTAAAAGGACATGTCGTGACTTTTAAACCGGTCACGTAATAGGTACTTTAGAAACCGGTGCTCTTTTTACCTACCTCGTGATATGTTTTTTCGGAACCGGTGCAGTTTTCATCTATCCCGGGACAGGTCCCAATTGCCAACTGACCCCTTTTTTCCCGCAGGGTACTTTTTGGAGTATAGGTCAATAATAAGCTGACGATATGCAAAATTTGCTGTATATGCCAAACAGTGGTGCACGCAGCAAAATAATGCTTAGTTAAGGGTAAACTTAGGAATGCAGAGCATAGTCGATGCTGGGTATCTCAGATATAAAACAAGATATTGGAAAACGAATTTCGGTATCAGAAATATTGTATTTACAATATATTTATATGATCCATTCCTTACAAAATTTTTGCAAAAATGGTTAGTGGGTCAAACCAATATTGCATGCTTTTGACAGCTAAAAGTTAAAATAACGTCGAACATGTTAGCGTTAACAAAAAATTTATCAACAAAGGTGTAATCTTGCATTAAAAATTAAATTTAGAGAAATTAAATTCCTTCAGGGAATTAAAAGAAAAATTTAATTCTTTGTGTGAATTAAGTGAAAATTTTAATTCCTTCTAGGAATTTATTGATGAAAAATTAAATAAATTCAATATTAGAAGCTCTGATTCTGTGAAGGCAGAAAGTTTGGTATTAAACTACTCTATTTAGTGAGGAACTGAAAATGCCACGTTACACTCAGGGAAAAGTGTTCATCATATTTATGAAAATCTTCATATATATGTAGATAAACTTCATAGATCTTCGTCTAATTCAAATTGATGACACGTTTCTTCATATTAATGAAATGTTTCTTAAATATTATGAAGAACTAAGAAAAAAAAAAAACAAATATTAATATTAAGAAACTTCTTCAAATTTTTGAAGAAATTTTATCAATATTTATGGAAAAATTTCATCATATTTATGAAGAAGATTTGCCAACATAATGAAGGTTTTAATTTTAATATTAATTAAGCAGAATTTTGTAACTGAAATAAAAAATTTGTAACAGTTTTTTTATGCATTTTTTTAAATGAAATGATAAAGAATATAGGAAATAATATAATGAAGAATTGTTATGTTGGGACTTTTTTTTTCTGGGTGTACTCCATTTGACAATATTATTAAAACTTATTTATGCTATTTTGTAGTATTTATATGAACAAATTTTATACATTTTAAAAAATTTGTTAAATGAAGGAGGGAGGATTAGTCTTTAGTAGTACCTAATAATAAAATGTCAAATATAGTTTTAAATTAAAGATTTTGATGAATACAGGGTGCGTTATATTCTATGTCAGTATGGATACATTTAATAACTTTGACATTTGTCAAACGATTGACTTAAGAACACATTTGACTTAAGAATAAAGTTCACGCCAATTCAGTGCAATTTTTACCATGTATCGGTTTACACCAAAACAAGGCGCCGAAATAGTGGCTCATTATATCTGACCGAATGTGTGTGGAAAAGATCTGGACAGTTACTGGTTTCAACAAGATGGTGCAGCATATCACACTGTAAATCAAAAATGTAGTTTATGAAACAAAACTTCTCTGGATGTAAAAACACGTAAAAAATCTTTTAATTCGGTTGTTACAATTCTTTGAATACCCTCCACGAACATCCTAAAAAAATGTTCTCTACTGTTTTTGATACAAATAATATAAAAAACTTTATAAGTTAAATTATGGAGGTGAAAAACAAAATTTTGAGGCGATCAAATTTTTTGGATGTAAAAATAAATTTTGTGGTGGAAAAAAATTTTGAGGTGAGAAAAATTTTTTGAGGTGAGAAAAATTTTTTGAGGTGAAAAAATTTTTTTGAGGTGAATATAAAACATTATTTAATTCTAGAGACTGGTGAAAAAATAAGTGAAAATATTTTACTTGCCGGTCGCTACTATTAAAAATGAAAAACTTAGAGGTACCTTTACATTTTCACTTATAACTTTTTAACCGCTGGATCGCGAATTTTCACTACCAGACTTCTGAGGGGGATGTCCATTAATTTAGATAGAAATAAGCACCCCTGCTTGCGTCCTCGCATCGTGACCGCCATTTCAACAGGCAGACAGATGAACAGACGAACATCGCTAAAACAATTTAAAATCGCATAAGGATCACGAATATATATACTTTGTGGGGTCTTAGATCTATATCTCGACATGTTACAAACGGAATGACAAACTGATATATAATCTCACCATATATGGTGGAAGGTATAAAAAGTCGACACCAGACTGGCCACCCAGACCCCTCCATATTTCCTTTTGTGGGGTTATTTGAGAAGCAAAGTATACGCCAACAAGCCTCAGACTATTGGCGAGCTTAAGGTAAACAATCGTGCCGTTATCATTGCTATACCGCCCGAGATGCTCGAAAAAATAAAGAAAATACAGCAAAAGGCTTAGCCATCACCAATAGAGGCGGTCTTTTGATTGATGTTGTGTACAAAAATTAATTCAAAATTAATAAAAAGAAGCAAGTTTAATTATCCAACCAACACAAAAGATGGCGCACTCTGTATTTTAACGAAAAGTGTATTGAATTTCTTAAATTGATGACAAGTATTGAAATTTTATATTTATACCTAAAATATAATATACAAAATATAATTACACAATATAATGAAATCAAACAATTTAAATAAACTCTTAACTAAATTATTATATTTAATCTTAAAATCTATGAAAAACTAAAACAAAACTCCCGATTCATATAAGAATATTTATTACTGTACAAGTCGTTGATTATGAATTAAATAGGGGTCTCCATCACTTGAACGATGTCATACGATATACGAAAGCGCTGGCCCATTTATTTGGCGGTATATTAAATCCATTTGTTTTTCTTCGATATCGATGAGCGGAGCCTACGACCCCACATAAGGTTGTATCATACAATTGTGCCCTGTAAATGTTGCGGCGATTGCATTTGTGAACCGGAACCACCTTGTGATTGATCTTGTGGTAATTGCAGGGGAGAATTTGTATCAACAGTATTAATATTCAGCGTAGAACCGCCACCACCACCACCTCCCAGGGTAGATGGATTAATGCCACCACTTTGGCCCGAAGGTACTATACAGGGTACACCCAAAATGGGGGTCGGCTCTTCGGGTGGTGTAACCTGCAAGGAAATACGATTCTTGGGAAAATAACACACAACATATTAGGATCACTGTTAGTAATGTGTATGAAGTTAAAACTAACCTCTAAACCTATGCTACCGTTAAGCGCAATTTTAATGGGATTAGAATGATTAGTGGCTTGCATTAATGTGGTAAAATGACTGATGCCTATTTCCTCCAATGACGATTTTCTTCTACCCGTATTAATACCAATATTTGGTAAACCCTGACGCAGCGAAGAAGAACGTCGCAGTAATATATCATTATCAATCTAAAAGTAAAGCACAAAGATATGGAACCAAACAATAGAAATAAATTGAACAACAACTGATTTAAAAAGAGTTTAAAACAAAAAAAATTTTAACTTTTCAACACATTACAAAAAAAAAAAAAACAGGCTTAATATTTCAAGAAAAATAAAAAAAAGTATAAAATATTAGTTTAAATCAAACATCAACATATTTATACAGTTCTATATATTGGTGATTGTTAAGTGGTTTAACCTCTCCACTGCCAGGGCTGCCAGTTAGGGTAACATCCATGTAGTATGGTTGTTGGTTGAACTTCCATTCCTTTGGCCATTACTTAGAAGTGCAAATAACATTCATTGCTACAAGTACAATATAGTTGGTGTTTGTTTTTTGGTTGGTGATAATGATGCTAGTAATGGTGGTTGAGGTGATGTTATTACGAGTGGCTTTTTTTTGTAAACATTTTTGGATTTTAAAAATAATGGGGGGGTTGGTTTTTAAAGGAATTTAACTTAAAATGGTCATAGGTATTTAGACAAGGATACAATAGCCAATTGGTTTTACAATACAAAACATAAAGAGACAGATATTTTCTTATCATACAATAGGTGTGTTTTCTGGCTTTTAAATATAAAAGTGGAACTTAGGATTTCACACAAGTATACTCTAGTATTTAAAAGTCAAAAAAATTACACATCTTTTTTTAATGTTTCTAATGCTGATTTTGATAGTTTTTTTTTTAGTTAAAACATAAAATAATACAGGCTTAACAAAAAATTTACAAACCAAATTAAAAAAATATATATATACATATAAGCAATAACATATTTAAAAAAAAAAATAAAACTTTAAAAATTTTGATTTCCTAACAGATTTTAATAATTAATAAACCTCCAAAGACGTCGCATAAATTATGATTTCACCATTTTTGGGATTTTATTTTTCAAAACTCTGATGCACTAGAATTGTAGGTTCCCAGCAAAAAGTTGCATTACCCAATTAGTGGTTATATAACGAAACTAAAATTCCTTACTACTTATATTTCGGCATCAAGGCTACTAGTTATTTATATTAGATGAAGTCGCTTTTGAAATCATTTAAGTCTACTTACTATACAGGGTGGCGCAAAAATAACCTTCCGATGTTTTTTGGCTGTAATTTAAAAAAAAAAAAGTGAAAAACTTTGATTCTTCTTGTGGATTATTTTTATTTGGTCTTTTAATTTTTTTTACATCAAATGGCCACCGCCACAGTTGATTGTCATTTGAGCCCTTTTTATGGCATTTTCCATCACTTTGGCCAAAACTTCCGGCGATAGGTCCTCACATTCTTGACGGATATTGTATTTAAGAGCTGCAAGAGTCTGAGGCTTGTTGACATAAACCCGCGACTTCAAAAAGCCCCACAAAAAGAAGTCTGGAGTGGTCAAATCGATCTTGCTGGCCAGTGCAAATCGCCAAAACGGGAGATTAGGCGCCCGGGAAATGCATCCTTCAGCATATCGGTTGTGGCACGTGCAGTGTGTGGCGATGCACCGTCCTGTTGGAACCACATGTTTTCCAATCCCAATTCATCAAGTTGCGTCAAAAAGAACTCGTTGATCATTGCTCTGTAGCGCTCACCATTCACAGTAACCGTTTGGCCCGCGACGTCTTCGAAGAAAAAAGGTCCGATGACTCCTCCAGCGAAAACAGCACACCATACAGTGACTTTGAGCGGGTGTAATGGCTCTTCGTGGGTTACACGCGGATTTTCAGTGCCCCAGAAGCGTAAATTTCGCTTATTTACGTACCCGCTAAGATGGAAATGGGCCTCATCACTCATGATTATTTTTGATGAAAAATCATCTTTATTATTGCTCAAATAAATAGTCACCAATATTCCGCGTTCTGGAGCAGTGTAGCGTAACATTGTTTATTAACGTGTATTTCGCATGTGTTTACTACACAAATGTCAAAACAGAACTGACATTAGGGGCCAATCGCAAAATTTATAGCATTTTCTGATAGGAGGATTACTTTTGCGCCACCTTGTATAATTACTAATAGTTCAAAAGTTAGAGCCAGTTTTGTAGTCAACACTTTGTACGAGTTTTGACTTAAATTTTACTTAAATAAGAAATTTTTAAACAAAATTTTCTACTTAAGTATATTAAAGTAAAAGTTCTCCCTAAAATTTGACTATAAAATGGATCCTAACTTTCCATCTAAATTAGATATTAAACTCTTAGCAATGAGTAAAATGCGTCTACAGAATAACGGCACAAAATTGCTAATTGCCGAGCTTATGTTAAGGGTGTAGCACACGTATTTATGTTAACTTATATATTAAAAAATTTCAAAAAAGAAGGTTCTTCTATGATTACTTGTAAGTATACTTGTAAAGTGAAAAAATTGTTATATTTTTCTATTTTTTCCTTATAATTTGTAAAAATTAATTTAAATCTTTTAAATTTTATAATATTATGTATGTTCTTTTTCTATCACTATTCTATTTTTTTTTATTTGTCACGTCTTTTTTATAATTGTCAAAGGAAAATGACAGCTAGGTTAACGTTTTATCTTACTTGGGGGTTACACGATCAAGTTTATCCTTTCAAGTTTTAATACACTCATACTTTTTCAAAATTAAATGCTAGTTCGCGCATTCAATTTCTTTTTCAAGTTAAGTGTGTCAATTTACGGTCAACAGCTGATTACACTTCTATTGAACTATTTTTCGTTTTTCTTTCTACATAAATTTCGCAGACAAAAGTTTTTGTTTTCATTTATAAATATTCGTAAATACACAAATATCATTAATAAAATTTAACGATGACAATTTTAAAAGTGAAATTGCTTTTAATTTGCGTGCAGCCTACGTCAAAGTTATCAATTCTAATAAATTTTGAAAAGCAGTATATGTAAAAAAAACTTGAAAGAAAAACTTGATCGTGTGGCTGCAGGGTTAGCAATAATTGCTAACGAATACTGCAATAAAAATGTACGATTCACACGGCGATTTTTTAATTTTGACATTTGCTGCAATTTATGCCAACATATTTATCGCTCGTCTAGACTACAAGTAAGACGTATTATTTACAAACTTGTAACTACTTATTTTTTAACTGATTATCAATATACTAAAAACTACTTATTTTAGTATTAACTACTTTTTTATATTTTTGTAATGCAACGGGTAAGCCGGAGCTAAAATTTTTGTGCGTTTTGTGTGAAAACAAAGTTTGACAGTTACTACAAGGTGGCGCAAAAGTAATCGTCCCATCAGAAAATGCTATAAATTTTGCGATTGGCCCCTAATGTCAGTTCTGTTTTGACATTTGTGTAGTAAACACATGCGAAATACACGTTAATAAACAATGGTACGCTACGCTGCTCCAGAACGCGGAATATTGGTGACTATTTATTTGAGCAATGATCAGTCGGTGACTTTGGCACAACGTGAATATCGTCGCAGATTTCCTAGCCGTCCAACGCCTACTGGTGAAACACTGCGACGTTTAGCCGCTCGCCTCGAAGAGACTGGCACAACACGAGATGCTGCCAGGCGTGGCAGACCCCGGAGTAGCCGTTCTGCAGAGAATATTGCTGCTGTAGCCGAAGATGTCATGGAAGCGCCGTCGACATCGACCAGACGACGTGCCACGCAAATAGTAATCAGTCGACGGTCTTTACAGCGAATTTTGGTACAAGATTTGAAGATGTTCCCGTACAAAGTCCAGATGGTGCATCAGATGTTAGCTGCTGACCGCCAATCGTGTCTAACATACGCTCAAGCCATTCTTAATCAAAACCAAGAGGAAGATGATTTTTCATCAAAAATAATCATGAGTGATGAGGCCCATTTCCATCTTAGCGGGTACGTAAATAAGCAAAATTTACGCTTCTGGGGCACTGAAAATCCGCGTGTAACCCACGAAGAGCCATTACACCCGCTCAAAGTCACTGTATGGTGTGCTGTTTTCGCTGGAAGAGTCATCGCACCTTTTTTCTTCGAAGACGTCGCGGGCCAAACGGTTACTGTGAATGTTGAGCGCTACAGAGCAATTATCAATGAGTTCTTTTTGCCGCAACTTGATGAATTGGGATTGGAAAACATGTGGTTAAAACAGGACGGTGCAACGCCACACACTGCACGTGCCACAACCGATAAGCTGAAGGATGCATTTCCCGGGCGCCTAATCTCCCGTTTTGGCGATTTGCACTGGCCAGCAAGATAGCCTGATTTGACCGCTCCAGACTTCTTTTTGTGGGGCTTTTTGAAGTCACGGGTTTATGTCAACAAGCCTCAGACTCCTGCAGCTCTTAAAGACAATATCCGTCAATAATGTGAGGACCTATCGCCTGAAGTTTTGGCCAAAGTGATGGAAAATGCCATAAAAAGGGCTCAAATGACAATCAACTGTGGCGGCGGCCATTTACATGACATCATATTCTCGACTTGATGTAAACAAAATTAAAAGACCAAATAAAAATAATCCACAAGAAGAATCAAAGTTTTTCATTTTTTTTTTTTTTAATTACAGCCAAAAAACATCGGAAGGCTTGTTGACATAAACCCGCGACTTCAAAAAGCCCCACAAAAAGAAGTCTGGAGCGGTCAAATCAGGCGATCTTGCTGGCCAGTGCAAATCGCCAAAACGGGAGATTAGGCGACCGGGAAATGCATCCTTCAGCATATCGGTTGTGGCACGTGCAGTGTGTGGCGTTGCACCGCCGTCCTGCTGGAACCACATGTTTTCCAATCCCAATTCATCAAGTTGCGGCAAAAAGAACTCGTTGATCATTGCTCTGTAGCGCTCACCATTCACAGTAACCGTTTGGCCCGCGACGTCTTCGAAGAAAAAAGGTCCGATGACTCCTCCAGCGAAAACAGCACACCATACAGTGACTTTGAGCGGGTGTAATGGCTCTTCGTGGGTTACACGCGGATTTTCAGTACCCCAGAAGCGTAAATTTTGCTTATTTACGTACCCGCTAAGATGGAAATGGGCCTCGTCACGAAATTGACGTTGTGCCAAAGTCACCGACCGATTATTGCTCAAATAAATAGTCACCAATATTCCGCGTTCTGGAGCAGTGTAGCGTAACATTGTTTATTAACGTGTATTTCGCATGTGTTTACTACACAAATGTCAAAACAGAACTGACATTAGGGGCCAATCGCAAAATGTATAGCATTTTCTGATAGGAGGATTACTTTTGCGCCACCTTGTACCAGTAAGTCATTATTTTTCGTCTACATATAAGTAGTTCTTTTATCCATTACCAGTATGTCATTATTTTTTTTTTTAAGTAACGTAAAAAGTAAATATCTATCATTACATGGTAACGACCTGTCATTACCATGTTTTGCACTGTCATCGTCATTTGATCGATATTTTTACATACAGACATATAATTCGAGCTGATTTCGCAAAACTTTTGTTAACAATTTTTTTAGAAAGTTAAGTTTTAGTTTCTAAAGTATAGTCAAAAAATACTTCCGTGTGCACGTCCAGTTATGGGAAGGTTTTGGATATTTGAAAAATAAATTTATATAAATTTTTGGGTAAATATTTAAAAGTACTAAATCCTGTTTAAATTTAAAACTACTTCCTATAAACATTTCTATAATATCACGTCCTTGTAACATTTTACTTTTAAATAAAAAAGCATAAACTAAAAATTTTCAACTTTGCAATAAAATACAAACAAATTTTAACAATCGAAAATGAAAACACAAAACCCAAATTTACCACAAATAACTACGTCAAATAAAAGCACCACAAAAACAACATACGAAAATTAACACATTAACAAAAAGTTTCTCATTTTTTTTTGTGTAAAATGAAAACCGATGTAATGTAAGCAGGAAAACAAAATAGTGGAAAAGAAAAAAATAATTGAAAATAATTTGAAGTATAGCCAACCCGTAATGAATTACTCCGACCGCGCTGCGAGCCAACAACTGTAGGACTGTCGGGTAGAGAAAGAGAATTGGATTTAAATTGTTGTATTGGCGGCGTGCAGCGTGGCGAAGCATACCCGGCCAATGTTTGAACACTCTGCATTTGCATGGGATTGAGACCCATGCCCGAACCACGTCTTGAACCGGCCCCAGCATTAGAATTGACACCCACAGAACCGACATTCGGGCCACAGGCAGCACCCAAATTAATGTTGGAACAAAATGATATGTTGGATTTGCGTCGGGAGTTATGACGTTCAAAGGTTTTTTGGGCTGAGAAGGGTGAAGGACGTACTAGGTAACTGAAAAAGTAGAAAACACAACAAACAAAGATATTAGATGATTCATGTTCCAGGATATATTTATTTGCTTTCAATACTCACATCAAATCGCCTTCTTCTAATTTAAGATCACAGCTTGGATTGATTATCACATACGATAAATGGTTGCGTTTTTCGCTAACATCATCATAATCAATGGTGGGTAAATTTAATGATTCCATTCTACTTCTTACTAAATTTGCTATTTCTGCTCTCTCAATTTGCTGGGCATGATTATCTTTGGCCTCATCGGCCAAATTAATAGAATACTGAAAAAACATAGACGACTGTTGTACAGTTAGTTTTTCAAATCATTTGATTTTTTTAAAAGTTTGATCAATTAGTTTACTACAATTAATTACTTTTACTACAAGTTTGTTTTTTTGATTTTGTTATTTTTTTATTGATGGATAACATAATTTTTATGTTTCATTTAAAGATCTATTTTTTAATTTTGAAGCAATTTAAAAGAAAATGTTGTCTGTTGGAGTATTTTTTTTTTAAGTTGTTGTATGAAACATAAGCATTCCATTTTTATTTTTGAATAAAAGCTTAACTCAATCATTGTCAGAAGTAGTAGAGAATATTTTAGTTCAGTTGACAAAAAAAAAAAAATCATGCTTCAATCTACTCGCTAAAATTTCAAAATGCAATTTGAACAAATGTCATTCAATTAGATTTTAATATTATTTTGTTTTTTTACCTACCTTTAGAATTTAAGAGTATAGTTTTGATATTAATTGTAAATTTTAGAAACTTAGTTGTATATAATTTAGCTACTATGAATGCAATATTTGTAGGATCTTAATTACAGTTAAAGTTAGTCATTATTACAACAGAATTTTCGGAACTTTAATAAAGTCTTAAGAACTTCTTAATCTTAAATAACCCGGAACCCGGCGAAAATAAAAGAGAAAATGCTCTGTTTTAATAATGAGTTTCGACTGGTCTTCCTAATATTGGTAATTCTAAGCTATCGACAAAAAAAACTTTAAGAAATGTTGACCAGGCGACTTACAAATCAATTAAGTAAAATTTGTTCCCTCCAGGTAATAATGATTTTGAACTAACAAGGAAACTCTATTGGGGGGTCCTTCAGATTTTAATGAAACTTGAATTCAATATAGAGGAGTGAAAAGTTTTATATTTTGGGGTTAAAAATGGGGTTTCAAATTATTGGAAACTTTTTGTTTTAAAACTGTTTTGATTTTATTTTTAATACCCCTTTCAAAATGCCATCAAATAGCTTTCGTTTGATACAAAAATTTTATACTTCTTTTTTTTCAACGAACATGAAATACAAACGCAAAAAATGGGATAATTTTTGACACCACATTTTTACGATTATTCTTAAAATTGGTCATGATTATTGTGAGCTCTTTATCATATTTCTAAATTTCATGATAGTCGAAGAGAAACCCACATCGGTGCTTCATAATAATAAAGGAATAAGGAAGAATCGAATTCAGCAGCAGAAAACCTGGTCACCCTAATTATCAAACGAAACTTTGAAATCCATATTCCAAGGAGAATGTCCCACGACCATTGTTATTTAGTGTTAAGTAACAGTTTGGTATCGTTTCGCTATATATGTACACTCAAAAAAAAAATGTTAGTAAAAAATTTAGTCAAACATTTTTTTATTCCACTTTACAGATTTTGCACAAATTTTAAATATAAAATAATTTTTTTGTTAAATATTTTTCCTATTCTCAATTTATAAATTACAATTTATTTTTATTGCTGATTTAAGTAAAAATTTTGAGTAAAATTAGCAAATACTTTTTAATTGATTTTATTTCATAATTGAGAGCCAAAGTTTTTTTTTATTGTAAGTTAAAAATTTTTATAATCTAAGGTATTGAAAATGAATTTGAATTTTAAAAAATAATTTAATTAATTATGAACAAAAATTTGGCTGATTTTAGCAAATCGATTTCCATTTAGGGTTTACTCAAATTTTGGTAATATTTACTAATTTTTTCGATTACTTTTACTTTACTAAAAATTGTAGTCTAGTTTCGTTAAATTAACTAAGGGATCTATTGGCTTAAACATGGTTAATTTTTCTGTAACCATCAAAGATTTTTCAGACTTTTTGTATTTACAGACTTTTTTTGAGTGTAGAATAATACACTGGATGATCTCAATACACTGAGTGAAGTGCACTAAACTGATACAGGGCGTGGATCATTCCTATGCTAGATTAACCCTGCGGGAAAAAAGGGGTCAGTTGGGAATTGGGACCTGTCCCGGGATAGGTAAAAACTGAACCGGTTCCGAAAAAACATATTATGAGATAGGTGAAAAGAGCACATGACCGGTTTTAAAGTCACGACATGTCCTTTTAGACCAGTTCTGTGACATGTCACAGAGGGCAATTAACCCCCTCCTAGGACAAACCCATGTTAAAGTGATCAGTCCCGTGACCGGTTCCTATCACAATGAACGAGTCATGTACGTGTCCTGGGATAGGTCCTTTTCCCGCAGGGAATGTATAAGATTAGTAACTTTAATCTTTACGGGCTGAAAAATCTTCTCTTACATCAGTTAAAAAATTAAACATTTTTATTTGGTGTTCTAATTTTTTTTTAAGGAAAAATATATTTCGTGACTCATTTTTTTAATTTATTTACATAATTAAATAAACAGGAATTTTTATTAAATTATTTCCAAACATTTTTTTGTGGGAAATTTACAAAACATTACATAAATAAGTTTCATATTTTTCCATTAAATCAATATTTCAATTTTAAAATACTTACAGCTGATCCTTTGCGATTCCTACATCCACCCAGACACGCTGTGGATTTATTATGCTGAGAAGGAGGTGGATGGCCACTACTACTATGATGCGAATGTGGGCCACCCGATGATGGTGGTCGATATGTAACACTGTGCAATACTTCCTTACTATCTTTAGCCGAATCTGGTGTAACAGTAGTTTCCTCATCATACTTTTGTTTCGATTTAGGATTTTTGTTTTATTTGTTAATTTTCGGTTAATGGTAGTGGCGGAGTAGTATTGTTTTTGTATGATTTTATTTTTAGTACAGAATTAGTTTTGGTTTGTTTTGTTAGTTTTAACAAAATGAGCGTTTGAAAATTTAAATACAAAATGAAGTTTTTTTTTTGAGTATAATTTTATTAAATATTTGAAAAATTTAATGTAAATCTTTTTTTTTTTTAATAGAAATTTTCTGGATATATGCAAAATGTTGGTCAACAAATATGAAGTGAAAAACGAAAAAATATATTTATGTGTAATATTTTCTAAAAAAATAATTAAATATCATGCTAGTGAATATGTAAAACCTCAAAATCAATTTAACACTCTACTATTATGTATTTATGTTAAACTACCTATGTATGTATATAAACCTAAATATTTAAAAATAAAAAAATAAATGTTCGTGCTGTTTATATTTTAAACAAATTAAATTATTTAACACTATTCATGCTATAACTAATTAAAAATGCATTAAAATTTAAGCAATTAAGTTTGATATTTTTTAATATAATAAAAATAATAATTTAAAATGAAAAGTTTTTATAAATTGCTGATGAAATAAATAATATGCATTAAGTGTTGGGGTGTACTAGGCGTATGAGTGTTGTAATATTAATAATATTAATCATACGCCTAAGTGTCTTAGATAAGAATTCATATTTTTCAGTTTTGATAATCTCTTACTTAGCTTACACTGAGGTACAAGATTTTTGTACAGGTTTCAACATAATATTTTTTTATAAATATTTGAACCTATAAAAATTTTATCAAATCATCTATTTTTAACCTTGACCCAGCGAAAAATATTTTAAGGCTAAATATTGAGAAGAAATCATTTTAAAATCCTATAGCTTTCATGGATTTTAATTATTTTAAAAATTTCCTTTTATTTGTCTATATTTATATCGAGGAAATTTTCAAGGGTATTTTAGTAACTCCATAAGATTGTTAAAAAAAAAATTAAATTCGCCCATACAACTTTCAGGCTTTTTAATAAATTTAGTTGAATATAAGTTATATTCATAGTAGTTAAATTTAATCGGTAGATCCAAACACATTTGAAAACTAATTTGAAAATTTTCAACCAAATTTGCTTATTTTTCGAATATAACATTTTTTAACTTTGTTTCTTTTTCGGTTTTGTGAATTTACTTCAAAATCAATTAAATTTTTAGATAAAACACTAATTAAATGATATCTAAACCTGGACTATGTCAGAAATTACCATCCTTTGGCCCCTGTGAATCCTGAAAAACGTCAGGGGCCAAAGGTAGGTCATTTCTTAAATTAAATTTTCTGTGAATGTTATACATGTATAAGGTGTTCAGAAAAAATTCAACCTTTGGCCCTCTTGAATCCAAAGAATAAAAAATTATGGGTGCAAAATGTTTTCCCATTCTGGTAGGATCCAAGCAAAGAAAATTTTTTATTAATCAGTTAATTTTAATACAGAAGAAACCTTGCCAAGAACTTAAAAGTAATTCAACAAATTAGGTTTTCGTATCACAAATATGCACAGACTGGCAACATTTTGTCAAGCTTTTACATCTTTCTACTTAGTTCTTATATACGAAAAATTCTTTATTAGTTGAAATACAAGGTGGCGCAAAAGTAATCCTCCTATCAGAAAATGCTATAAATTTTGCGATTGGCCCCTAATGTCAGTTCTGTTTTGACATTTGTGTAGTAAACACATGCGAAATACACGTTAATAAACAATGTTACGCTACACTGCTCCAGAACGCGGAATATTGGTGACTATTTATTTGAGCAATAATGAAGATGACTTTTCATCAAAATTAATCATGAGTGATGAGGCCCATTTCCATCTTAGCGGGTACGTAAATAAGCAAAATTTACGCTTTGGGGGCACTGAAAATCCCCGTGTAACCCACGAAGAGCCATTACACCCGCTCAAAGTCACTGTATGGTGTGCTGTTTTCGCTGGAGGAGTCATCGGACCTTTTTTCTTCGAAGACGTCGCGGGCCAAACGGTTACTGTGAATGGTGAGCGCTACAGAGCAATGATCAACGAGTTCTTTTTGCCGCAACTTGATGAATGAAAACATGTGTTTCCAACAGGACGGTGCAACGCCACAGACTGCACGTGCCACAACCGATATGCTGAAGGATGCATTTCCCAGGCGCCTAATCTCCCGTTTTGGCGATTTGCACTGACCAGCAAGATCGCCTGATTTAACGCGCCAGACTTCTTTTTGTCGGGCTTTTTGAAGTCGCGGGTTTATGTCAACAAGCCTCAGACTCTTACAGCTTTTAAAGATAATATCCATCAAGAATGTGAGGACCTATCGCCGGAAGTTTTGGCCAAAGTGTTGGCAAATGCCATAAAAAGGGCTCAAATGACAATCAACTGTGGCGGCGGCCATTTACATGACATCATATTCTCGACTTGATGTAAAAAAAATTAAAAGACCAAATAAAAATAATCACAAGAAGAATCAAAGTTTTTCATTTTTTTTAAATTACAGCCAAAAAACACCGGAAGGTTATTTTTGCGCCACCCTGTATGTATTCAAAATTACTTTTTCATGTACAGAATTTGGTTACAAAAATAATCAACATTTTGGTTCCTTAGTCTTAAAAATACAATGTGGGGCAATAAGTATCACCCTATTGGAAAATGCCGCCATTTGTCCAAATGGCATCGTCTGTCAGTTTAAATTTGATACACAATAATTGTGACAATGTTTGCTCAAAATAATTCATCATAAGTGTTATCATAGCGGTCACGTCAATAAGCAAAATCTGTTATGGGGAACGGAAAATCCAGGCAAAATTCAACACACCATGTGGTATTATTTTTTTTTCAAATGAGCCGATGGTAACGCTTTAACGGTGAATGTCAACCTCTATAGAGCCATGCTGACTGAACTTTTTTTTTTTAACGAAAATTGACGATCTGGATTTGGAGGTCATGTGGTTCCAACAGGACGGGACATTTGTCATACTGCACGCAACACATTTCGTATTGTGAATTGGCTTTTTTTTTAATAAACAACTACAATAATAAAACATAGAGAAAACAGGTTCATTGTGACAACCGAATGGTTTGGTTGCAGCCACCGCCATATTTGTTTGTTCGGTTAATACTACATAATTTCAGTTGAAACACGGGTGGTCTTTTTTGACACTTCTGCATTTAAGGGTTAATATTTTTTTTTTTATTTATACCATACTTGTGAAATACTCATTGGCATTAAAATTAACTTGTAATTACTTGATATCAATGCCAATGCCAAAAATAAATAATTATTATTCAATTCCAATGATTTTTACTCATATAAGTAATACACAATTTTTTTCTTTTTTTTCCCAAATCTGTTTATTTATCCAAACATATATTTTTACCATCAATTATAATTGTCAATGTCTAGCATTTAATAATGCCAATTGAAAGTAAATTTAATTGACATTGATGGGAACAATTGTGGCGTCATTGCCACCACATAATGTTAATAAAATTGCCTGATTCACTTGAATCAGGAATAAATTTAGTTGCAACAACCGAATGTTTCGGTTGCTGCAACTAAACTATTCTATTGGCAAGAAATTCGGTTGTCACAAAGAGCCTGTTTTTTCTGTGTAAAAATAAAAACACCAACTTTAACTTTTATTTTAAATCTAGGCCCGAACTACAACATTCCTGATGAAGAAAATTCCGTGAAAATGTTTCATTTTAAGAAATTACGATCACGAATGCCGTTGGGATATTTGAAGTCCTTGGTGTAAGAGAAAAAGCTCCGCATCTTGGAGGAGTTAAAGATAATATGCCGAAATTGATAACTTCACACTACAAATGTTGCGCACAGTTATACAAAATTTAATCAAAAGAGCCCAAATTTGCATCAATGCTGACGGCGGCCTTTTGTTGGATATAATTTTCTACAATTAATTGAAACAAAATTTATAACTGCTACACTCAGAATATTATGTAGTTAACTGTTTGTAGTTTAATAAAAAAGTTTTCCGTTTCATTTAAAAATAAAGGAACATACATTTATTTTTCAAAGAAATATCTATATTAACTTTTTTATACATTTATTCGAAAAAATTTACTATCATTTACCGATTTTTTTCAGTTTCATTTATTTTTTTCATTTGTTTGAAATTTAATAAAAATTTACCCACAAAACGGAAACTTGTGGTTTATTTGTGTCCGTAAAAGTTATTATAAATTTAAATTTTGTTTGCTGTCTGTTTCAAAAAAAAATATTCAAAAAATTTCATTTTGTTTTTTTATTTAAATTGGTTGTATATATACAAAATTTTTCAATACAATTTACAAGAACTTCATAAACACACATACATATACAAATACATTCACACAAAAAGTGTTTATAGCTTCATATGCATACATACATTTTGTATTGTACGAGTATATTAAAAAAAAAAAAACAAAAAATACAAAAACGGAAATAATTTCAAATAAATTAAAAAAACATTTATTTTTTAATGATTGGTAGGTAAAATTTTGACATTTATTTTAACTGATTATATCATTTGTTTCTTACGGATGTGTCAGTTGATTAATCAACATTTAAAAATAAATAACAAATGGCATTTAATTTAAATGAAAATTAAGTTGACCGGTTTTTAAATGAAATATCATTTCTTTTAAATGATATTTTCAGTTATTTTAACTTACAAACTTTTTTAAGTGTAGTAAATATAATCATTTAAAAAAACTAATTAGTTTTCACTTTAAACAAAAGTTATAGCGAAAGAAAATCAGATGATTATTTTTGCCCCACCTTAAACAAAATTACGGGCGTCAAAGGTTGACCTCGTATAATTTCCAAGCAATAATATTAATTATAGAGTTATTTAAACGGAATATAAAACAAACAAAAAAAATATTTTTGGCTCATAGATTGGCCGTTTCAGATAATATTTAAACTTTAATAATAATTGCTAAAGCCTGATTTGAAACCCCAGCCTCCGCTGATATGGGCCTCACGTAAAAAGAGACAGCGCCGATTTACATCTCCATGGAAAAATAATTAAAAATAATATTGTTTCTCGCAGGGTAAATTTGCGCAAAATGTCTTTAAAAGTAGCCGGGAAGGACCCACGGATTTGATTAAAATTTCGGGTTAAAACATGAGATACAAAAACATTCAAAACTTTTGTGTTTCTAGATTTATTAAAGAATTTTATGCATTCTTAGATTGGTCCGCCCAATATCTTTTGCTTTGTTAATTTACTTTGAGGTTAACGGTATTTTAAGGTTAGTTCATCGTTTGACATTTTTAACAACTTCAGGAACCGTCACTGTGTTAACCGTTATAGGTGTGCGTAAACCACAACATTGACTGGGCAAGAAAGGCCAAAATTTTTAACTTTTAATTATTAATCTTTTGAAAAAAGGAAATAGAAAACCCCACAGATATTTCTTTAAAATATTTTAAGGTTAGGGGTATTTTTTTTTATGATAAACGGTATTTTAGGTAATTTCCTTTGGGTATTTTTAGGGTAACGGTATTTTAAGTGGAATTTTAAAGTTAACTTTAGTCATTTAAAAAAGTTTTGAATCGTTAAAGGTTTTTTTTAGGCTGCGTGTTTGCCAACCATAGTTGTTGTAAAACAATTCAATGTTGCCAACTTAAATTAAATTTAATAACCCTCAAGTTAGAAATACGAATTTTTAACAACAAAACTCTATAAAGTTAATTAAATTAAATTACAATTTTGATATATTGGTTGGAAAAAAATTAAAATTCTTTTCTAAACATGTACAAAAGTATTTTTTTTTATTAAAAAATGATTCAATACCGTTAGGGAATACCGGTATTTTTGAAATCAATAGTTTCAGTATTGGTATCGTTGTCAGTTATCAATTTGATAGGAATTTGAAACGCATAACGGTTACCCAACTTATTTAATTAATTACTTTTTTTTATTAAAATTTTATTTAATTTTTTATTTTACATTTAATTTAAAAAATAGTTGAGTCAATAAAAATTTTAATTTGCATTGCAAATTTCGTGATACTAGGTTAAAATTTAATTAATTTTTTAATTGGATTAATTAGTTATTTTTTATTGAAACTCGACATAAATAAATTTTTTTAAGCAGGCGCCATTTTTATATAAATAAAATGAATGAATAAAGTGTCCGCGAAATTGAATATTCTTCCTCGAGTTAAAAAAAATTAAAGTCAGATTTAGAGAAGCCAAAGTTAAGACTTGCCAATAAGTTTAAAGTGTATCTGATACCACTATGTAACCAATTTAATATATACAGGTTGGTTGAAAAGTTCCTGCGTTCACAAAGAGATGGCACTGCTAGCTCAAATCTTTTTTTTTTTGTCAAGTTGGTATAACTGTCCTGAGAACACATGCAAAGTTGCAAGTCATTCTGTCTATTCTTTCTTTGTTTACAAGCCATTTGAAATTGACGTGTCATTGATTTTTTTTAATATGGAAAAAATTGAATATCGTGCAGTCATTATATTCTTTGTTTTGAAGGGTTTAAAAGCAAAGGAAATTTATGAACAATTGTTAGAAGTGTATAAGGAGTCCTCACCTTCAAAACGCACCGTTGAATTTTGGATTGGTCAATTTAAACGTGGTCGTATCAGCCTTGAAGACGATCCACGCGAAGGACGACCAAAAACTGCAACCACAGCAGAAATCATTGAGCGGGTACATAATATGGTTAGTGAAGATCCAAGTTTGACTAAGCGTGAAATTGCTAATGCCATAGGCATCTCAGACGAACGAGTACTCCATATTTTACATGAAGAATTACGTATGAAAAAACTGTTTGGAAAGTTAGTGCCGCACACATTAACAATTCAACAAAACTGGATCGAAAACAAATTTCTCAGTGTAATTTGGAGCGTTTTAAGCCGAATAAAACCGACTTCTTGCATCGTTTTATAACTATGGATGAGACTTGGATCTACCACCATGATCCTAAATTGAAACAAGAACGTTTACAGTGGACTGAAGCTGGTTGTTCAGCTCAAAAGCAGGTGAAGTCACAACGATCAGCAAAGAAGGTTTTGGCATCAGTTTTTTTGGGATGCAAAAGGAATTTTGTTGATTGATTATCTTCAGAAAGGTAAAACAATCAACTCTGAATATTATTGCAGCCTTTTGGATCAGCTGGATGAAAAAATTCGTGAGAAAAGACCTGGTTTAAAGAAGAAAAAAATCATTTTTCATCAAGACAATGCACCTGCTCACAAAAGTGTTTTGACGATGGCTTAATTCAAAGAATTAAACTACGAATTGCTTGAACATCCACCGTATTCACCAGATTTGGCTCCCAGTGACTACTATCTCTTCAGAAATCTCAAACAATTCCTTCGTGGAAAGCATTTTTCATCGAATGAAGAGGCCATAGCAGCCGTAGACGGTTATTTTGCAGAGCTTCCGGAAAACCATTATAAGGATGGGATAAAATTATTGGAAGATCATTGGAACAAGTGTATTGAGCTTCTAGGAGATTATATTGAATAAAAAAAATATATTTCGTAACAAAAACAGTATTCTTTCATTTCGAGCGCAGGAACTTTTCAACCAACCTGTATTATGTTGTGGATGGGTGATGATTCTTGCCCTGGATGACTGTATTAGGTAACTTCAAGAAAATCTTTAAAAGGCTTAGCCCTGTGTGAGTACATCCTAAATTCTTGGCATAGATGAGTGCTGGTAAATTCAGTTACTTTTCAATACTACGATATTTTTTAATTTGAATACTTGATACTACTCTACTTTTAACAGTTATTTTTTAAATTTTAAAACTGTCAAATTTGTAACTATTTTTTTTTCAAATTCTTGAAGTTCTTGAAATTTGTTCATGTTATTTGAATATTTAAAATTTTATTATTTTTGAACATGATTCTTTGAATTTTATACCATTTTTTTTTTAATTTTGTTAATAATGTTTAGCTTTTTCCTATAAATTTAAAATTTTTCTCGTGACAGAGTTGTATTTTTACTTAGCCGAGTCGCATTTTTGTAACATTTATGTATGCGAAATACAACTCTGAATATATAGACTAATTACTTTTCAGTATAGGGTATCCAAAAATTAGCAAATACTTGGATACTTAATTCCCACTACCCATTTTTTTACCAGTCCTAGCATAGATGTAATTATCCTCCTATTTGGGAGGACTACACAAAATTCATGGTACATTTGAATTTTTTTTTCATAATTCATGGTACATTTTAAATTTTCACATCATCAAAAATTTAAATGTTACCAATAACTACAAATTATTTTTTTTCTTTGTAGATACAACTGAAAGTCGTCAATATAACAAAAAGTAAGTGACATTAAAAGCTTTGCATAGATTTTAGACTATCAACAATTTAGTGAAAATATAAAATTTTATGATAAAAACAAACAACAATAATATTTTGATCAAGAGACTACCACTAATATCTAAAAAAATATGCAAAGAATCTAAAATATATTTATAAAAAATAAAAACAATAATATTAACATATTATGAAATTAAATTTTAAACCTTTAAAAATATAAAATGCAAACAAAAAAACTATTTAAGTGTTTAATTTAATTACAAACTTTTTCCATTAGACTTGGCACATCGATGAAATTGACAATCAATTAAAAAATAAAAATAAAACTACAAAAAAAAAAAAAAAAATATGAACATGACACACAACTTTTACAGGCAAAAAAAAAGGAAAATTTGTGTAAAAAAAAATGAAAAATCAAATTATAAAAACCAGAGTGTATTCAACAGAAATATTAAATATGCATTAAAATAAATAATTTACATACAACAAATATTGTAAAAACATGTAAAGTTTGTATTAAGTTTTATATATATTTTTTTTATTTGTATTTATTTTAAATTTTTTTTAACGTTTAATTTGAATTTAAATAAAATTAATTAATGACAAGTACAAATTTTTTTTTTTTAAATTAGCGTTTACACTTGTAATGAAATTTCTATTAATTGGCCATAGCATTAGAACTTTAATCGTCGATTTTCTTAAAATGTAGCAAAATTTCAAACAGTTGTCTATAACTTTTAAATTTATCCATGGATTTGCTTAAAATATATTTTGTTTTCTTTGCAGCCCTTAATACACCCCTTAAAAGACAGAGGGCGGGAATGAAATGTTCTACAAAAATGTTGGACATAAAATTTGACTACATATGTCAGAACACACCAAAGACCAAAACTTAACAGAAACACCAAAAACCAGTCGAATCCAAGATTGCTCATCTGACTCATAATATGTAGGTCATCCCAAAATCTGATGAGCAATCATGAATTTGACTGGTGTTTGTGGTATGTGTTGTTTTTTGGTGCGTTCTGACATATGTAGTTAAATTTTATGGCCAACATTTTTGTAGAACATTTCATTCCCGCCATCCCTCTTTTTAGGGAAGTTTTTTACGATTTTTTAAAATAGCGCCAAAAATAACCATTATGTGGGGAAGTTAGAGGGTTAATATGTTCTACAAAAATATTTGCGTTAATATTTCCTACAAAGTTGCTGAACATACCCTACACTTCAGATGTAAAGAACACATAGTTTCATATACCGCCAAAGGGCGGGGGGACTTTTACCGATGTGATATTTTGTTCGTGTTGTACTGTGTAATTTGTAGACTAATGTCGAGTTAAGTAAACCAAAATATACCCAGCAAAACTTTGGTAATGGGTGCGAAATTCTCATGCGTTACCTTGTAATGATAACTCGTTACCTTTTTCATTATTTGCAAGCATAAAGTAATAAGTTACTCATTATTGATTACGTAATATATGATTTAAAAATGTAAAGTAATAATTGAAATATTTTTGAAAATCTATTTTAAGATACATTACTTTGTGGTTTTTTGTAAGCAAAAGGGTAATGTATGTTTGTTTTGATAACACTAGCGGAAAAACAAAGCGCAACAATTAATTTATGTTTAAAGCAATCAAATACTATATGCTTCGATAGCTCAGTGGGTAGAGTTCTTGTCTCACAACCAGATTTCCCTGGTTCGATTCTCATCTTCACCACATTATTTTTAATTACAAAAATTTTAAATAAAATATTTGTAATATTTTTTTTAATAAAAATTCCTCTTTTTTAAAAATCTATTTTTAGACACATTACTTTTTCCATTATCGTAACCATATAAGTAACCTCTAAAGTAATGGGTATATACATTACTTTGAGGCTCATCGCTTGTAAAATTCATCAATGAAGTAAGGTGTATAGTAATCCATCGGCCCCTATGGCTATACATTACTTTACCCATTATTTGGTAATGTGTGGTTTTGCTGGGTATACAAACTTTTTTAGATGTTTAGTGCTCAGGAAAGACTGACTGACTTTTAAAACTTTACATAATTGTTATTTCAGAAAATATTGTTCATATCCAGTGTAAACGCCATAGTATTATTTTCATTATTTTATTATTTTTTTTTACTATCGATTGTTGATTTAAAACAATAAAATACAATAACACCAAATAACACAACATCAACAAAATGTATTTAAAAATGAAGGACTAAATAAAAAAAGGCGAAGGACTCACTGCGTGCGTGTGCGTAATTATCAGTTAAAGTCCAATACAATGATGTATTTTATATAATAGTTTTGTCATTAAAATTAACCGTTATTTGTTTTAATTTTGATTAAAATTTATTTTTTTTTGTGTTTCTTTGTTTTTTTTTTATTCTTTCCATTATTTTTTTTGTCAATTCATTGTTAAGCACAGTAAAATGCTCAGGTTTTAACTTGAAAAAAAAAAAAATATTTTTTCATAATAAATTTCTATTATATTTTTTAGTAAAAAAATAACATTTTGGGTTTTTAGTTTTTCCATCAAAAACATTTTACAATTTAACAATTTAAATTTTAATCGGAAGCGTTTAAATTTGGAATAAAATTTTTTCACGGACAAAACAATTTACTATGCTTAAGTATGTTCAAGTATGTTTGTTAATATTATAATTGGTATTATAGCAAGAGACAAAGTGAAAGAGATAGGAGAGGCAGAGCGATAGCATGTTTGTAGTTGTAAAGTAGTTTGTGGCAGTGATGTATTAAAGTGTGACAATGATTTCAAGTGATATAAATAATATTAAATAAAGAAATAACATAAAGTTAAAAAAATAACAAAAAAACAATCTCCGTAATCGGTGATGACCGATAGTATAAAACGCTACACATCCCTTATATAAAGCGGTTTCTTTTTTAATGTTTTAATCCATACTTAAAAATATAAAAAAAAAATATTTTTCGTAAACTTTTTTTTTTCGTACAATATACAAATATTTTGTTTATACTACAAAAATTTCGAATATTAAAAATTTCATAAATTTATAAATTTCGTAAATTATATAAACATGATTTGATAAATTATTTTTAGTACAAAATTTCGTACTTTTGTAGCTGGCGGTAAAAAATATCTTAACCCTCTAATGCAAAAAAATTGACTAAATATCATTAATATTAGTACAATCAAATTAGTATAAAAAATTAGTAAGCGCAACTAAATTTTAGTAAATTGCTGTAAACTCAATGAGTTGTAAAATATAGCAAAATTTTAATTTATCAAAAAAAAATTATTAAAATGCACAAATTAACTCAATTATTTTTTGATACACTTGTTACACTTTAAAGCTGCTAATTTATTTTGAAATTGTCTTACGAATTTAAATATATAAATTTTTATTTTTTTTTAACAATAATTTTTTATTTTATTTATTTTTTTCAAAAAATATTTAAGACAAAATAGTAAAAATAATTAAACGAATTTATCATTCTGTTTTAATTTGCTAATTTTAATGAAAATGGGCGTTCAAATCAAAATGCATTTCGTGCACTTCGTGATTTTTTTTGGTCAATTTAATCGTCTAAATGTGCGTACAATCGGAAAAATCGTGCAAAAATTTGAGCAAACTGGGTCTGTAGAAGATGTAAAAACACCAGTGCATGCTCGTACAGCTCGTACTGCAGAAAATATTGCTGCTGTTCACAATAGTGTGGCTGACAATTGCACCTCGTGCCTAAAAATTGTACCTCTCACGCTCGTCGTTAATGAAAATTATGCATAAAGACTTGCATTTACATGCTTATAAGGTGCAGTTCACTCAAGAACTAAAGCCTCTTGACCATTCCAAATGTCGTCAATGGTCAGAAATGGCAACAATGGATGATCAATTTTCGAAGAAAATCATCTTCAGTGATGAGGCACATTTTCACCTCAGTGGATTCGTCAATAAGTAGAATTGCCGCATTTGGGCGAATGATAATCCAAGAGTAATTGTCGAAAAACCAATGCACCCAAAAAGAGTGACTGTTTGGTGCGGTTTATGGGCTGGCGGATCATCGTGCTGTATTTTTCCAAAATGAGGCCGTTCAGGCTGTTACTGTGAATGGTGTTCGCTATCGTGAGATGATAACGAACTTTTTATGGCCCGAATTGCAAGATATGGATGTGCAGGATATGTGGTTTTAACAGGACGGTGCCACTTGCCGCACAGCTAACGAAACAATGGCTCTTTTGTGTAGCAGTTAAAGGCAATTAAAGTTTGTAAGTATAAGTTTTATTTATTAGAAATAACTATTCACTTTTTGAAATTAGTATTTTTGTAAATATTCTTTAAAAATTCAGTAATTTGTAAAATGTAAATAACAAAAAAAAAAAAAATACTTAATGATATTTTTTTTACTAAAAATCAGTACAAAAATAGTAAAGTGAGATTGAAAACCGTTTACAAATCTTTCTACTAAATTTACTAAATTTTTTTTCCTAAGTCTACTGTCTAAATTTAAGAGAAAGATTAAATTTATTTTTGCAAAAATGCAAATTTGCATTTTTACATATATAAAATTAAAGAGAAAATATTTTTAAAAAAGGCTCTGAAATTTTTTTTGTCAGACTTTAGTGGTGAACATACTCGTATTGTTTTTAAAATAACTATTTTCAAAAAATGCTGGCTGTAGAGTATATGACCAAAACTTTGTTCTTTCTTTCTAATAACGGTTAAAAAAACCAAAAACAACGAACAGTTTGATAGATACACCCATTTCTGTCAAGATTTTTGTCAAAACAGACACGAAAATTATTTATGATTTTGGTGCAAAATTAAAACTAAAAAAAAACATACTTTGCAACAGCTTACTCGACTCGAAATTTTTTGGAAAGTAGCTTCAAGCTGTATTTTGATAATTTGTTGCGTGTTTGATTTGTGAAACAAATATTTTTGTTTGAGTCGAGCTTTTTGTCTTCAGGTTGTCTTTCATTTTTTCCACCTGGCGCTTTCAGTTTAAATTTTTTTGACAAATGGACTTCACATTCGTGCTTTTTAGTCCAAAATGATACTAAAAACAAAATTTCATAACAAAATACCTCGTATTTCGACTCCAGTGGTTAAAGGGTTAAGAACAAAATTTAATATTAAGTTCTTTTTTAAGAAAACTTCTATGATTCTATAGACATTTTTTAAGAAAAGTACTTCAAAAAGAATTATAAATTCTAAGGATTTTTTGAATACAACATTATGTATTCTATAGAATTTTTGTTATAGAATAATTATTGGATTTTAAGGACAGTTTTAAGATTTTTTTATATAGACTTTAAAGTCTCAGAATTGTTCTTTAGAAAAAGCCTAAGAATATTTCTGCTATAAAAAATTAAAAATCTAAGTATTCTTCATGACGAAAAGTCCTCAGAATTTAAGTATTTTTTAGAATCTATTTTTTTAAAGAATATATGAACTTTTATCTAAAAAATAGAATCTGAGAATCTAAAAATGTTTCTATCAGACAAATTTCTAAAAATCTGGTATTTTATATAAGAAACCTTTTCGTAGAAAAAAACTCTTGGGTTCTACAGACTTTTTCTTATAAGAAATTATTTTATTAATATTCTGAGTACTTTTTCCACAAGAAAGTCGTATTTCACAAGAAAATATGTATAAAATATTTATATAGAATCTTTTTAAATTATAATGTTATATGTATAAGGCATTTTCGAAAATAAAAACCCCCAGGTGAAAATAATCATATATTATAATTTTTACCTGGGTGACTGAACTGATATAATTTTTTTTTATTGAAACAAGTCCGAATTATGCCTGTAAGTGTCAAAGACACATTTTATTTGATTTACAATTATTCATTGATTGTTATCAGCATTTTATAGTTCCATAATTATCATATTTTTTTTATAGTCAGAATTACCACAGTATGATTACAGCCAATCATGTTATAAAATAGAAAGTGGCAATCATGAAATAATAAAATATTTACTATAATGATGATGGTAGCGACCAAATTAATGGTTAGAACCTACTTGTAAACCGATAACCTGATTGTGACAACCATTCCCGAATGCAGCAAGCATGATATATTAGCAATAATCATATTGCAACCATGTATTTCGTGTACAAAATAAAACATTCTTTTTTATGCATATTTTTTCATTGTATTGCAATGAATATTATCATAAAAATAAAAATGTTCCAATTGGTTCACATATTGCCAGCTTATTATTAGTTTGAATCTCTGAGCATTTTTGAAAAAAATTGAATTAGGAGTGGATTGTAATAGATGTAATGAAAACATCCTCTATCTGATTCCAAAACCCCGTTTCTTAATATCTACCTACATATTTGACATATCCAGTGTCGAATTTGTACTAATTGGATACAAAAATTAAGAAAATGTAAAACTTCTTTAACATTTTTTTCGATAACGACTTTAAGGCATATGGGTCAAAAATGTTAAAGCTGCAAGCTCTGATATAGTATTCACACCCAAAGTTTGCAACACTGTGATGTAACAGAGTATCCCAAGATTCAATTTACTAAAAGCCTTACTCCTGCTCCTAGGGCTGATTTTAATTAAAAAGTGGCAATTGATTGTGTCAATGCTATTATATGGCAGTAAATCTAGGGATTCCGCTCATACTTTATGACCCAAAGCTTTAACAGGCTGACCTTAAATTTTTATAAAGGGTTTTTTAACAGGGACGCTACAAAAGTAGAGCGATAGGGACAGCAAACGACGCCATATTTCTTGCCGCTCTTTTGACATTTCTCTTCAGTAAGGTTTGCCATTTTATGATGGAAAGATATACGAGCCAACAACGAGTCGAAATTATTAAAATTTACTACAGAAATTCGGAGTCAGTGACCTCAACGTTAAGAGCGCTATGTCCAGTGAGACAAAGAAGTGCCCGTAGTGACGAGAATATTGCTGCCGCTGAGGCTTCAGTTGAAGAAAGCCCAAATGTGTCTCTCACACGTCGTTTTTAAGCGTTGGGCATCTCTGTGACGTCGTTGTGGCAAATTTTGCGAAAAGATCTTGGCCTACATCCTTACAAGATCAAATAGACGCAAGAACTGAAGCCGCTTGACCACCAGAAGCGTCGTATGTTCATGAATTGGGCTGAGCAACAACTTAAAAATGATTCGAATATTCATCGAAAAATCATCTTCAGCGATGAGGCTCATATGCGTTATTGGGCAGACAGCAATGCACACGTACTCCATGAGTCATCACTGCATCCTGAAAAATTGGGCCGTACTTCTTCCGTGATGTTCAAGACCGGCACGTTACTGTGAATGGGAATCGCTTCCGTTCAATGATAACCGAATATTTTTGGCCCCAATTGGATGATATGGACTTGGAGGACATGTGGTTCCAACAGCACGGCGCCACAAGCCACACAGCGAATGTCACAATCAATTTATTGAAAACCAAGTTTGGAGAACGTGTTATCTCACGAAATGGTCCAGTCGATTGGCCGCCTAGGTCGTGCGATTTGACGCCGTTAGACTATTTCCTGTGGGGCTATGTCAAGTCTATGATCTACAGGTTGGTTGAAAAGTTCCTGCGCTCACCAAAAGATGATACTGCTATCTCCAAACATTTTTTTTCTCAAGTTGGTATAACTGTCCTGAGAACACATGCAAAGTTGCAAGTCATTCGGTCAATTCTTTCTTTGTTTACAAGCCATTTGAAGTTAATGTGTCATTGATTTTTTTTAATATGGAAAAAATTTAATATCGTGCAGTCATTAGATTCTTTGTTTTGAAGGGTTTAAAAGCAAAGGAAATTTATGAACAATTGTTAGAAGTGTATAAGGAGTCCTCATCTTCAAAACGCACCGTTGAATTTTGGGCTGGTGAATTTAAACGTGGTCGTACCAGCCTTAAAGACGATCCACGCGAAGGACGACCAAAAACTGCAACCACAGCAGAAATCATTGAGCAGGTACATAATATGGTTAGTGAAGATCCAAGTTTGACTAAGCGTGAAACTGCTAATGCCATAGGCATCTCAGACGAACGAGTACTCCATATTTTACATGAAGAATTACGTATGAAAAAACTGTTTGGAAAGTTAGTGCCGCACACATTAACAATTCAACAAAAACTGGATCGAAAACTAATTCCTCAGCGTAATTTGGAGCGTTTTAAGCCGAATAAAACCGACTTCTTGCGTCGTTTTATAACTATGGATGAGACTTGGATCTACCACCATGATCCTAAATTGAAACAAGAACGTTTACAGTGGACTGAAGCTGGCTGTTCAGCTCCAAAGCAGTCAGCAGTCAGTTGTGACTGCTCCAAAGCAGTCACAACGATCAGCAAAGAAGGTTATGGCATCAGTTTTTTGGAATGCAAAAGGAATTTTGTTGATTGATTATCTTCAGAAAGGTAAAAAATTCGTGAGAAAAGACCTGGTTTAAAGAAGAAAAAAATCATTTTTCATCAAGACAATGTACCTGCTCATAAAAGTGTTTTGACGATGGCTAAATTCAAAGAATTAAAGTACGAATTGCTTGAACATCCACCGTATTCACCAGATTTGGATTCCAGTGACTACTATCTCTTCAGAAATCTTAAACAATTCCTTCGTGGAAAGCATTTTTCGTCGAATGAAGAGGCCATAGCAGCCATAGATGGTTATTTTGCAGGGATAAAATTATTGGAAGATCATTGGAACAAGTGTATTGAGCTTCTAGGAGATTATATTGAATAAAAAAATATATTTCGTAACAAAAACAGTATTCTTTCATTTCGAGCGCAGGAACTTTTCAACCAACCTGTATGCCAACAAGCCAGCGACGATTGATGAACTTCGTACGAATATCGAGCGTAAAATTGCAGCAGTATCCGCCGATTTATGCTTGAAAACCGTCGAAAATTGGGTTCGGCGTCTGGACTTCTGCAAGCATGCCATGCAAAAGTAATCGAGTTCCATACATACATAATGGCATCGAACGTTCTTTTACAGGAATAAAGAATTTCATTGATATCCAAAACCGTTTTTGTTTTATTTAAAAAAAACTTTTGTAGCGCTCTTCGCCCCGGTAGGCTAGTTGGCAGCGTGCTAGCTTATCAGTGCGGGGGTCGTGGGTTCAATTCCCACCAGAGGCTCTGGTCTGTTTTCGCTACAACGAGCCGAAGGCCTTTGTTTTTTTTGTAGCGCTCTTATTGAAAAACCCTTTACTATCATTAAATTTCACTAAATATTTAAATTTTCATTATCTTAAAAGAAATTTTTTACCAATTAAAAGATTTTCTTTGAAAAATATATAAAATTTTTCAGTATTTCATTTATTCTGCCAATCTTAAAGTAACCAACGAGGTGTAGCGTTTTAAAGAAATTATAATTTCCCAAGTGTATAACATTAAAAAAAAACTTTTTATTGTTTAAACAAACTCCTTTCTTTTTTTTTATCAGAATCAAAGCGTGCCTTTTATATTTGTTTTAGAACAAATTTTAATTGTATAAACTGCAAATTTATAAAACTTAATGGTTAGTTTACAAAATGTTTACAATCATTAAGAAGAATAAGAAGAAGTAGAAAATATATACATTCGTATAAAGTATATATAATGCATCAAAACTGTATCAATCTTTTTGTATACAAATAACTGAGATGAAATAAAATTTATGACTAATTTTGTTAAGAGAATAATTAAGAAAAATTGTAAAAAAATATTTATGTATATTTTGTAGTCTTATTTTAAGCAGTTACATTAGCAAAGTCAATATGAAATTTGAAAATCTTTTTGGGGAAAATAAATCAAGCTATTATATTAAAAGCAAAGTAGTATTTGGAAAAAGGCATGTAAGACCTTTACATAGTTTTATTTTATTAAAGCATTTTCTTATAAAAAAATGTTATTTAAAAAAATAAATAAATAAATAAACACATAGTGTACGTAGTAGAAAGAGGAGAAAAAAGAATCAAACAAAAATGATTGAACATGAAAAAAAGAACAAACTCTAATTAAGAAAATCCTAACTCAGTTACTAACTATGTAATATGTGTATTGTGTGTGTGTGTGTTTTTTCTACCCGAGTAAAAATAATTGGCATGATTCACATACAATTTAGTTTAGTTGATTTAAGATAAAATTTCAATGAAGCCAAATCATTACCAAGATTTCTTAAAATTTAGTTAAATTATTAAATATTTGGTGAATAAATTTCTGAGTCAACCAAGCAAGCAAAATATTCGCTTGTCATATTAAATCTGTTTTCTGTGTAAATAAAAGAAAATTAGGCTTCATCTAAGCACACAAAATTATATCGTGGTAAATATTCGCTTACAACTTTATCAATTCAAATCTAAACTAATACAATTAAATTAAATTATATGGATCCATTTGCAGACATTTTTATATAAAGCTCTATATCAACAACTATTTTTATTTTTTCATTGGGTACTTTTATTTGTGTAGAAAGAAGAAGAAGAAAAAAAGGAAAGGAACTCTATGTTGTATGTGATTGTATACATTAAACTCTTGGGACTAATTGACACTACTCTATACTATGTAGTTAAAATGAAACTCTTGTAGAGAATTTACAAAATGCAAGGATAAATGAAATAAAAATGTTAAAAAAAGATAAAAATTAAAAAAAGAACAAAAAAAAAAATAAACTAGAAATAGTTTAAAGAATTGTTTCAATTTAAGTCAGCAAAAAGAAAGTATTATATTCAAAATATTTAAATTAAACCTCAAGGTCGCCTTTAGATGAGATTTATAGAATTAACATTACGTTTAAAACGTAGTTTAAACTGGATATAAAGATCTAGTATACACCAGATTTAGAGCGTTATCTAAACACTAAATTTAGTATTTTCTTTTTTTTTTAGAAGAAAGTTTTTGTAAACAATACACGGTTTAAAGCTAGAAAATTGGAAATATCCTAAAAACAATAACACTAGTTTACAAAATGAAATTTTTTTCATGTACAGTTGATGAGAGATTGATTTCCTTATGTATTTTCTTCCGCTGAATTTGAAAATCAAGGTTACACCGAATTTTATGTATCGTCTAATTTGTAATAAAAATTCACTTTATTATTAATTCTATTGTATATATAAATTTAATCTTACTGCGATGAACCAGAAGCCCACGCGGCAAGAGTTATGTGGCACGATAAACAAACATTATTTGGTGTCCATTGCTCATGAAAAGTTGCAGGTGCTATTCCAAAATATTGCAGATAATTCTGTTGTAACGAATCGGTGAATCTACGTCTATTTGGTTGGGGGACAAAATTGCCACACACGTAACAGAAATTATTTGGATTGTTTACGCACTCAAATTCTCGTTTTCTTTTAAACATTTTGATGAACACAATGAAATATAATTTCAATCAAATTTGTGAGAATAATATACAAACAACCGACACTACGTTTTATAGAAGCTGTCAAAATGAAATGTCAACGTTAGAAGCTGTCAAATCAAAATGTCAGGGTTAGAATCTGTCGAAACAAAATATTAGGGATCTAAGGGAACAGTTTCGTAGGGTTTGTCTATACTGAGCAGTAGTTTGGTGATTGAACCCAATATATTGTCGAAAAAAATAAATTATTCTTAAAATATGAGATTTGGATTTATTCACTCAATCGATTTTCTTCTAGTTTGTCTTAGTTCTTACGTAAAAGTACAGGTTTAGGCACATGAAGAGAAACCAGACGTTTTTTTTTAACGATTTGTAATTTTCCGTCGGAAAAGTGTTACTGTAAAATATGATTTTTTTGAAAATGTGCCCTAATGTTATCGATATATTTTTAACGGCTTTACCGATTAAAGATCCGATTATACATATTTGTTCGTCATCTCAATACCTTGCATTTGGGTACAAAGAACGACCCAATCGGACATTTCTAGCTCGAGATATGTTTTGTCAAGTGAAAAAAGGTCGAAAAATTAAAAAAATCACAATATCTCAAAAACTGTTCCATAAAAAAAATTTAACCTTGATTTTCGAATTCAGCGGGAGAAAATACATAAGGAAAATCACCTCTGATCCAATGTACATTTACGGTGTTAACTAGTGTAATTTTCGAATGAGAAGATATTATGTTAAAAAAAAAAACAAGTAAAAAAGCTAAGTTCGACTGTGCTGAAAATAATCATTTACCAAATCCCAGATAATGCATTACACATGTAATACAAATAATGTAAACAATTTTAGATATGAAAAAATTATGGAGGTGAAAAACTTTTTTTTTTTGATGTGAAAACAATTTTTTGGTGAAAAAAAATTTTTGAGGTGAAAAAATTTTTTATGGTGAAAAAAATATTTGAGGTGAAAAAAATTTAGTGGTGAAAAAAATTTTATTGGTGAAAAAAATTTTTGAGTTGAAAAATATTTGAGGTGAATAAAAAATATTATTCTCTTCTAAGCGATTGGTGAAAAAATATGTATGAGGAAATATATTATGAACCAGTCGCTACTACGAAATTTTACTAAAATGCACCATTTAGATGTACCTTCACATTTTCACTCAAAACTTTTTTAACCGCTAGACCGATTTTGCTCATTTTCAATACCAAACTGAGCTTGCGTCTTCACACCGTAAACACCATTTCAACAGACAGACCAACATCGCTAAATTGACTTAAAATCGCATATATATATTAGAGTTCGTTTGGCGACCAAGTTACTTCATTTCTTTTTCTTGATGATACCCATCTTTTTTAAGGTTTTTGCATAAATAAAAATAATGGAGGTCTTTTTTTGGGAAAATTTTCACTCCTTGGGGTGGTTCAACCCACCTAAAAACGCGGATTTTTAGCTCATTTTTCTGCAGAGCAAAAACGGTTGAATATATTCAGATTTTTCCAGTCGATTCTGCAGCAAAAATTAATACAATGGACGTTTTTTGAACCCTTAAAAAAAGTTCCGAAACCCCACAACAGGGGGCGCAAATCTCATTTAAAAAAATGAAGCAAACGGTACCAATATTTTATTTCTATCATAAACCATTTAAAAGTTATGAGGCTTCAAAATTATTTAATAACAAGAAAATAACAATTGGTAAAAACAGTTTAGACATTTTTTATTGTATCAAATAATTTATTTAAAGTAATTTTAAACAATTTCAGTGTTATCTACTGCGGCTATAGCTAAACAATTTAAAGCGTCTTTATTTTTCAGCAAACACAAATCGTTTAATCTTGAAATTCGACCAACTAGTTTTTCCGTATAAATGCTTGTAGATTTAATGTTATTGGCGATTTTGATTGCATTCACATAGCTTTTGTTAGTTCGCCAATCAATGGCATTGTGATCCATAAAATAAATATTTATTTATTTATAAAGAGTGACGATTTGGAACAAAAAGAATGATAATTTGGTAATTTGCTAAATACATCGATAGTTTTTTTTAATATATTTTAATTTTCTTCGATGTCGACGAAATCTTTTTTTATAAAGTATTTGATCGGTTGAATACATCAAGTTAACAAAATTTTCAGTTTCTTCATCCGGTGTACAATATGTGATATTGAACGCATCATATTCTTTAAAATTGTGTAAATTACAATTTGTATCAATTTCTAACAATTTTTGTATTTGATCTTAGATTTTATTTCCTTACATTTTTTTCGTAGTTGTTCCTTTTCCTCTATTAAAATTCATTCGGCAAAAATTGAAAATTCTGCGTTATCTTCGCTTATTTCAAATGCCGTAGCTGAGTGGGTTTAGCACTGTTTGCAATTAAAGAATAATATTTCCCTTCCGTTTGGGAAAATTTCTCAAGTGCGGACAAAAAGTCTAAAGTCATTTTTTGTAGCATAAATTGTTGAATCGCACTTGAACCAATACTTTAAAATAGAGAAGCATAGCTTCAAATTGCTCCAACAACGTTTCCGAAATGTAAAAATAATTTTTGTACAACATAATTTTGAAAATATATATTACTTTTTAGAGCTATCGGGCGTGGTGATCTGCTCCACAGTCTTTTAGATTATAGCTAGGATTCGTATTTAAATGAACAAATGCAAGTTCCGCCACTTCTCTGCGATCCGCCATTCTGTGATTAATCTGGGTTTGTTTAACATAAAAATCTACAACTAAAAAGAAAATTTAAATTTTCTTTATAGTTGTTTTTTATATATGTTAACTAGCGGATCCCGGCGTGCATCGCTACGCATGAATATTAACATTGAATAAAATTCATTGTTTTTTTTTTTATTTATTTTAATGTGACTTACCGATTACGTCTGTCTACAATGCAAGTTCGATAAAAAAATAACCTTAAAATGATCACTGTGCTGTCCATGTGTATGCGTGTATGCGCTACAACGTGTATTTACCGTGTGTATGAAGTCAGCACACAGTATACATACCGCACACGCTCATAGGCGCCTACGTATTTGTTTTTTTTTATTATATTAACAAAATCACATGTTGTCATAAAAAGCCATAACTCACGAACGCGTAATTTCGTGAAAACCATCTGATAAACCATCTACACGAACATACGAACAAACCCTAAAAAATTAATCGAATTCGGTTTGACCGTTCGTGAGTTATAAAGTCACAACACACTTGCCGTAATTATATATATATATAAATAAAATAAATTATGTCTATAAGAGGAAATTATCGCTCATTAATTGGAAACTTCTGTTTTTTTTCTAAACAATTCAGCAATTAACTGGTTCCGCAAGTATCACATTAGTACCAAGTTTGCTACTTTTTTCGTTCCTAAAATATAATTTTCAACAAAGTTCCAAAATTGGTTCCAAAGTGGAAGTTTGGGGACAATTGCCGATTGGTATAACAAATAATCTCGACATTGTAACGTTCATTACAAAAATACTCTCTTGTACAGGTTGGTTGAAAAGTTCCTGCGCTCGAAATGAAAGAATACCGTTTTTGTTACGAAATATATTTTTTTATTCAATATAATCTCCTAGCAGCTCAATACACTTGTTCCAATGATCTTCCAATAATTTTATCCCATCCTTATAATGGTTTTCCGGAAGTTCTGCAAAATAACCGTCTACGGCTGCTATGGCCTCTTCATTCGAAGAAAAATGCTTTCCATGAAGGAATTTTTGAGATTTCTGAAGAGATAGTAGTCACTGGGAGCCAAATCTGGGGAACACGGTGGATGTTCAAGCAATTCGTACTTTAATTCTTTGAATTTAGCCATCGTCAAAACACTTTTGTGAGCAGGTGCATTGTCTTGATGAAAAATGATTTTTTTCTTCTTTAAACCAGAGTTGATTGTTTTACCTTTCTGAAGATAATCAATCAACAAAATTCCTTTTTCATCCCAAAAAACTGATGCCATAAACTTCTTTGCTGATCGTTGTGACTTCACCTGCTTTGGAGCTGAACAACCAGCTTCAGTAAACTGTAAACGTTCTTGTTTCAATTTAGGATCATGGTGGTAGATCCAAGTCTCATCCATAGTTATAAAACGACGCAAGAAGTCGGTTTTATTCGGCTTAAAACACTCCAAATTACGCTGAGAAATTTGTTTTCGATCCAGTTTTTGTTGAATTGTTAATGTGTGCGGCACTAACTTTCCAAACAGTTTTTTCATACGTAATTCTTCATGTAAAATATGGAGTACTCGTTGGTCTGAGATGCCTATGGCATTAGCAATTTCACGCTTAGTCAAACTTGGATCTTCACTAACCATATTATGTACCCGCTCAATTATTTCTGCTGTGGTTGCAGTTTTTGGTCGTCCTTCACGTGGATCGCCTTCAAGGCTGGTACGACCATGTTTAAATTCACCAGCCCAAAATTCAACAGTGCGTTTTGAAGGTGAGGACTCCTTATACACTTGTAACAATTGTTCATAAATTTCCTTTGCTTTTAAACCCTTCAAAGCAAAGAATCTAATGACTGCACGATATTAAATTTTTTCCATATTAAAAAAAATCAATGACACGTCAACTTCAAATGGCTTGTAAACAAAGAAAGAATTGACAGAATGACTTGCAACTTTGCATGTGTTCTCAGGACAGTTATACCAACTTGAGAAAAAAAAAAGTTTGGAGCTAGCAGTGCCATCTCTTGGTGAGCGCAGGAACTTTTCAACCAACCTGTATTTAACTTAAAAATATAAAAACTTAAATAAGAACTAACATATAAAAATATAATATGAGTAAACAAAAGAGATCAACCGAATGAATTGTCAATCGAATATTTTATGAGTGACAACTGAAGATTAGTTGAAACAACAGTGTATTCTGCTGTGGAAACAGAATTTCGGTTTCCTCAACTAAAAATTTGGTAGTATCCATGTAAAAATCAAAATATGTATGAGTATTAGGGATATAACTTTTTGATATTTGCAAAAAATGCCACAAGTTGTATACCTAATGAACATACATGATCATATATGGGCTTGTATATGATCATATATGGCAATACATGGTCAAAGACGTCCATGCATGGTTCAATATATGACCATACATGATCTCATATATGATCATATACCTTCGGATTTAAAATTTGAGGGTATATGGCCGTATATGGTAATAAATGATCATATATGCTCATATATGACATTATGTATGGTCATATATATTGAACGTATATGGCCATGTGTTGTCATAAAATCAACGATTGATGAAGCCAAAATAGTCGGAACAAACTCCATTGCCAAAATTCATTAAAAAAAATAATATAAAATTAATATCCTTGCATTTTGTCTAAACTATGCTTTATAAGTCTAAAACTTCTACTAATTAGGTTTCTCCTATTATTTTCAAAACTTTTTCATGATTACAAAAGAAAATAAACTTAAATTGTATTATTAGTTACACTCAATATAATTAATAAAAAAAACGAGAGTATAAATGTGATTTGTGTAATAAGAACGAGTTAATGTATGTTAAGGTGTAAAGTGTAAACGAGAGAGAGAGATAGACAGGAGATAGAGTGAAAAGAATTTTTTTTTTTTGCGTAAAGTGTAATTGTTTTTTTTTCATTGCTTTAAGTTAGTATTTTTGTTATTATTGTATTGCATTTGTTTAACTTGGACTCACCGATGGTCGCAAGCGCACACAGTGCTTTCCAAAAGCTGAAAATGGTCCCCATTTGTCTACAGGTGAATTACTCACATGTGTTGCTTCCGTATTGGAAGTATCCTGAGTACGATAGATGCCAATAGGAATTTCACAGGTGGTGGAACATAATTTTTGATATAAACGTCCATACGTACGTATCCACATATCATCTTTGGTAATACGCATCTAAAAATTAAAATTGTAACACAAACCAATTAAACAAGAATACAAATTATTTTTTGAATATTTTACTTACCGATGTTAAGAAACCACTGCCGGGTGCCTGATCTATACCTAATAATAGTCTTACAAAAGTGATAACATAATCTTTGACAAATGCTTGATAGAGTAGGGTATCCAACATTGAGGCACTAAATACGGCACCGGCAGCAAATGGCAAACGAAACATATATGATATATGAGAGCCACGTTCTTTCTCCCGCTATAAGCAAAAACACACCAAAAGAAGTATAGAGGTCCAAAAGAGTTGATTTAAAAGCAGAAGAGGGAGAAGTTTATGAAATAATTTGTTTCGCTTACCTTTTCCATTTTACTTAAATGTAATGCGTACTTATCATGAGCTCTAAATTGCATAAAACGCATATTGGAACTCTGTGACAGTTCTGTAATACTCTTAATACTAGGAAAAAATCTGTGTGATGCAATGAAAGGGTGGTTGGTGAAGAGAGAAAAGAGAGGGGAAGAGAGTGTAAAGTATTATTAACATTTTGTATAATTCCCACAAATGTTGAAGTTTTTTCGTCCTACTTGAACATTGTTTGAACGGCCACTATTGTATTACAATCTGATAGAGAATCTTCTTCGGCTGAATTAGAGAGTTCTTTATTTACCACCACCACACTTTCGGCTAATGTTATGCCAGCTCTTAACAAATCATCAAGACAATCTATGGAACCCAACATCCAATAAACCTTTAAAAAACAGAAAGATTATAAATTTATTACTAAAGCCCGAAATTAAAGATATTTTGTTTTTAGAATCTATTACAAATTGCTTCACTGACTTTTTCAGACAGTCCACCTCAAAATATATATAAAAATTATTAAAAATTCAGAAAGTTGTTTTATGAAAATAGTCAAAATGATTATAAAAAATTTTGAATATATAGATGGGCCAAAAATATCTTTGAACATGGGTTCAAAACTTTCTTAGTGAAAGAACTTTTAGTTTGTTTTGATGCTTGATACTTTATTTCTATGTATATAGCAGCCTGTTTGTTTACATGATAATTTTTAATACTTTTACTATTTTTACTATATTTACTAATTTTTTGTAAATGTTTTAATTTTTTTGTTTTTATTTACTAATTTTTGTAACATTTTATTTAATTTCCCATGTAAAAATCGAAATATATATGAGCATACATGATCATACATGGGCCTGTATATGATCATACATGGGCCTACTTGGTCATATACATCCATACATTGTTCAATATATGACCATACATGATCTTATATATGATCATATATCTTCGGATCTGAAATTTGAGGGTATACGGACGTATATGATCATATACGAGCATACATGAATAATATATGAGCATGTATGATAATATATGCACATATATCACCATATACCCTCAAATTTCGGATCCGAAGATATATGATCATATATGAGATCATGTATGGACGTATATGACCATGTATGCCCATGTATGATCATATACAAGCCCATGTATGATCATGTATGTTCATATATATTTCGGTTTTTACATGGGAATTCTATAAAAAAATTTTTTCTTCAAATTTTTTAAATTTACTATTTTTTTCTAGAAGTGTAACCAAACAAACAAATTTAAAGCCCCCCTTCACAAAAAAAAAAAAAAAAGAAACGAAAAATAATAAAGTTTAATTTTTGGTGCCCTTGCAATTAAAAATTGTTATACTAACGAAAAAAAAATTAGATTTCATATGATTTGTAAATACAACAAACGTTTTCGTAAACATAACAAACTTTTAATTGAAAATGCACCATCATTTAAAAATATATACAATTTTTTTTAACGAAATGTGGGGGTCCGCCTATTGTTTTACTAAAGTTTTTAATCTCTTCAGCGAAGCCAATATTAGTCATACCTCAGAAGAGATAGCCACTAGGTCCGAGCGAAAACTAAATTTATGCAAAACCTTTATTTGGTGAAGTCCTCGTTGGACATGTAACCCTAATTCTGGAGTTTTTGTATATTTTCTTCTGGTAACTGCAACCGAAAATATTGCTTAATATTCAGTTAACTTGGCGGAAAAAATCCCTTAGAAAAAAAAATTTTGCGAAGAAAAATGTTTGGTATCGTGAAATTTTAAATTTCACTAACAAATTTGCGGAATAATCATTTCTCTCTTTTTTTCGGCCCCCAAAAGAATTCAAAATAAGTTTGCACTGGCGGTATTTTTATAGATAAAATTTTAAATTTCACTAACAAATTCGCGCAACAATCGTTTCTCTTTATTTTAAGTCTCATAAAACTTAAAATCATTATCAATTGATGGTGTTTTTATAGAAAGAATGAAATGCGTTTTTAGGAGGCAACAATGTACAAAAAACCGAACAATAAGTATTTTATGAATTTAACTAAAATAAAATTTCGTGGAAAAAATTAATGGAAAACTTATCGCGGAATTTAAAATTTCAAATTTGTGCTAAAATTTGCAGCTCGAACTTTCGCTAAACTACAATTTTATGAAAAAAGTTTCGTGAAAAATATAAGAAAAATGTATAGCGGAATTTCAAAAAATTATAGAAAAAATATTCGCGAAATAAAATATTTGCAATCGTAAATTTAAAATTTTACTGAAAAATTCGCGAAATAAATATTTCGTTAATAATATTCAACAGCGAGAAAATATCTCAAAAATTGTCATAAAAAAACTGCGAACAAAAAACTTTGTACTTTGCAAAATATTTTTGGTGAAAAAAGCAGCAAGTTTTATAAAAAAGCGGATTTCCTATAACACGGTGTTATCGAGTAATGATCTAAATGCTTTACACAAGTAAAGGGTGTACTTCAAAAAAATGGAGCAAAGATTGGCGATGTACATATTGTTACAACAAATTTCTATCACTAGAAATTTTTGCACACGAATTTTGACAGCTGGAAAAATCTAGTGTCGTAATAAACTGGAAATAACTAGAATACCTGACTACTCATATAAATACGGGTATTTGGTGACGCAGTAGTTCAATTGATATGTAAAACGCAAAGTGTGAAAAACTAAAGTGTGGCTAACGTTTAGTCTATCTATATCGTGTAAATGAAGTGTGATATTAAAGTGTTTTTCTGTACTTTTTAGTGACTGTTATAAATAAATAGAGCTATAAACAATTTCAAACAGTGTTTATTGTTTGCAATATAGAAAGAACTCGATTTATTTAAAAGGTAAATAAATCAACGATTTAATATTTACAATATATATTTTATAAAATTTTGCAAAAAAGACTTTGTTGATAAAAAAAAATGCACAGACGGTTTTTGGCGGATGTTTTAATATCATGAAAGAAATTTATAGCGGAAAAATTCTTAGAATACTCGTAACTATGTCGTAGGAAATATTTCGGACAAAAATATCATGAAATACAAATAATTGAGCAATTTTTTATTTTTCGAAAAAAATATCGCGGATACAAAATTTTACGTAGAAAAAATTTTATGAAAAACAAAATTACTAAAAATATACGCGCAAAAGAATTGGCGAAATTAAATGTTATTGCAAAAATAGTTTTGCAAAAAAAATTATTAATCGAAAAAAATCATTAATTTAAAAAAATGTTAAAACCGCGGAATAAAAATAATTGAGAAATTCAAAATTTTACCAAAAAAAAAAGTAATGGAAAACCTCGCTGATACAAAATTTAACGATTAAAAGTTAAGCATTAAAAAAGGACCGCCTAAAAATTGACGGAATTAAAGTTTATTAAAAAAATCAGAGGAACAAATTTCACTGCAACCCAGCAAAACTTTGGTAATGGGTGCGATATTCTCATGCGGTACCTTGTAATGATAGCTGGTTACCTTTTCCATTATTTGCAAGCATAAAGTAATAAGTTACTCATTATTGACTTCATAATATATGATTTATAAATGTAAAGTAATAATTAAAATATTTTTGAAAATCTATTTTTAGACACATTACTTTGTGTTTTTTTTTATAAGCAAAAGGGTAATGTATGTTTCTTTTGATAACACTAGCGAAAAAACGAAGCGCATTAATTCATTTGAGTTTAAAGCAATCAAATACTATATGCGTCGATAGCTCAGTGAGTAGAGTTCTTAGCTGGCAACCAGAGTCCCCTGGTTCGATTCCCAGCATGACCACATTATTTTTAATTACAAAAATTTTAAATAAAATATTTGTAATAATTTTTTTTTAATAAAAATTGCTCTTTTTTAAAAATCTATTTGTAGACATATTACTTTTTCCATTCTCATAACCATATAAGTAACCCCTTACATTATCACCTCTAAAGTAATGGGTGTATACATTACTTTAAGGCTATCGCCTATAAAATTCATCAATGAAGTAAGGTGTAAAGTAATCCATTGGCCCCTATGGCTATACATTACTTTACCCATTATTTGGTAATGTGTGGTTTTGCTGGGAAACTAAGAAAATATGGCAGATAAAAATGTAAAAAAATCTGCTAAAGAGCTAGTTATTTTTGCAGAGTCGCAGTGCCGGTCGTGGGGCCAGATCTTGACTTAAGTTATTTTTGCACAGAGTTGTAAATTTTGTAAAAAAGTTTGAAACAGAATTTTTTCAAAGGTTTTTTAAAAAAGATGTTAAAAAGTTTGAACAAAAATGCTGGAAAACATTGCGGAATAAAAATAATTAGGGCTTAAATATTTTACCAAAAAAAAAAAAATATATATTATGGAAAAATTTCACGAAAAAATTGAAAAAAATATTTATAAATAAAAAAACAAAATTATTGAAAAAATTATAACAAACAATTTCGCGAAAAGCACAAACATATAAAGGAAAAGCATTACAGATATGAACAGAAAAAATAAGTCACAAAAAAAAGCAAAACACTTTACGCAAATTTCGGTACATTAGTTCCTCACAGACAAAATAATTCAAAAATATCTACATCACAAAATAAATTAGCAGAATAATGCTAAGAAATAAAGCAAAACAATATTTGCGGAATGCGAGGGAAATAAAAAAAATTTTTCATTAACAAAAAATTTACGAAAACAATCAGCGAAATTAAATATTTGCCTCGGAAAAATTGAATTATGAGGTCACATTTATACATTAGTGACCCATTGCAAAAATAAATAAAAATCAGCGTTTTCCTTTGTCCCAAGAAGAACGCAATTTTTAAATCTGGCAACATTCGAAGTGTCATTGTTTGACATTTGAACAATTGTTATTGTTTGCTAGTAGAAGGTACGAGGTTAGTAAAAATGGAGCGCTACACGAATGAACAACGCATTCTCATTGTGAAATTGTTTTACCAAAATGGTGAAAGTTTTGCGGCTACAGTTCGCAAATTGCGATCAATTTGGGGTCACAATAATGCTCCAAAAGAGTCAACTGTAAAGAGATTAATGGATAAATTTGCCGAAACTGGGTCTGTTAGTGATGTAAAGACAACAACGCGCCATCGACCAGGTCGATCGACCGAAAATGTCGCAGCTGTACGTGGTGATGTCCTCAAACTCCATCCACCTCAATTCGGCACCGAGCTCAGCAAATTGGTGTCTCCAAATCCACTTTGCAGCGAATTTTGACGAAAGACTTGCATCTTCATGCATACAAAGTTCAATTGACTCAGGAACTGAAGCCAGCTGACCATGGACAGCAAAGGGAGTTCGTTAATTGGGTATTGGAGAGACAAAATGAAAATGCTGATTTTGCCGATAAAATCATCTTCAGTGACGAGGCCCATTTTCATCTTGATGGCTTTGTCAATAGGCAGAATTGTCGCATTTGGGGTGAGGAAAATCCTCGAGTGATTCACGAGAAGCAAATGCATCCTCAACGTGTCACTGTGTGGTGTGGTTTTTGGGCTGGAGGAATCTTTGGACCTTTTTTTATGAAAATGAGGCAGGTCAAGCGCAGTCAATGGTGTTCGGTATCGTAAAATGATAACCAGTTTTTTCTTGCCTAGAATTGAAGAAATGAATGTGGAGGGCATGTGGTTCCAACAAGACGGCGCCACATGTCATACAGCCAGAGAAACAATTCAATTGCTGCATCAGTCATTTTCCGGTCGTGTTATTTCGCGTTTTGGAGATCAGAATTGGCCGCCTAGATCGTGCGATTTAACACCATTAGATTTTTTTCTTTGGGTTTTTTTGAAGTCGATGGTTTACGCGAATAAGCCGACGACGACTCAAGCCTTAAAAGAGGAAATTGGACGCTGCATTAATGAAATACCGCAGCATTCATGCAAAACGGTCATTGAAAATTTCATTAAAAGATCGCGTGCATGCCAGCAAAGCCGCGGCGGCCATCTGCACGATATATTGTTCCATTCATAACCTCATTCTGCCTACTTTACGATATAATAAAGTTTCACGATTTTTTTTTTTAATATCTGTGTTTTATTTAAAATTTAAAAATTGCGTTCTTCTTGGGACACCCTTTATATAAATTTCAATACAAAATTATAAAACGTTCTCATTAAATTTCAGCAAACCTGATTAAAGTATTAGCGTATCACAAATAAATTAATATATCATGTAAAATGTAATAAAAACTTTCGTAAAATAAACGAAAGTTTTTGTTTTGTTTTAACATTAATTTTGTATTGAATTTTAATTTTCGTATTAATGTCAAAACGACAAAAATTTTCGTAAAATAAAATAAATTTTAGTTAATTTTACGACAGTTTATTTTGACATTAATTTCGTATTTTCATGGATGAAAACATTCTTGACACTACAAAGAATTATTACATTTTTATTGCAAAAGAATTTATTTTGCAATAAAATTATTTAGATATTTTTACACAAATACTACAAGATTTTTGTACCCCTCAATTTTGATATAAACAAAGTCACGAAGTTGACTTTTCTTTATAAAGAAAAATACAATTTTTTAATACTTTTTCTTATAAAATTAACATTTCTGTGGTATTCATTATTACTTACCAATGGAAAATATGATAAAGCATCCAAAAATGCCACATCCGGTCTACGTTCCAATAATAAAATAATGGGATTCAATGAAGTTTTTGAACGGAAATGGGCACGCAATGGTACGATAAAATTATAAATGCCATTCGAGGCATAATCGGCAGCTAAAATGATTGTTTTATTTTGCCATTGATACTCTTTGGCATTACGGTAACTACAATGTTCACAGACCTAAAGGAGTAAATTAAACAAAAAAAGATATACAAAATAAAGCAATACCAAAACAACAATAAAATACAATAAATATCCAATAAATCTGTATGTTCAGTTGTATATAAAAAAAAAAACAACTTTATTTATAGCTTTCATAAAATATGATCTGAAATATAGTATGTATAACTTCAGTTTGTGTGCAAATAGGATTTTCGCAAAGATTTTCTTTTGACATACCTGTGCTAACTGCAAACAACACAATGGTTTTTTCTCCTTAAGTAAATAACATAGTGTGGGACTTACACCAATAAATGGTGATACTGGTGGAAATCCTTTAACGATGCTATAAAAAAAAATACATAAAGAAATAAAAAAAGAACAAACAATGTAGTATGACATAAATATGTATTTTTTAATATTTGATTATTTGAGAATTCTTTTTTAAAGGTTTTATTTTTTTTTTCATTTAAATTGTATATTAAAATAAATATTTGTTACATATTAAATACAGAAAATATTTTAATTTATAGGTTAAATTTAATAACGTTAAGAATATTAATTTTTTTTTGTAATAAAATGGCAAGAAAAACATAAACAAAAGCTAAAGGTTTAACAAGTTTTCTAAGAAAATAATTTAAATTTATTTAAAATAAAAAAAATTCTAAATTTTATATAAAATCCTTAAAATCCTTCTATGATGCTACTTTGTATAAAAATGATAATTCTTTATCACTTAAAAATTATTTTTGAAGTTTTATTATCGCCCCTAATAAAAGTAATTTTCGTATGAAATCATTGTTATGTGACCACTGAGGCGTATGAGTGTTAACAATAATTAATAACAATCATACGCCTTAAACAAAATTCTTTGTAAAGTGTTAGTTGAATCAAGTTTTATTTCAATTTAAATTTAATTAACATTCTAATCAATATGTCTAAAAAGAATTCCAAAAATTATATTTTTTTCTTTGAAACATGTTTTTCAAACTTTAATTGCAATTTTATGACTATTTTTGGAATCAAAAGATGTAAAATTTACATATTCATTGGCCCCCACACAAATAGAATTTAGTTTGGAGACTCGTATCAAATAACTTTATTATTAAGAACTTTTAAATTCAATAAAATAAGAAAATAAAGCACAATCTTGTTAACTTTACTATAAACTACTACACTCAAAAACATATATGTGTAAAAGTTACAGAAAAATCTGTTGTTATTCGTATTACAAAAAAAAGTTAACTAATTTTAGACCAGCAGATTGTTTAGACAATTTTAAAAAATTATGGCTGAAATTTTTAGTAAAATTTTAGTAAATCCTTGATGAAAATCTATTTGCTAAAATCATGACTTTTTTTTACTAAATTATTTTTTTTTTAATTCAAATTTATTTTTAACATCCTATGAGATTTTCTTTAAATTTTAAGAAATAAGCTGAATTTACGTCCAATTCTCCAGGTCCACCTCTAAAAATGTATACATCGTTTTGAATTTATTGGGGCTCACTTGCCCCATTTAAGTAGGCATGACTCGAAAGTTGAAAAGTTTTTTCCTACATTAGCCGGTAAATATTTAGTGGATATAAAGGGTGGTCCAAATGCAAGTATCTTTTTTTTTGGTATATTATGGTTTTATTAGAAATAATAAATATTCCCATTATTTATGCCACACAATTTCATTCATGTGGCTGCCGCGACTAGTTTCGCTCATTCTGTCAGTCTAAATCTCCAAGACTTTCTTGATGGTTTCTGGTTATATCTGACGAATAGCTCAGACGATATTCCCTTTAAGGGTGTGGATCGTTTCTGCATTATTCGCCTAGGATCGGTCTTTAACGACACCCCACAAGAAGAAGTCTAAAGAGGTCAATCGCAACTCCGAAACGACCCATTGCCATCGCCAAGATGGCTGATAATACGACTACTGAACTTAGTGCGCAAAAGATAGGTTTTTTGATGAGCTGTGTAACATGGTGTGCTATCTTGCTGAAACAAAAGATTATTTAAGTTCATGTCTTCAATTTTAGCCCATTAAATGTCCGTAATCATAGCCTTGCAGCGCTCGCCGTTGACTGTTTTTCCGGCAGCATTTTCAAAAAAATGGGTCATGATGACACCAAACCATGACGTGGGCACTGATTCAAAATTTTCAGCGTCAAAATAACATATGATTTGAAAAGATACCTGTATTTGCACCATCCAGTATGAAATATGTACAGTGACACATCATCATATTTTCTTAAATTTTTTTTTTTATAAATAAACAAAGAAAATACTCAGAAATGCAAATATAGTTGTAGTTATAGTAATAGTAGTAGTAATAGTAATTCGCACTAATTAAAAAATGAGATACTTTAATTCATTACCGCAGAAAAATACGGCAAATATTGGAGTAATATTTGGAATTTGCAACGCAAAAGTAAGAACACACCTATGAAAATAATAAATTTTGACTGAAAAGAAAATTACAAGTAACTATAACGAAAATTTTACCCCTTTAACCTTTCTTTGCATTATGATGGAAATTTCCATCATAACATTTATTACACAAAAAATGCACAAAAACAGGTGTATATTGTAAATTGGTTGTTGCTGGCAACATTTTACATGATTATTGAATAAATTGGAGGTTAGCTGTCAAGAAAAAGAATAAGCCTCACTATCAATTAAAAGGTTCTAACTGTTATGGTTACAACCTGTCGAATCTCGTGTATTTTTATGTAGAAAGCAAATCTTAAATTTTTTGGAATATAAAAGTGATAATAAGTGGGAAAAGGTTTGTTTTTAATTTTTCTGTTATGATATTTTATATTTATTTATTACTCTAAACATATGTATGGCTTTACATGGTAATGGATATTTCCATCATACTGTTTTTTTTCAAATTTTTTTATTATCTATTTACACTAAAATTTTTTTGTAAATATTTTTTCCTTAATCTAGAGCATAAATTACATCAAAGTGATTTATTTCAGAATAGTACAAAAAAAATCACGCAAAGAAGGGTTAATATTTAGTTGTATAGCCTTAAGAATAAACTCCTTGATTGTTGTTCCGGTATTTATTTTTTTTTGAATTAATTCAGAAGGAATTGGGGTTTGCTTCGCATTTCGTGTTTGTGCACATTTCTTTTCAAAAGTTTTCATATCTGCTCAACAATGGGGTTGAGGTCAGGACTTTTTGGGGTGTTGCTAGCATATGAGGAGTGTCAAAGAGAAAACACATTTTTGCATTGTGGGCTGTGTGCTTCGAGTCGTTGTGTTATTAAAAACCCATTTTTGACGCACTTATCTGTAGATTATTTTTTAAAATATCTAAATAAACATATTGGTGACTTATAAACAAAAGGTAATATTAGGGACATTCCTAACATTTTTTGGGAATGTAAATAAAAGGTCATAATGTTTTTAATTAAAAATAAAGAAAAAACTTAACTATTAAAAATAAATATACACAATAGCTTGCACACCAAATGCTTTGGTTGGAGCCACCGATATATTTGTTTGTCGCAATCGAAATTCGGTTAATACAACAGAATTTCGGTTGAAACTAACGATTTTAATTGTATCAGGAAAACATTTGGTTGCTACAACTATATAATACGGCTGCTGGAACCAAAATATTTAGTTGGCAAGAAATTCGGTTGTCACGATAAATCTGTTTTCTTTGTGTAGGTTTTGTCAATTATAAATTGGTAAAACTTGAAAAAATTTAGTTGTGCCCTTAGTTTTGCTGGTCAATGTATATCATTTGAAAGCTTATGACAGCACCTTACAACCAACAGAATAATCTTTAAAGACCCTTCATATAATTTTCCCAGTTTTTCTTTAGAAAGGAATTTTGCGTTAAACTCTGCATTATTCCTTTAGTTGATGTAAAAATTTTTAGACATTTTGGAGAGGTGGACGTAAACTCAACTTATGCCAAATATTTTGCTTAAAACAGCAATGAAAATTTGTAATTTATAAATTGAGAATTGAGAATAGGAAGAATTTTTGATTAAAAATAATTTTGTAGTAAAAATTAGTACACAAACTGTAAAGTGGGATATAAAACTATTTACTAATTTTTTTTTTTACTAACTTTGTTATTTGAGTGTATGTTATAAAAAAACAAAAATTTTAATATAAAATTGGCTTATGCAAGTAACAAATTTCAATAACATATAACTTTAGTAACAAATGAAGTTCAAATTTTGTTTTTAGATCTTACATAGAGAAACAAAGCAGAGATTCTCAAATACTTAATGTATATAAAAATAAAAAAATTATATACTAAAAAAAAGTTTAATATAAAATTATTAAAACAAACTAAATAAACTTCAAAGTTTTGGCAATACAAATAATTAAATTTGTTATATGTATCTATGGTTTTCAGCAATAACCGCATAGGTCTGATAAAAATACACGATACATACGGGGTTAATGCTGAAAACCACACATATAACCCTTAATTTTTTTTACGAACTTTAATTATAATACCGCTTTTATAACAATTTTGAAATTGAAAACCATAAATTAAGGTAAATACATTAATTAGAAATAAAGACAAATAACACAATAACAAATGAAATATAATATTTTTAGAAAAAAAAGACCAGCGACCAATAAATGAAAAAATAGAAGAAGGAAAAAGGGATAAAAGAAAAAAAGCGTAACCATGATAAAACCTCAGTATAAAACTAACAAAGTTTATAAAACCAATACACAACGTAACCGAAACAGAATGAAATATAAATAAAAAAATCTTTGGCAAATGAAGAGCTTGAAGATTGAGGTTTGAAAAATTACACCATTTTAAATATAATTCTAGTCTATGTAATTTAGTATTTTTAATTTCTTTTTACAAAATTGTATACAGATTGGTTGGAAAGTTCCTGCGCTCACCAAGAGATGGCACTGCTAGCTCCAAACTTTTTTTTCTCAAGTTGGTATAACTGTCCTGAGAACACATGCAAAGTTGCAAGTCATTCCGTCAATTCTTTCTTTGTTTACAAGCCATTTAAAGTTGACGTGTCATTGATTTTTTTTAATATGGAAAAAATTGAATATCGTGCAGTCATTAGATTCTTTGTTTTGAAGGGTTTAAAAGCAAAGGAAATTTATGAACAGTTGTTAGAAGTGTATAAGGAGTCCTCACCTTCAAAACGCACCGTTGGATTTTGGGCTGGTGAATTTAAACGTGGTCGTACCAGCCTTAAAGACGATCGACGCGAAGGACGACCAAAAGCTGCAACCACAGCAGAAATCATTGAGCAGGTACATAATATGGTTAGTGAAGATCCAAGTTTGACTAAGCGTGAAATTGCTAATTCCATAAGCATCTCAGACGAACGAGTACTCCATATTTTACATGAAGAATTACGTATGAAAAAACTGTTTGGAAAGTTAGTGCCGCACACATTAACAATTCAACAAAAACTGGATCGAAAACAAATTTCTCAGCGTAATTTGAACCGTTTTAAGCCGAATAAAACCGACTTCTTGCGTCGTTTTATAACTATGGATGAGACTTGGATCTACCACCATGATCCTAAATTGAAACAAGAACGTTTTCAGTGGACTGAAGCTGGTTGTTCAGCTCCAAAGCAGTTGAAGTCCCAACGATCAGCAAAGAAGGTTATGGCATCAGTTTTTTTGGGATGCAAAAGGAATTTTGTTGATTGATTATCTTCAGAAAGGTAAAACAATCAACTTTGAATATTATTGCAGCCTTTTGGATCAGCTGGATGAAAAAATTCGTGAGAAAAGACCTGGTTTAAAGAAGAAAAATAATTTTTCATCAAGACATTGCACCTGCTCACAAAAGTGTTTTGACGATGGCTAAATTCAAAGAATTTAAGTACGCATTGCTTGAACATCCACCGTATTCACCATATTTGGCTGCCAGGGACTACTATCTCTTCAGAAATCTCAAACAATTCCTTCGTGGAAAGCATTTTTCGTCGGGTGAAGAGGCCATAGCAGCCGTAGACGGTTATTTTGCAGAGCTTCCGGAAAACCATTATAAGGATGGGATAAAATTATTGGAAGATCATTGGAACAAGTGTATTGAGCTTCTAGGAGATAATATTGAATAAAAAAATATATTTCGTAACAAAAACAGTATTCTTTCATGTCGAGCGCAGGAACTTTTCAACCAACCTGTATTCTCTTATAGTTAGATATTGTCTTATAGTCAGCACGAATAGTGCTGACAATTGAATTTGTTGCCAATCGCCAATTAAATTTTTTGGCTAAGTCTACCGAATTGTTATTGAAGCAACTTAAATTCTGTTATGACACTCGAATTGTTTGTATCTTAATTGGTTTTGTGTTGCCACAACCGACAAATTCTGTTTCCATTCGGTTAGCAACAAATTCGGTTGTCAGCATGAATCTGTATTCTCTGTGCGAGTTTTAAAACAAAAATTTCTTAAAAAGTATGTTACCACAAAAACAGTTTTTAATACTTTCAGCCCCACCTGTTACCTGTGATGCAGAGAAATGATTCGGTCAATACAACAGAATTTCGGATATTACAATACGTGTATTTCCAATTGTATGAAAAATACATTTGGTTGTGACAACTAAATAATTAGGTTACTGCAACCAATTCTGTGTATTCCGATTCCGTATACTCCAATTGTATCAGAAATACATTTGGTTGCGACAACTAAATAATTCGGTTACTACAACCAAAATATTCAGTTGACAAGGAATTCGGTTGTCATAATGAAACTGTGTGCCTTTGAAAACGGATCAAATGGGTAAGATCTGGTATCAGATATGAGTAGATTTGGCACTTGCTATGATCCTTTATTGCTAGATTTACTCATATCTGATCACAAAAATCACCAAATTTTCCAGATCCCTTTAGATATGAGCAGATCTGGCACTAGATCTGATTAAATTTGGTTATAGATTGTATCACATATGTCATATCTTATCGTATATGATCAGATATGGTAACAGATATAATGAGATTTAGATCCAAGAAAACTTGACCATATCAACACCTTTTTACACGGGACTTTTGTTTTTGGGTAAAAGAGGGTATTTGAAGAACTTCGGAAGGATTTCGAAATTTTATTTTTTTTTTTGAATTTGTCCTTAAAACCCGCATTTATACTAGAAACTTCAGTAAATAAATATTACCCTCTGCAGGTTTTTTTAGCAATCATCGAAATGTATCATACATAATCCCCAAACTTGGCTTTAGGACTTTTAACAAAGAACATAAAGTCAAGAATTAGAGGCATAATCCCCATAACAAATTTTGTGGGTAGCCGGCATTGGGCCTGACTTAGGAAAATTCTCATCTAGGTAGACATGCCCTACATACAGGTTTCGACGATAAAAGGTTTTTCGTGTAGTCGGTCTATGGCCGGCATTAAGGATTTTCTACTCTTTAATATAGTTAATAATATTTCGTTTATAATACCAATTAAAACGAAAATTTATCGGACATTGTCCCAACTTCCAGTTTGGGGGCTATGTCCGTTACAATTTTGGAAACAATCACAAAATCTAAAATTGAAATAAATTCCATCGAGGTTATGTCACACTATTTTAAAGCATTTTAACCTCATAAGCGTCAAGATGAAGTGAACAAAAGTCTATCCTCCCTCTTTTGCATTATTGGGATTATGAGAGAAAAACCGGATATTGGGAAAATGTTCATTGAAGGCACCGCGGTGCATCATTCTCATTTGATCTCTTTCCCGGTTATTTTCAATCTTATAAATTTTAGCGGTGACTGGTCATATTCATTTTCCTATATGACCGGCTTTTTAGGACATAATCTCCAAACAAAAATGGGGGATTATGGCCGTTTACAAAATGGCCATAATCCTTATGGAGATTAAGACCAATTTGTTGTGGGGATTATGGCCGATATTTTTTGGTTATTACACCCATATTCCAGAAGAAAGATGATACGAAAAATACGAAATTTTTGGCGAAATTTTTGCCTAAAGCTATAAATCATTCAAGCTAATTTAAAAAAAAAAAAAATACATAAAACTTTACATCAACAAAGTTAACGTTGTCTGCGATGCAGGTGCAGAAATAGCGGTACTTTTTAGGACCTTTCTGAAATATTCATCAATTTTGGTATAGAAAAGGTACTTTTTAAAATAATGATACAAAATCAGGTATATTTTTAAGGAATTAGTACTATTTTTAGTACCTACACATAGAAAATCGCACTAATTTAAAAACACGACCCTATAAAAAAATAATTGGTAGTTAATCTTTTTTTTTTTTAAATATGACATAACTTCTTTAAAAATTTTAAAATTAAAAATATTAAAAAAAAATTATCATTTTCTCAACACAAAAACCAAAAAAAAAAACATTAAACCAAAATTAAACTTTTCAAAATATAAAAATGTTGTAATGAATAAAAAAAAAGTTAAGAAAAACTAAACAAACTAACGCAACGAACGGGCTAGCGAGTGAATGAGCGAGCGAACAAACAAACAAACGTATAATTTTGGTATTAATGGTTTTGAACTGTAGAAAAATAAAACATCTTAAACTTTATTTTTTTATTTATTTATTTTTTTAAATTTTTCAACTGAATTATGAATTGGCAGCAGTAGCACAGCATACAATGGATATAAAATATGTTTGAAATAGCAACCATTAGAGAGCGACCAACTGAACTGAAGCATGAAACACAATCGAAGCAACTTTTATGTAAAATACAAAATGAACAACAAACAATCGGGAAAATGTAAAACCACCTGACTACAAAAAAATAAAAAAGGAACACAAGCAGCTGCAGACGGAAAACCTTAAATACATCATTTGCCTTTCATTTCTAACATGGAAGAACTGTTGAAGGGTTCTCTACAATAGATGAGATAAAATTAACTGATAGATGAGACAATATTAACGGGGTTAAAAAGCATTCGAAACTATCAGAGTGACCTTTTAAACTACCTTTCATTTGATGTTCAATTTTGCCACAACCAGAAAACATATTCATGATGGCAACCGAATTTGATGCCAATTTGTTATGACTATCGAATTTTTGTTAAGGATGTGGAATTTCTGCTCTTATATTCAAACAGTTTCAATTGATTTTCTTTTGTCTCAGGCGAACCATTCGATTGAGTAATAAATTCGTTTGTCGCCACGAATGTGTTTTCCATGTGCAGAGTCACTTTTGAGAAATACAAATTAAACTTTAAAATCAAAAAGTTTCCTCTCTTCTACCTGGGTCGCTTATAATGTATATACTTTATTATATATTCAAATTTCTTTAAAATCTTAGACAACCCCTTAAGAGTGCTTCCTTGTTAGTAAAGTAGAAGACGGCTAAATGATTCACAAGGTGGTTGGAGTTTGTTGCTCTCATTTAAAATTTTCTACATAAAAGTTGTCGATAACTTACCGTAAATAGTCAACAGCCCAAACGGGTCGGGCTGCTTTCGATGATACCGAACTACTTGAGGTGGCAATGTAGACCGCAGCAGCCGTTGCTTGATGACTAGTCATTGTAGTGGTAAATGTAGCTGTGGTAGCCGTTGATGCTGGCGCTATAGTAGTTGTTGATGAACAACAACACGACGAACAGCAGGTATCACTTTGCTGTTGCTGCTGCTGCTGTTGGTTCAGTTGTCCACAGTCATTTGTTGTGCTATTGTTGTTGTGACTAAGACGCATATGATTTATTTTACGAGCACAATCACTATCACAACTATAACTCTTTTTCATTTTTTGATAACGACGCCCAGCGCCACTGCCAGCAACACCCCCACCACCACCACCACCGCCATCAACAAAACCAGCACCAAATGAATGGTGTGCTGCTTGTGTTACATTGTGGTTGTTACTTTCGTTATTGTAGTTGCTGCAACAGCAACGCAAATTGGAATCTTCTGATGAACTCATAATAAGTGAATAGGTACGTGATTGTGGAAAATGGCCACCCAAACAACTGAGTTTATGTTGGAGAGGAAAAGAGGGGAAGTCATGTGAACATCATCAATATAAAAAAAAAAACAAAAGAACGTTTGTTTTTTTTTTTTTTGTTCAAGTAAACAGCATGTAAATGTCATGATGGAAATGAAAATCCTTTAAACAACGAGACGATGGTTTGTAGAGTTTTAATTACAATGAAAGATTTAATCTCTGCTTAACCAATAGTTTAAACCTCAGAAGTGACAAGTAATATAAATAAAAATCACCACTTTGCCCAACTATAAAAACGTTAAAAGAACAAAAAGAATAATAAAACTAACAGGAGTGGTAAAGAGTTTTTAAATTCTAAAGACTTTATTCCAAAAAGACCTTATAACAATCTCATATTACACTGTGCAATAACAAATTTTAGCTTTAATAGTTCCAACGCGAAATACAAGGATGTACTCTACTAAAATTCCAATATCCATGCTTAGACATAGGGCGAATAGAAAGATCTCTCTTAAATGGGACTTAGCCAGCGCCTTTAACGGCAATTTCCCTAACTATAATATAAGTTTAAGTTTTCACTACTTTTTCTATACGTTAGCAAATTTACTCATATAATTGTTATAACATAAAGTTCCTTTTTTGGATTTTGGTTCCTTTTTCGGAATATGATCCAATCTAATGGTAAATCTTAACCGATTAATTTTTTTCTACAAATTCTGAAGAATGATTTCCATATACAAAAATTATCATTATTTTATAAAAAAGTTCTGAAATTCTACAATATTTTTCCCTATCCTATTGGTGAGTTTAAATATGAATATTTTTCCTAAAAAATCTATTTTTTTTTTATTCGAAACCAGAACTCATTAATTTTTATAAAAGTCTAACTTTATATTCTGGTACCAAGATACATAATCCATAACTAATTTCAGTTCTGGTAAGAACTGATCCTTTAAATTATTGGAAACTTGAATTAATACTGATCGTTTCACACAAAAGGCTGCCACTAGTATATTCCAGTTCCCACTGTCTTGCTGCTAAGATCTATTGTGAATGAGCGTCTTTGGCAGTTTGTGTTATTTGGTTGACAAGTATACAATAATACTAAATATTGCCTCGAACAAGTCGAATTTCGTACCAGATAAAGGGTTTTTTGCGGGGATTTCTTCTTTATTATATTAATATGAAGAAAAGTGCGGCCGAGGGTAATCAAATCTTAGAGGAAGTTTACGGCGAGCATGCTATATCTGAACAATAGTGTAGTTGGTTTGGTCGCTTTAATAGTGGTGGTTTCGAGCTCGAAGAAAAGAAACGGCCGAGTTAACCCAAAAAGTTTGATGACGAAGAATTGTAAGCTCTAAGTGGATGAATGCCAAACGCTTCAAGAGTTGTCCTTTTATTAAAAAAAAAAACCTTTTATTAAAAACTACCGTTTATTAAAAAGTACCTTGATTAAAAAAGAGCCTTTTATTATAAAAGTAAATTTTATTAAGAAAGTAAATTTTATTAAAAAAAGTGTCTTTTATAAAAAAAAGTACCTTTCATTAAAAAAGAACCTTTTATTAAAAAAGTAACTTTTACTAAAAAAGTACCTTTTATTAAAAAAAGCACCTTTTATTAAAAAAGTACCTTTTATTAAAAAAGTACCTTTTATTAAAAAAGTTCCTTTTATTAAAAAAGTACCTTTTATTAAAAAAGTACCTTTTGTTAAAAAAGTACCTATTATTAAAAAATACCTTTAATTAAAAAAGTACCTTTTATTAAAAAAGTACCTTTTATTAAAAAAGTACCTTTTATTAAAAAAGTACCTTTTATTAAAAAAGTACCTTTTATTAAAAAAGTACCTTTTATTAAAAAAGTACCTTTTATTAAAAAAGTACCTTTTATTAAAAAAGTACCTTTTATTAAATAAGTACCTTTTATTAAAAAAGTGCCTTTTACTAAAAAAGTACATATTACTAAAAAAATAAACTTTTTTTAAAAAAGTACTTTTTCTTAAAAAATTAATTTTTATTAAAAAGTACCTTTTATTAAAAAGTACCTTTTATTGAAAAAGTACCTTTTATTAAAAAGTACCTTTTATTAAAAAAGTACCTTTTATTAAAAAAGTACCTTTTATTAAAAAAGAACCTTTTATTAAAAAATGTTTTTTTAAAATACTTTTATTAAAAAGTGCCTTATATTAAAAAGTGCCTTTTATTAAAAAGTGCCTTTTATTAAAAAGTGCCTTTTATTAAAAAGTACCTTTTATTAAAAATGTGCATTTTATTAAATAAGTACCTTTGATTAAAAAAGTACCTTTTATTAAAAAAGTACCTTTTATTAAAAAAGCACCTTTTATTCAAAAAGTACTTTTGATTAAAAAAGTACCTTTTATTAAAAAAGAACCTTTTATTAAAAAAGTACCTTTTATTAAAAAAGTAACTTTTACTAAAAAAAGTACCTTTTATTAAAAAAAGCACCTTTTATTAAAAAAGTACCTTTTATTAAAAAAGTTCCTTTTATTAAAAAAGTACCTTTTATTAAAAAAGTACCTTTTGTTAAAAAAGTACCTATTATTAAAAAATACCTTTAATTAAAAAAGTACCTTTTATTAAAAAAGTACGTTTTATTAAAAAAGTACGTTTTATTAAAAAAGTACCTTTTATTAAAAAAGTACCTTTTATTTAATAGTATATTTGAAGCTACATTTTATTAAAAGAATATCTTCTGAAAGTTTTAAGCGAATTATATACCTTGTATATTTGTTCCCAAGCACTTCACTGTAAATGGCAAAAATTGTTCCTAAATAAAACAGTACCCTCTTTTACAATTACTTCATCTTCTAGTTAGTCCTCAACAATTCCCTTAAATCTGTCACCACAGGTTTTGCAGAGATTAAATCCATTTAGCTTTTTGCATTAACCACAATCTGACAGTACGATGTAGGCAAAAAATAAAACACAAATGCAAAGTTCACGTAGTATAAGTACAACAGAATGTATGATTTTAAATGAGAAAACCCCCCTAAAAAAGGAAATGTGTAATGGGAAATAGTAGTTCAAATATAATTTTCAGTGTAAATATATAATAATTTTAATGTTTCTTTTTTATATGGCAAGTACGTGTTTGTGTGCTAAAATAATCATTTTATTCGTTACGTTTGTTTTTCTACCGAACTTTTGTATGTTTTACTATTGAACTTTAAGCATACGCGCTATAAAATTAACCTTATTTAAAATGAAATCTATTGTGACATTGAAAACAAGCTAGAGCTTAAAAGGACTTATCAATTTTGTAGACATTTTTGGAAGATGAAAAAAGAAAACAAAAACAAAATTAAATAAAACAATACTTTTTATATCATTAGAAAGCTAAGATTTTGAAGGGTGCTAAAAAATATTGAGATTGGGGGGAAATAAGGATTTTTCATATACAAGAATTATGGGAAAAATTAATTACATTAATAGAGTACGATAGTAGACTTAAAACTTACGCAATTTTTTCAGAAGGTGAACGCCAGGGAACATCATCATCAATTTCATCTTCACTTTCATCACCTTCATCGCCATCATCATTGCCGGTTATACTTAATGAGGAGGAGGTAAACATATCAGGCACAGGTAATATGGAAGGTCTTCGACTGCCTGGAAAATAAAAAGAAAATGCAATTGAAAATTAAAAGTCTGTTTGCTAAAAGGTTTATTAGTTAATTTATATATTTATTGAGTTTTATTGAATAATTAAAATTTATAAAAAGATTCCTTGGCAAACGTTCAATAAAGCTTCATCGACTTTGTTAAATGATTAATGAAATTTTTTGTTTAAATTTTGTTAAAGTATATAAACTAATAATTTTGTTTTTAAGAAATTAATGAAAAATTTATTTAAATTAATGAAAAAATTTGATGAAAAAATTTCTTGATTTTTATGAATTTAGTTTTAACGTAACTTTTTCATTAAGTGTAAGAAACTTCTAATAATTGTAAACGAAAACTTTCATAAAATTTTATAAAAAACTGGTTTCAATCAATGAAAAGTTTCAATGCTTAAATTTTAGTGAAACTTCAATAATTTTATGCAAAAAATTATTAATAATTAATTATTACCTCTTCTTCCCAGAACATCTGGACTTAATAAATTTGGATTTCCTGCTTGTGGTAATTCTAAATGATTTCCCGTTGTTAAATTAGAGCCTAATGATAAGCCACCACCTACACCACCTCCTCCACCGCCCCCTCCTGCTGTTCCTATACCTAAAGTATTACCCATGCTGGCATGAGTAGAACCACTTCCTCCTCCACTCCCCAAACTCATGGGTATCGTTGTGGTTGTGGTGAGAGTCGTAGTCGTTGCTGCAGGTATTTGCGTTGCATTTGTCGATGTAACAGCTGTATCTTTCAAATTCTGTTTTGAATCAGCGATTATCACAGATGTAGGATCTGATGCTAAAGAAGAAAAAAAAAAATAAAAATATAACAACCTGTTTTAAAATCATTATTAAAATTGAGGTTTTGCATATTTATAGAAAAAGTTTAATAAATACGAATGAATAGATTTAAATGTCATAAAAAACGTGCATTAGTTTTTATCAGTTGTTATGCTTGAATTAGTTGTTCAGTCAATAAATATTATAGATGTTGTTAATTAACTATACAGTTTGGATTAGTTTTTAAGTATTCGTTTAATTATTCATTGATTCAAAATTATATTTAATATAAAAATTGATGTCGTATCCAATTTTCTCTCAATTTGTCTGTACCCATTGAAAACAGAATTTCTTGCCATCCGAATGGTTTGGTTGGAGCAGCCAATATATTTGTTTATGGCGATAGAAATTTGGTTACCGCAAAGAATTTCTGTTAAAATATTTGATTGCGACAACCAAATAATTCGGTTGCTGCAAACACACTATTCATTTGACAAGAAATTCTCTGTGTATCGATAGAATTTTTTTTCCTCTTTTGATTAAAAATATTTTTAAGGAAAACTTACAAAGTAATTTTTTAATTTGAAGTTTTTAGACATAGTTCCGAAATTTATGAAAAAAAATTCTTGATTGCCAGAAAAAGTCTTTGAAAAGTATAACACAGATAATCAACATTGTGCGCTAACTATTAGAGAGCATTGGACTGTTAAACAGAAGATTGCGGGTTCGATCCCCAGCCATGGCAACATCAAAAAAGAAAAATAATGTTTGTTAAACCTTCTACATAGCGCCTTACCCCACCGAAGTAAGATAACATAATAGGGCTGCTATAAACCAGGGATGGAAAATATGTTTTCTGTTAATGTACCAACCAGACAAACAAATTGTTCTTTTTCGATCCTCAAGGTACCAACATTTTTTCCGCTTTTTTTTTAACAATTTTATCGTATTGAGTCAGATTTGCTTAGACACTAAAAAGACTTAAAAAAACTTTAAATTAACCGGGTGAAACTAAATTTATCGTTAATTTTATGTAGTCGTATAATTCCCACAAAACTTTGTAAAATTTTACTCTAATTTTTATGTCACACCTTTTTTTTCTGGTTGTCCGCCTCCCTTGGAGGGCAATTTAACCTTTTTAGGATTTGTTATTAAAAAATTTAAAGGCATTTAATAGCTTTTTAACAATAATATACTTTTTTTTTATTTTTTTGTTTTTTGTAATTTAAAATCAGCTGCTCAGGAAACATTTGGTACATTTGATGTTACACCAATTCAGAGCCGGTTCAACCTAAAACTGACTTTATATTTTACTATAGTAGCTGAATAAATAAAAACAGGTTTTTAATTTAAAGTTGCTTTTAAAAAAAGTCGACTTTATGTTATGTTGTTTTATCAAGCTATGAATTGAAATTTTGAAAAAATTTCCAATTGTACTCAATGAGCCGTGGTAGTACCACGGTACCAACCAATGTAAAAATGTACCAAAAAAAATACAATCGTACCATGTTTTCCATCCCTGCTATTAACTAAATAACTTTCACAAGTTCGACAACTGTCCATCAGATGGCGCACAACAACTATTTTAAAATGTATCTTCTAGCGCAATAATAGTGTTGCCATATTTATCTCAACTTTATAGCCTTTTTAAAGAAAGCAAGACATTAATTCGGCTGAAGAATTTAACCGACATATTTGGTTACCACATGAAACTTTTTTCTCTGTGTGATGACCCACAGTTGGTTACACAGTGTTAGTAGAAATGGCACCAATGAAACAAGTTGACATCGAATGGGTGAATGAAAGTGTAACTACGCTTTTTCTATTAACATTTGTATGCTGAATCCGAATCTGGCCTCCGACATGGATTCAGTAGAATCCGCTCAGTTTAAAAAAGGAGAGGTTCACGTTCATAAAATTGTGGTTTTGGTAATTTTTTCATGTGATAGGAATATTAAAAAAGAATGAAAGTAAAGTTTATCATCTTCATAAACTCATTTTGTTTTGCCTTCAAAGCACTCGCAGCCTATATTTTAAATTTTATTATTTTACATACAGGGTGCGCCATCTTTTTTGTCGGTATGGCAACATTAAATAAGTTTGACGTTTTGGAAACGTTAATTCAGTACAATTTTTAACATGTATCGCTTTACACCAAAACAACGCGACAAAATAGTGACGTTGTACATTGAAATTAGTTGTTCAGTTTTGTTAACTCAACGTGCATTTGTTGAACGGAGAATCATGCCCAAAAAGTGACTGGGACGCCGTTTGAGCCAAAACAATCATTGTGTCATTTTTCTTCAGAGAAGGTGAAACTGTCGATGGAAAACGATATCGGTAGATGTTGGCTCATTATTTCTGCCATAAAATGTATGAAAAGGTCTGGGCGGGTACTGATTTCAAGAAGATGGTGTACCTTGCTACACTGCATATCAAACTATGCAGTTTCTGCAAAAACAAGTCTCAGATCATTGACGAGCTCAAGGCAAACATTCGTGCTGAAATGTTTGCTATACTGCCCGAATATACGTTATAGGGGTTGCCCTCTATACATGCAGTGCATTGTGTTGATGTCAGAAAAATAGGTTATGAGAAGGAGGAAAGGGAGTTTATTCCACATAGGACTAGTCCGACTAATGAACGAATTTTCCCTGTAATGTGCTGTGCGGTGCAGAGGACAATAGACCAAAAAGGGATGGGCTCTACTGGGCGATAATGAGCACCGAAGCCCTCCTTTGTCCACGGTCCAAAATAGATCTTGAAGCACCTGCCCATACATGGGAGTTATACTCCGTTTTCGGCCGGATATAGGTGGTTTAGATAGTAAGGAGATCGAATGGGGTGAAGTACTTCTTGCAAAAGGGTACCAATTTCCCTTATTTCCTCATTAATAAGGCATTTTCGGATAATTTCAGAAGCCAGATTCGAAATCAGCGCCATGTTATTAATTGGAAACAGTTAACTGTATTTCTCTAACATAAAAAAGGTAGCCTATATCTTGATATTATCAATTAAAACATGAATAGTCACGTTCCAATCGTACCCAAATGTAAGCAGGTGTAATTCTCTTTTTGAATAACAAATTTCGGGGTTAACACAATAAAGTGATAATTCTGAAAAAAAAAAAAAATTTGGACGAAAAATATTTGCTAGCGAGTAAAAAATTTAAAAAAATTACAACTATAAAACTTTGTAAAATTTGTTGAAAATTTGATATATTTGATTAAAATTATTCAAAATTCAAAACATTTAGTTATAATTTCGTTTGAGATTATTAAATAAATAGAGAGAACTTTATATTTAAGGTACATCAGACAATAATGTTGGTGTTGCCAACTTTAATAAAATTATGTTGATTAATTAAACGGCCACTTCAAAACCTATTCTTAAATACAATTTATTTAATTCACCATAAAAAAAGTTGAGTGTTAATTTAAAAAAGGTGCTTTACACGTGTTTGACGCAAATGTATATGATATGTGGCAAATCTTAGTAGTGCTTTTTTAATCGTAATTCTTTTTTATATTTGTACGTTTTTCTTCATTCAATTAAAACACGCAAAATGATAAGTAATATTTAATTAACACAATAAAATATGTAATTTCTACGTTAAGTGTATGTGTATGTGTGAGTTCAGATTTTGAAAAAGGAAACAAACAGTTTATGTACAAAAGAGCGAACGGAAATGGGGAAAAGAACATGCAAAAAAATGCAACGGAAATGCAAACAAATTGTAAACGATTTGGCGAAAAAAAAAACTATAAAGGCAAACTATTGTACATATGTTACAAATTACAGGCACGCCAAAAAAAGAAGTAGAAAATGGGATTATATCTAATAAAACAGAAAACAAATCAAGTCTTATAATACACACACGCTCTACTGAAGGGGACTAAGGGCTTGAGAATAAAAAATCAAATTATAGATAGAGCTGGTTTAAAAGGTACGCAGGGAACTAAAGACTGTTTCGAAATAGTTTTTACAAGATTTGATGTAAACATACAATTTTTTTAAGAGTGTTTGCTAAATCGAAAACGAACTTTACGGTTTTTACTATATACAGAAAAAAAAGGATTTATTATGGTCACCGTATTTTTTTTACCAACTGAATGGTTTATTTGTAGACACCGATATTTTTGTTTCAGAACAATAAAGAGTTTCTCGCGGAACATTTGATACAACAAAATTTTCCAAAATAGATACAGTTTTAGAGATTCTTATATTTTCCCAAAAAGATGTTTTTTTGATTAATAATCGTTACCCGTTCTGCTTTTTTTAATTTGAACCAACTGTCTCTAATGCATTGCATTGTATTGGCGAGTTGGAAGCTAGGTTAAAAGATAGAAGAAACAGGGAGTAGTGTCTGTGGACTAAAAATTACTGAAACTTGTAAGTGAGAGGAAACACCTCACTTAGAGATGCAAAGACTAAAGAACGAATTTTCTCTAAATTGTGTTGTGCGTATTTCGAACAAAAACCTGGGCTTCCGGGAAGAGTTTTCTTATCTAGGCGAAACACATACCATTGTAATATCAAGAGTATTTGATTCCTGGTGGGTGTCGATACCCACATGTAAGCAGATGACATTAGTGATCCCCGAATATTATCGAGAGAACTTCACTGAGTATGTCATTCGTACTTATAACCCCAACCTCTAAAAGGCTTATCCTATGATCGAAGGAATATTAATGACAAATGTTGCTGTCATCTACGAAAGAATTTGTAAGGATAATAAAAAGTAAGGAATGGAATCTTCAGATTAAACTCACTGAATGAGACCTCATCTGTAACATCTCTTATACTGTGGTCGCAGATCAAGTTTGAGAGAAATCATCACCGTAACCAAAAGCAATAAGCGTTGATACGCTCGAACGTCTTAAAAATATCTACAGCAACAACTTTATTTTCACCAAATTGGTGAATTGACTGACTCCAATACTCCGAAAGGAACGCTATCGGTTGATCATTGAAAAGTGTGTTCGATTCTATATAATTTACCTTTACCTAGGAGAGGGTGGAAATTATTGTAATTGGGCTGAAAACATCGGGGTTAGCAGCTGCTTAATTTTTCGGTATTGGCTGAATATTGTTAACTTTCCAACACGATGGAAGTACTGCCAATGGCCGTGATAGCATCGAAGAATAATGTTTAAACAACTAGTCCGGACCCGATGACATTTTTTATGTTGAGAAAGATATCTTGGTCATAGTACGAGATTCTCTCTTTAGTTCGGGCAAAAATGAATTTCTCCCGATTAACTCAGCCAGAAGATTGGCTTATCATCGGGGTTAGTAAATATTTGGTCATTCCTTATAAGAGTTGGGATAAAGGCACCAACATTATCCCTCACTATTTTAACGAATGTCCAGAAGATCTTACTGCCCCGAGCACCAGAAAGAATTTTAGCACTAATACGCTGTTCATAAGGAAGCTTCTTGCGGCTAAGTGCCCTGGTACATTCCATTCATACCTCGCCTGTTAGCTTAGCAGAGAAGTAATGTTGTATGCTCCCCCTAATTGTCAACAACATGCGTATCAAAGTAGTAGATCCTGTAAGTCGGCTCTTCTTGATCCAATTTTCAAGATCAAGAAGGGACTAGACTGCTAGATCTTGTTATACAGGGTGAATATATGAAATCGATATGCAGACTCCGAAAAAATAGAATCTAATGTATTGATTTCAAGACAGGTTATTTTGTCTAATCGTTGAGAGGCTTTCAGAACTTTGTCTGATGCATTTAATGCCTTTAGGTGACGTGATGCCCTGTGTGTAATTTGATAGGAAGGAGTGGGGCAACCTATCTGAATAAGTTGAATATCATCTTGATCTTTTAACACTAATTTGTCTATCTATTCGTATGATGTAAACAGATACTGTTATACCATAAGCAGAATGGCGACAGTTTTTTAGACTGAGATTTTAAAATCTGTTTTCAGACCAGACTACTTGCGGGAGCACGAAGTCGACCGACCATATGGGAATTGTACTATATATATTTGCCTTAGACTTTCAGGCCTGATTACGACACCTAACGCTTGTTTTTGTCATATACGGAGGATAAGTATTGTCAATGACTCATTGTGTGTGGCATGTCTGGAGGATGAGGACGTGACAAAACATTTTGTCTGTTACAGTCAAGCTTTCTCTAGTATCAGACAACTTATTTGGGGTAGTGATATTCTCAGGAAGGAAGACCAGAAAATTCGAGCCTCTGTGATTATTCAAACCATCCCAGCTTAACTTATTAATGTTTTTATCCCTGCAGAAATTCCTCTCCGTTTTTTTTTTGTCAATATTCGCTTATGTGATAGAGGGAACAAATTGGTCCCAAATTGATGCTTAGCAGGCAAAAGGGAGGAATAAAAATCGTAGAATTGCTAATATAGCAACATTTGTCTATTTAGTGCAAGTACTTCAAAAAGCAAATTTTGATGACCAAATTGCCTATGATTTAGATCAGGGGTTCCCAAAAGTTTCTTATGGAAGAGCAAACACCAATACATTTAAAGAATAACTAATTTTGATTCAACATTTTTTATTGTAAAAACCAATACATACAAAGAAAAAAGAAAAAATAATATTTCATATTATACGTTAAACAAAAACAAAATCTACATTGTTGATCGCTGTCGTCAATGTTTACCAGCAAAGCATACGAAAGTGTTATTGCTTTGCACTTGCGAGTATACAGTGAAGAACGACAAAAAATGATAAGGCAAAGTTGTTTGTGTATTTCGTATTGCTATTGCTGAGTGCTCTATGTGTGTATTAAAATACACAGCCTATAGCTAAGCGCTTTTACAAAAAAAAAATGAGCATCAAGCGCATAGGGCTTGGGTACCCTTGATTTAGATCCAGAGCTGCTACCTATTTGTAATGCAGGAATATCACAGAAAATCGTGTGATGTATAATATATACACTCAGAAAAAAAGTTAGTAGAAAAATTTGTGAACGGTTTTCAATCCCACTTTGCTATTTTTGTACTGATTTTTAGTAAAAAAAATATATTGTAGCAATTTTTTTTGCTATTAACATTTTACAAATTACAGAGTTTTTACAAAATATTTACAAATTTTTGTTGCTAATTTAAGAAATCATTTTACAATTTTTTTAAAACCGATTTGCTAAAATTAGCAAAAAAAAAAAAATACTAATTTCAAAAACATAAATTGCCTTAAAAGGTTACATAGATTAAAAAAGGGATCGGAAGTGAATATACCGACTCATGTCTGAAAATAGGACATCCACTTAAAATGGCACTAAAAAGTTTTTTTTGTTCTAAAAATTAGCCCTAAAAAAATTAAAATTTTACTTAAAAAAAAAAAAAATAACTAAAATATTTTTCAAAACTTAAATTGCCAAATAAAAACAAAATGATTAATTCGTTTATGTTGTAACAGTTTTTAAGAATTTATTTTTTTTTTAAGTTTTGTATAAAATATTTTTTGAAAAAAAATAAATAAAGTAAAAAAAATTTGATGCTCGATAAAAAAAATATATTTAAAATTTTGTACTAATATTTAGTAATTTTTTTTGCTGATTTTAGCAAACCGATTTTAAATTCCGCTTTACAAAAAGTTTACTAAAATTTAGTAGCTGCTACTAATTTTTCTACTAATTTCATTGTACTACAAGTCAGCAGACATCTGGTGCTAAGATTAGCAAAAAATACCGCTGGGCTCAAATTAGCAAAATTTTCAGTTGCCATTACAGACTTTTTTTTGGTGAGTGTATGAAACTGAACCCATAAAAATTTTTATGATTTTAAAATCTTATTTTAATATTTTTGAGCAGGAGACACCACTTTAAAATACCTTTCATTTTATACCCCATTTACCTATGTTGCTTTAACGTAAATATAAAAACCTTAAAAAATATATTTACGCCCAATTCTTCCAATATTTTCAAAGTGTAATATCTTGTAAAAACTATTTCATACAGTCTTTTACAAACTAATGGGGGTTTTTCAATTCAATTTACTTATTCTTAACAAGAAAAAACAAAATGGTGATGGTCTTTTTTTTTTTGAAGGAAATTAATCTACTCAAATGTTATTTGAAAAAAAAAACGAGCTTGTATTTGAGAGATTTTGTATTTTTTTTTTAGTGTTTACACTCACGCACAAATAGTGTTGTAAAATCACATTCGGAGGAGGAATTTAGATTAAGATGATGTCTTTCGATAATAGGTGTATTACCGCCACCTGTATCATAATTATAATAACTATCAGTACTACAATGGGGCACACGTACACAAACAGATGGTACGGGAACCACGGAAAGCGATGATAATGATGTTGGTGGTATTAATGTTGCTGTAGTTGTACTGGATGTTGCTGATGTATTTATTAAAGTTTTGT